>CM062805.1:488831151-489431151 GCA_031772625.1 Pinus tabuliformis
TGTTTCTACTACTTAATGTGAATTACAAGTGTAATCTTAAATGGATCTCCAATAGATCTTAAACCATATTTTCATTTTATTTTTTAGTACTATTAGATGTTATTATATCCTACCTCGTTTTATGGCTATCACTATAACAAAAATATGCTTTGTGCTATGGAATTAATACTAACATGTAATATTGATTTTTTTCCCATAATGCTACATGTAATGACCACATAAATGATGATACAGACTATGTTGAGCATACATCAAATATAGGAGATGATGAGGAGGAGGATGGTGATAGTGTTGGTGATGATGGTGTGGATGAGATTGATCATGATGGTCAGGATGATGATCATGAGGATGATCTTGACAATGATCTTGGTGGTGCTAGCTAGTCATGCATTCTTTTTTATATTTAGTTGGGATATCTTAATATCGTAATCATATATTTGAATTTTAGTTGATTTGGAAAAAGATGATGATACTATTAGTATTATCTTGCTACCTTATGAATACGTTTAAAATTATCAACATTCTTCTGATGAAGAATTAATATGTATGATGAGATTCCTATTTTTAGATGGATGTTGTGAATTTATTTTAGAATAATCACATCTATGAAACATTTTGATTTGGTAATCGTACATTGACCTTTAATTAGTTTATTAAAGATGATAATGATATTATCATTATTATCTTGTTACTTTATGTATATTTCAAAATTATCAACATTATTTTGATGGATAATTATTATGTATGATGATATTACTATCTTTATATGGATGTTGTGAATTTACCTTAGAATAATGATATTCAAGAAATATTGTGATCTGGTAATCACACATTTGAATTTTAGTTGATTTGATTAAATATGATGATGATATTATTAGTATTATCTTGTTACTTTATATATGTGTTAAAAATTGTCAATGTTTTTTTATGGAGAATCATTATGTACGATGATATTACTATTTTTGGATGGATGTTCTTAATTTACCTTGGAATTATGATATTTGCGATAGGTGTTGATTTCAAATTCATATACATATATTGAAAATTTTCAATGAATTTTTTACGAAGAATTATTATATACGATGACACTGCTATTTTTTGGATGGATGTGGTCAATTTCCCTTAAGTTTCCTTACAAACACTATGTTATCAATTTTAATTGTGATATCTTCTTTAATGATATTTATAAATTGTAATATATTTCACTATGTAATTGAAATTAGTGAAATGAACTTATAAAGGGGGTCATAAATGGAAAGAAAAGTACACCCTAAATAAGAAGCCAAATGTGGATGTAAGCATGGATGCAAAATTGGGAGTAGAATTGGATGTTAAACTAGGCATCAAAACAAGATGCAAATAAGGACACAAAAGGGTTTTAAACTAGAAGTAAAAAATGGTGTAACACTAGACACAAATAAGGGAAAAAAGACATGGCATGCAAAAGGATACCAAACTAGGCGCAAACAAGGACACAAAAATGGACACCAAACTAGATGTAAAAAAGGATAGAAAACTAAATCTAAAATTGGATGAAAAAGGGGATGCCAAGTTGGGTTCTAAAAGGAAGAAAAAAATGATGCAAATTTAGATTCCAAATTAGGATGCAAAGAATGGTGTAAAATTGGGATGCAAAATTGGGCGCAGAAAAGGAAGGAAAAAAGGATGTAAGAAAAGACACAAAACAAGATGCAAAATGGGCATAAAAAAAGAGTGAAATCAAGGATGCCATATTGGATGCCAAAAATGATGCATAACTAGATGCAAATTCAGACTCAAACCTAGGCGCAAAATGAGATGCAAATGTGGACACAAAATGAGGCAGAAAAAAGGATGCAAATTTGGATGCCAAAAAGGATGCAAAATTAGACACCAAAAATGATGCAAAAATGGACATAAAAAATGGTGTAAAATTGGACACAGAAGTAGATATAAAAAATGGTGCAAAAGGGGGCATAAAATGCCTCAAAATTGGACGTAAATTGAGATGCAATGTTGGATGAAAAATGAGGTGCAAAAAGTGATGCAAAACTTGGTGCAAAAACAAATGCAAAAGTGGATGTAAAAAGTGGCCCAAAATTGAACGTAACATTAAACACAAAATGGGATGCAAAGGTGGATGCAACACATGGCTCAACATAGTATGCAAATCTAGATGAAAATTTGGATTCTCAAAAGGATGAAAAATTGGATGCAACAAATGATGTAAAATTATATGCAAAATATGGTGCAAAATGGGATGCGAAAAAGAGAGGCAAATCAAATGCAAAAGTGCATGCAAAAAATGGTGCAAAAATCAATGCAAAAATGGGCACAAGAATGGATGCAAATTTTGGAACTAAATTAGATTCCTCATATGGTGTAAACATGGATGCAAAAAATGGTGAAAAATAGGCACAAAATGAGATGCAAAAAAGGTACAAGATTAGAAGCAAAAATTGGCGTAAGACTAGATGCAAAAACTAGCATAACCCTAGATGCAAAAACTATAAAAAAAAAAATGTAATAAATTAGATGCAAAAGATATTGAAAACTCGATATAAATTATGGTGCAAAAATAGAAGCAAATAATTACAAAGAATAGGAAGAAAAAAACGATGAAAAAACAGATGCAAAAAATGGCGCAAAACTAGAATAAAAACTTATCATAAAACTAGATGCAAATCATGGTGCAAAATATTATGCAAAATAGAATGAAAAATATGGCGTAAAAAAGGATGCATAATCTAGCACAGAAAATTGCGCCTTAAAAAATGTACAATAGTTCTAGATTTAACACTAGGTTTCTCATCCCCAATTGGGAAAAAATGCACTAAAATATGGCGCTAAATTTGGCGCAAATTTCTTGTTTCGTTGTAGTACCCCTAGAGAAGGACATAGTCATTTACTTGATTGTTTGTTGCATGCCCAAGACTCCAAGAGAATGATAAGTTTACTTTTCCATTGGGGCAAATGACCACCCCTTGCTCCTGCCAGCCCTTCGATCCAACCCTTTATTTTGAAGCCTTTGATGTTTATTATTTTATTGTTAGAATATTCCAAATTAAAACAAAATGATTTCTTTTATAAATGTTGGTAATTAATATATTTTTTTGGGTCCCTCATAAAAATGAAAATGGGTATATTATCCTTGATTTATATATGGAGTTAATTCAAGGTGTATACTTCATACTACATGAATTTTATATAGCTTTAATAACGATGGAGTATAGCAGATATTGGATATCTTGGGGATATTATAGGGTGATAAAACAACCCTTTTAGCCTTGAAGTAAGATCTAAAACTACTTTTGATTGGCTAAGAGTTCATCTTCATCATACCTAAGGCAATAGATTAGATTCATGACCCAATATCTGAAGGCATCTTATTGGAATGGAATTTCCCCCCCTTACAAACCAGTAGTAGGTCATTTTAGATGGCAAGTTTTCCTTAGATAACAAAGATGAGCAAACCCATACTTTCATAAAAAATAATGATGACAATTCTCACCATCAATAAATTTATGATAAATTTTCCCATCATTGAGAAAAAAACATGCATATCTTTTTAGTTAATTTGTTTTAACAATGTGAAACAACTTTGAAAATATTATTGTAAACATGTAGTTTACAAAGACTTCACTTTTTCCTTTAAGTATAGTCAAAGGAGATACACAATTTCACAATGTTTTTTCTTTAAACAATGGTGAATTCAGGTAACATGTTGGGGTAACTTTGGCGAGGTCTAGGATCAAATATTTTGGTTGCGTGACTATAACACCAAGAGTATATCCAACCACCCACAAGCCAGATATACATATAATTTATGACGCAGCAAGAGTCGATATGTCATAGTATAAGTGGGACACCTACTCTTCAAGCCTTATCACAACAAACCAATATGTCCCTCTATAGGAATTGATCTTGCGTGGAAGGAAAAATAAACCATTTTCTCAACCACTCAGGCCACATCTATGAGACCACGACTTCATAATGTTTTTTTTAAACCATGGTGAATCAATAACATGTTTAAGTAATCTAAGTGAGGCCTAGGATCAAATCTTCTGGATGCAACTATAACACCATGAGTATATCCAACAACCCATAAACCAAATGTACCAATAACTCATGACTTAGCAAGAGTCAAAACATTTCCAAAAAAATGAGTGCCTACTGCTCAATATTTATCATAATGTTAGTGCATTTTAAATTCATGTTAGGAGGATGTTGCAATCCCAAAGTACGCATATGGCTAAACACCCATATTTTCTTATGCTTTTAAACATTTCCACTTTTTTCAAATTCAAATGAAACCCTTGATATCAAATCATATCTCCATCATACAAAAATTTATTTATTGAATATATAAATTGCACTTTAATTTAAAAAAAAAAAAAAAATCAACTTAATAAGAAATTTTGAATATAAGATTTTTCAGAATCTTTTTTAACACTAATTATAAATATTTGTATTAGTAGGATGTATGCTCCATGAACAACAATTTACAAGCAAAATTGGATTTAATTATACCTAATTTTCTCAAAGATAACTAGAGTCTACCAGTTCTTATATACCATTTCTCACTAATATACATCCATAATATTCTATAGGTATAATGTCTATAGAAAATTCCTATAATTTTACATCATTTAATAATCATTCCCAAAAAAAGGCTAGGAAACAAACTAATCATCTAAAAATATAATGTTTTCTTCTACTACCGAGTTCAAGTATGGTACAACTGGTGCCTAGAATATGTTGAGTTGGCTATAAAGGATATGGAATGCTCTCATTGTCATCCTTAATCTTGAGCATTTTGAAATTAGACCAACTAAGAGTGAATTTTGAGGATGTCCTCTCCCAAACTTGAATATGGCTCTTTTGAGTTGACAATATCTCCAGAATCACGTCCAATTGGGTTGATTGTTGATCTTGCTTTACATGGAGAGAAACAAGATTTGTTGCATCTAAGTAAATCCTTGTTTTCAAATTTTTTGCTCACAATCCTCTCACTTCCTTTATTGGTTTATAATCATAATTGTTGTTGAAACCGTAGGAGGTTGGAAAACTAATGGGGGCAAAGTAGGTAGAATCTAAAACTAAGAACAAAGAATGAGGTGGGTTTTTCAATAGTCAAATTAGAGGAAACAAGGGGGAGAGCAATGTCATCAGCAAATCCTGTTATGTTGTGAGCAATAATTCAAGAGTAGATTATGGAAGATCGCTAACACAAAGGATCCTTGCAGTGAAATGATTATGAACATCCCCTATCAACTATCAACGAGCAATAAGTGTGTCATTTTTTAATCTTGCAAGGGGAGTGGGCCGACGTTTGCACCATGGGATAGACCCTTAGCACAACTACACATGGGCTAAAACCCAAATTCCAATCTTAGAACTATACTGAAACATTATGGTGGCATTAGGAGAATTTTGAGGTCTAAAATGGTCCTCCTAAGGAAAAAAATAAAAATAATAGTTAAAACAATAAAATAAGATCTATGAATTTTTAAATAAGAAGAAAGGAAACTATTATTTTATTGTATATTTGGCTTATCTCATTATAGGTTTACTCAAATGTGAGGTGTAAACACAGGAAACAAACTTGAATTCCAAAACTGATGAGTACCCACTATGTGTTGGAAATACTTGGGGGTGAATCAGTATTTCATTTATTAACTAATATTTGATCAACAAATCACTGCACTAATCATTCAAAAATGAACACATGAACATAAAATATTTATCACTAGAAATAATAATAATAATAATAATAATTTCAAAATCTTAATATAAAATGTACAATTAAGTTTTATCATCTCCAACTAAAACTTTCATAGACACTGACATATGAGATACACCAATCCCTTAATTGAGAACCAACTTAGTGAATTTGTGTGAATCAACCCATAGGAGACACCAATTCCCTGACTGAGCACCAACTCAACAAATTCATAGGTTCCAGCCTTGTCAATTAAGCACCAACTTAGCGAAATTCATGGAGTTAGAAAGTTATATTGTAATTCGGTCAACATCTTATTCAAGTCGATCCAAGTTAGCTTAGTCAAGTTGGTTTAGATAGTTAAACTATTTTAACTGTCATGAAAAAGTATATATATATATATATATATATATATATATCAATGAATGTATCAATGTATCAACTTTATTAGGCTTTAAGAGATATATAATAAAAGTGTGCTTTCGCTGGTTCTCCACTACTTTTTTTCTCTTCTCTATTTTCTTATGTGCATTGTTATGTAATCACTTGTTGTACCTATTGTTATTAATCATGCTTACTTTTCCCTATACTACAACATTGGTTTCATTACCAGTAGTACTGGACTCCAGTCTCAAGAATATGCAAGCATAAATCTTAACTCTAGAAGATATACAACAATGGTGGGAGATAAAAGTTAGTAATTACCTGAAGAAATATGCAAGAAGAAACAAACTGTCAATAGCAGAAGTGAGGCCCAATTTATTTACAATAGCGCATGAATGTTTCATCGAAGGAGCTTTGACAGAGATTAAAATATTCCTCGACCAGATTTATCATGAGAAAGCCAATAATTGATGTTCCACTATTATTGAAACTGTCAAATGACGGTTGAACAAATTTACATGAGTGGCTCGAAATTATTCTTGACGAATTCTATGAGGAATGAGAAATTGAATAAATAAATTATATTTAGTATATTAGAGCAAGGTTCTTTGACGATCTCCACAATAATTGTTGAATTAAGGCTTCTGTGATCCATAACAGGTTTATGAGAAGAGTCTTCAGCGAAAATCACATCAAAATTTAATTTTCGTTGAAGACTCTTCTCATAGATCTCCACAATAATTTATTTATTTATTTATTTTTATTTTTATTTTTATTTTTATTTTTTTAATGATTCCCACCTCACTGCACAAGTTCCTCCTCGATAAAGGTGTTTTTCATATCATGGAATATCAATCACCTCTACCAAATTTGATGAATGCTGACCACCATCAAAGGAAAATCAATTGGAAACAATTTCTTGATGCACAGTGCAAGGATACGAAAGAAACATGGGATTACTCTCTAAGAAAATAAACAATTTTCCCTCATCACCCGATAGTAAGTCGGGATGAAATGGGGGAGGATAATGACTTGTGAGAGATAAATAAATAAAAAGAAAAGAGAAGAAATAAAAACAAAGATGTATAAAAGAAGTTATAAATGTTAAAGATGGACGGCAGGAAGTCGATTGCTAAGCAACAATAAGGAGAAGGAAGATGGCAAAAGAAATCAGGTAATGTTCGAAAATATAAGAATTCAATTAGCATTCAGAAAATAGCATAGGACAAACGAAAAAACAACGAGAATAAATAAGATACGAGTACCAGAGAAATAAAATTCAACCTAGAGAGCTTGAGAGCGAAGATGCACAGGACTTCTATGATGCTTAGCATCATGAGTTGAGAGGTGCAACACCACTCGTTCTGACAAAGAGTAATGGTCTACAAATAAGTCATAGAAGGCAAGTAGACAAGTTGTAAATTAATGAATCTGGTCCTGCAATAACAAAAAAACTACTTGTATCAATATCGAGTCCCACTATTAAAGAGTTCCTATAACAAAGATTGTGTATTTATTCACAAACACCCACTATTTGGCACAAGGAAGATGAAAAAAATAATTTAAGTAATCAGGCAAAAATTGAAAGTCATGTTGTGAACCAAACAAACAATGATAATAAAGAAGATGAAGATATACTTCTCTATTTTATAAATCTCATGATCATGTCCCCCTTGCTACAATTAGTATCTATCAAGGAAGTTGAAAATTCAAATCCAGACAACAAAGAGTCATGACCCAAAGTAAGTTGGTTCAATAACTATATAGACAAAGAATTTCAAAACAATTATTTATTCCTTGGAGATAAAGTCAAAAAGCAATAAATTAACACGCCTTCTAACAATCAACCAGTCATTGGAACTTTCGACACTGATCAGTCAAGTAATCTCAGAACAACTAGAAAAGTTAAACCTTTGAAAAATAAAATGGGATTAAATCATATACTCCTCTATGAGAGAGACGAAGATCCAAAGAAGCATTGGATTGTTTGTGAAATTTTTTAGATTGCAAATGATATTACAGATGAAGAAAAACAAATGGCTTAGTTTGCAGCAACCCTGAGGACACAAGCACTCACTTAGTTTATAAATTTTAATGAAAATCAATCAAAATCAAAAGACAAGATCAAAACCAGTTTTTTAACCTTCTTTAAGGCACAAAATGTCAAACACTTAGCAACCTAAAAATTGAAAGAAGTCAAGCAATGACCCAATGAGACAGTACATGAATATGATTAAATAATTAAATATTTGTTAGGTCAAATCATGTATGTTATCAATGAAAACCTATTATTATAATGGTATGTCATTGGACTGTTCCAAAAGATTCATGGACCTTTGAGCAGGCATGAAGTTAAGACTTGTGAAGAAGCCCTCAAATTGGATCAAATATTGAAAAGAATGATCAACGATAGTCAACTAACTCATCGACTGATAATAAGCTGGAAGAAAGCATTGAGCAATTACAAAATTCATTAATGGCATTATCATTTCAAAAGAATAATTTATGGTGTACTAACTATAGAATTGAGGGGCACACCAAGGAAAATTGCAAATTTTCAGACTATTTCAAATAATATGTTTGACGTGTACAGTCTAATGTATATTACAACATATGCCAAACATCATCGAAGCATAGTTCCCAAGACTACCAGTATAACCTTCGTAATTCTAAAAGAAAATAGTGTGCCATCTGCGAAGACAATAGCCATTCAACACAGGAATGGAAGCTCAATGGGAAAAATAAACCTAATTATCATGTCGTCTATCATACTAAAGCAATAGATCAATATAATGAGCCACCAATGATAGGTAGAAGAGGAAATGGATTAGGAGGATATGGTGATCAGTGAGGAGGATAGAATGGCTGATGTTGAGGATGAAGTCATGGTCAAGGAAGATTTTATTGTTTTACGTGTTGGAAATAGGGTCACATAGCTCCAAATTTCCCTTGAAAAGATAAAACCAACTTGTGTCTCTGTAATATGTGTGGGTTGTGGGATCACTCTTTGGAGGATTGCCCCAAAATCATTAAAAAAGTTTTAAATAAAAGAAATTTAAACATATTATAAATTGTCCCTAAGCAGGATATTTTAAACTCAAAGAAGCTTCATGTTGTCGCAGATTGGGGGCAGGGAAAGATAATAGTGCTTATAATCAACAAATTCTTCGATCAACAAGAACCATGACTAGATACGTGAATATGTAGGCACAAAATGATACAAGAGCAGTGGAATTCTTCACAAAATAATCTGACAAACAGATACTATCAAAGGATATTATTTTGGAATAATTCTTGGAGTTGCTTAAGGAAGAACAATTTATTGGTCACTTGGTGGAGATTTTAAATATGTTAAAATGTTGTCATGAGAGTAAAGAGAAATGTAAAAATTTGTGACAACTTTCTGAAGGGAAAAAAATGTATGATCATGGTCCTGAAGTCAACTTGGAAATAACTGGATACATGGTAAAACAAGTCATTGTCTACTTTGGGTCGCAAGTTAATATCCTTCCCCGTGAAACATGGATTAACATGGGACATCCATCTCTACATAGAACCACCAACTATCTTAAGCTTGCAGATCAAAGATTTATTGAACCGATTAGAACATGGAGACGCGTAAGAGCAACAATCATAGGAATTTTGACAACAGTCGACTTCGAGTTCATCGACTTAGTCGATGACATACCAGCATACCTTGCACTAGTCGGAAGACCCTAGGTGTAATAGCCCCGAGTTAAAATTTCATGTAATAAAGTTAATAAAGGAAAAATAATAAGACCAACGGCATGGAACACGTATTCCAAGTTGAATGTTGGGAAAAAAATCCTAGTGGGTGTCACTTTTAGTTTAATATGGCTAAGGAAATTGGCAAAGGAAAAGAGGCATTAATTGGCATTTATTTATGAAAATAAAGTACACCTTCTGGCAACATTTCCTGTCTGGTCACCATATAACTCAGAATACTATCATTGGGGGCGATTTCAATTTCTCTTTGGGTGCTGGGGAAACCTGGGGTCATCAGGCGCAGTATGACCCTCTTGCGGAGCAGATGAGCATGTTACTTGATGCTCACCACCTTGTGGATATTCCTATGAACAAGAAGCTCCCCACTTGGCACAACCAAAGAACTGGTGAGGCTGCTCTTGGAAGGCGACTTGACAGATATATGATGCATGAAGTATTGATTCAGATGTTTCCCTTATACAGACAGTGGGTCGGAACTGGGGGCCTCTCGGATCACCACCCGATTCTCCTACAGATAAGTGACAACAATCCTAAGCCGCGCTCTCCCTTCAAATTTTTTGCTGGTTACCTCCAAGACCCGGATTATCACAAGCTGGTCATTGACTTCTGGGCATCTCAACCTCCATTGAGAGAGCAGAGGAAAGCGATGGATTTTTGCACTCGGCTAAAGAAGCTCAAATCTTTGACCGAGACATGGGCAAGAGCAAAACGGGATAGAGATGATCAGTCCCTGAAGTATATGGAAGAGCAGATTGCTAATCTGACTGATGAGAGAGGTGTTGGATTTCAATCCGATGCCACAAAAACTCTATTGTGCCAGTTGATGGAGCAAAGATCGAAGATATTGCAAGATAAAGAGGAACTATGGCGACTCAAAAGCAGGGCCATCTGGCTCAAAGCCGGGGACAATAATACAAAGTATTTTCATAATCTTGCAAACGGCAGAAAGGCATCCAATACCATTTGGAAGCTTCCAACGGAACCAGATGGATGGGCTACAACACATCAACAACTTGCTAGATTGGGGGTTGAACACTTCAAGAGACTCTTCACGGCCCCAAACAATGTCAATCTGCCTGACATCATCAGACTCGCCGGAAAGTTCCCTCGCTTTGTTGGGGAGGAAGACAGAGAAGATCTTGGCCTACCAGTCTCTTCACAAGAGTTAGAAAGTACTCTCAAATGGTTTAAGAAGGATAAGAGTCCTGGGCCTGATGGATGGCCAGTGGAGTTTTACCTGGCCTTCTACGATCAGATAGGAGCGGACTTATTGGCTGTCGTCGAGGAAAGCAGGATCACAGGGCACATTCATCCTCCTATGAACCAAACCTTCATTGCCTTGATACCTAAATCAGATGACCCCACATCCTTTAATGATTTTCGCCCTATTTCCCTCTGCAACTGCCTTTATAAAATTATCGCAAAAATCATAGCTAATCGCATCAAACCTATCCTATCTTCGCATATCTCAGCTGAACAATTCGCCTTCCTCCGTAACAGGCACATCCAAGAGGCCATTGGCACTGCCCAGGAAGCCCTACACTCCATAAAACTGAAGAATCTTAAAGGTATCTCATTAAAGATTGATCTAGCAAAGGCTTTTGATAAAGTGAATTGGCTCTATCTCAAGATGATCCTTACACATCTGGGATTCCCTCACCTTCTTATAAGCTGGATTATGGGATGCGTCTCCTCGGTCTCCTTTGCTATCCTTATCAATGGTGCAGCCTCGGAAAGATTTAATATCAACAGGGGAATTAGGCAAGGATGCCCCCTCTCCCCACTACTCTTCCTCATTGTCATGGAGGGTTTGAGTAGGCTCATAGCGGAAGCTAAAAGGAATGGTGATATCAGCGGTCTCAAAATCACTGAGCAGTTTTCACTTACCCACCTTTTGTTCGTTGATGACATTTTAATTTTCCTTAATGGAAGTGTACGAGACATCATTGCTTTGAAGGATATACTGCTGCTATTTTGTAAAGCCACGGGCATGGAAATAAACAGGGACAAATCCACCAGATCCCTGATGCGCTGCACACAACAGGAAACTCTGCTGGCTGCTCAGCATTTTCCCTTCTCGGAAAGCCAGCTGATGGATGGTATCAAATACCTTGGCTTCAGATTAAGACCGGATGGATATAAAGTGGCCCACTGGACTTGGCTCATTACTAAAATTGAAAAGAGGATTATTGGCTGGCAACACCGTCTACTGTCAAAGGCGGGCAGACTTCTATTAATCAAAACTGTGCTCGAGGCAACACCTGTCTATTGGATGTCGCTTACTTGGATCCCAAAAGGAATTCTACAAAAAATACAACAAATTTGTAATAGATTTCTGTGGAATGGCAACAAAAAGGGTAAGATTTTTGCTTGGACCAGATGGGCTATTGTCTCCATGCCGAAGAGATGGGGAGGATGGGGGATAAAATCTCTGTCAGATTTTGCACAGGCTCTAACTGCAAAGCAGGGTTGGTCACTTATCAAAATGGACAGCTTATGGGCGGAAGTTGTTCACCACAAATACATTTGGCCTTCCAGCATTACGGAATGGATTCGCAGACCTACTTGGCACCACTCTGGCATATCCGCAATATGGAGGGCTACTCTAAAAGCTATGCCCCTAATCCGCGACAACCTGCTATGGAAAATAGGGAATGGTGCACAGGTTCGCATCGGTTTGGATCCATGGCCCGGCTCTGGGAATGCTCATCTACTGCCTGAAGGATTAATCCGACACCTCAATAACAGAGGCATCAAATATTTGGCTCAAATCGGAGACCCGCATCGATCAACTATATTTTCACAAGCTTGGGTTACGGATCGACAATGGCTTCTGCCAGAGGATTGGTCTGCACTTTGGCAAGGTTACATTCGGGCCCTCACCGAAACTCACATCAAGTTGCAGGAGGAGGCAGATGAATTAATTTGGGCCCCAGCCAAATCTGGTACATATGCACCAAAGCTCGGTTACATGAAGATAATCGAAGCAAAAAAACCGGACATTCTTAAAAACTGGTGGCGGGATGTCTGGCAGCTACAGGCACAGCCCCGTACCAGACTTCATATGTGGAACATCATAGCTGATAAACTCCCAACAGGTACCACCCTTAAGAAGCGGGCTTTCTCTGGTCCAACTTGGTGCGTCCTCTGCAAAAATGAGGAGGAATCGACGGCTCATCTTTTCCTTCACTGCGAAGTCACGAAGAATATATGGACACAAGTCACGCAGATGCTCAATATAAATACTGTCTGGCAAGGCGTTGATATTCTCTCTGCATGGGATCAATGGTGGACTGAGGTGTCCTCCGAAAAGGCCAGGAACCTTCCGCTGGTGGTTTCCTGGTACATTTGGAACAGCCGAAATGTCATTATTTTTGAGGACTATAAAGTCACCTGGCATCTTCTTCCGCCTTCTATCTGCGCGGCCTACACTGAAATTCCCTTTGAGCATAAATCTAATATCCCACGGAACATACAGCCTGAAATCATCAACAAGGAAATGCCCTGGGCTTATTTTGACGGGGCTGCGCCCCTACAAGGATGTGGGGGGGTATTGTTTTCCATTTATCTGACTCACATTATTATCACTTGAGATTGGGATTGGGGATGGGCTCTAATAACTTTGCTGAGCTGATCACTTTGAGACATCTCCTCTATTTTGCTCTTACCAAACATTGCAGACAAATTCAAATATTTGGGGATTCAAAGATTGTTATTGATTGGGCAAACAATATCTCTATTTGTCATGCATATTCTTTGAAACATATCTTGGAAGAAATTGTTTTTCTAAAAACACATTTTGACCAGATCACTGTTTCTCACATCTACAGGGAAAGAAATGCGCTTGCTGACCGGCTCTCGAAAGAAGCGGCGGATCGTCACATAGGTGACTGGCAGATTGAAGAGTACACTCCAGAAGGCATGCACAGTTACTACCACCGCCCATATATCGACGGCCTTCAACAGGGGGATCCCCCTGATACTTAGAAAAATTTTTATCTACATGTTTATTTATTGTATATATCAGCTATACACTATATCGGCTCTAAGTCTATCTTTTACTGCATGAGGATGTTTATGCCTCAGATACCTGTTTTATTTACTGCTACATGAACTCTGTTATTTCCGGTACTTTGTGTTTTGGATACTGAGCACAGTATCTACCATTTTTGGACATTACAGGATGGTTTTTTGTAAATCCTTTGATCAGTGGATTATACCACATTACAGCATATGCTTCGGCATCAACAACATGTAATCTTTGTTATTATCTTTTTAATAGAAATTACGAACTCTATTTCTTCGGAAAAAAAATAAAGGAAAATAGGAGAAAAGGGATATTAAGGGTCACAAATTTGCATCAAAGGAAAATTGAAGGAAAAATGAAGAAAATAGAGGCCTCAAAGATAAAAAGGCTTCTGAGGATCAGTTCACAACTTTTGTGAGTTGGGATTTTGTTGGTTTAGCTTTTTGTTAGTTTTGGATTTGGAATCAGTTTCAGAGAGAGAAGAGCACCAAGAGGAGAAAGTAAGAAAGCAACCAAAAGAATATAAGGAAAGCAAAGGACAAGCAAGGAAGGTTGGATAAAGCAGCTTCAGCAGCAGGATTTCCAAGTAACATGTTGCATGTGTGATTTCCTAGCCAATTTGTGAATGCATGGTACATGAATTTGTATATTTGGTTCATTGCTATCATTGGCATGGTTTTTTCCTATTTTGATAGTGGTTTCACCCTTTCCTTTCCATTTCTGGATAGTCATGGTTTGGTGGGATTCTTTTCTTGGTTGAGCTTTGGATTGTTGGAAGGTTTTGGAACTGGGTGAGGTGGTCTCAGGAAAATTCCCAAGGGTTGGGGGTGGTGGTGGTTTACTTTACAGGAAGTCCTTGATAGGTGGGTGGAGACAGGACAATTCCTCAAGGTAATGGTGAAGAAAATTTGAGTCATCCTAGCTTGCTTTGGGCTTTGTGATCTCTTGATCAGTTTAGGCGAGATCATATTAGCCTGAGGGTGGAGGTGGTTTAATCTCTAGGAATCCTTAGTTGTTTATATCTTGAGATCCCACATGCATTCTTGGAATATGGAATGGTGATTGGATGAGATAAATATTTGGTTCAGCCCAATCTATGGTCGAGTGTTACATGGAAATCCCTGACTTGGTTGGTTTTTGCATAAGTTAATAAGAGATATTTTCTTATTGTAATCTATGAGAAATTTGACTTGTTATTATGGTGATTTGATCTATGTTTTTTCATGTTTATTAGTCTGGTTATATGTTGCTTCTAAGCATGGATTGGTAATTTTCTCTAGTTATGTCTTGTTCGGGATTTGATAAGTATTTGATGATTAATGAATGCATGGGATAACAAGTGTTATTGAAACTATTACGAGAGGTAATTATACCTTCTTGGCAATTCTTAGATAAGCTTCAGACTCTTATGATCAAATATGCATTCATGACCTGTAGTTTACATGTTCACCATATGTTTGAAGAAATAACTCCCATCGTTAGGCCTAGTTAGGTCAAGTTCTTGTTCAATTTTTTTATGATTAGAATTGTCATTAGGTTACTTATTATGGAAAGTCTCAAGAAGTTCTGGGCAATGGTCTAGAGGTTGGCCTGGAATTGTGGCTCAGATCTCAAGACCGCACCCTCTGAAATGAAGATTTTGGGTTATAACCACACTCGTGCAGGCTTGTGCATGTAGTTGGAGGATCATAACCACACCCTTATAGGCTTGTGCATGTTTTTGTGGGCCCAGGTCACTAAAAAGCTACCCTGCTCAGGGTTTGGTCACTTGGAATGGTTCTTTGGCCCCTAAGTTTCTTATAATCCTTGAGGGATGTCTGTGATTTCTCATTTGTTGGCCCCACTTCCATAACTAAAGCTTGTAGGTTGATTCATGTCATAGTAAATATTTGTCTCATGTTTACCCTAGAAGGCCAGTGAAATTGGGTAAATGTTGGAGGGGGTGGTTACAGGGTGGTATCAGAGCGAGTTTCGTTCTCTTTGGGTGATATCTGATACCACGGGGTGGTACGAGAACATGGTTCAAATTCTTGGACTAGATGGGATAGATTCATGTCATTATGCATGCATCGTCATGGTTATGGTTATCGTGCATGAGGTCCTTGTATGCAATTTGTGTTATCATGCATGATGTTGATATATTGATATGATTAGGTATATATATGTATCATGCTAATCTGGATTGATTTTGCAAGATAGCCTCCCCTAAACTTCATTGAGGTATTTTGATTATTTTTATATTTGGTTATCTAATATAGTATGTTTATAGGAAGAAGAAGAGTACCAAAGATGACTAGAAGAATGGTGTATTACAGTTAACGAGACTCTCCTTATAGATCAGATGAGTAGCCAAGAGATGAGTACTCTCATGACATAACAGATACCTTGAGAAGTCTAAAGGCATAAATCAGAAGTTGTGAGGTGGATAATGATAGAATCATTCAATCGTAACAAAGACTTGTCAAGGCACATGAAGAACAAGCAGAATTCAATGCAATTATCCTTCAGAGTTTGTTATAATTGCAGAGATAGGAAAATCCATATATAAGTTATGGATAGGAGGATAGGACTAATGGGGCATATGGTAGTAGATCTCGGTCATGGCACAAGTCGGAAAGGGTTGACACAATCAGAGATGCTAGGTTCTTGGATGCACCTGATAAAAGAGGTAGTGGTTATGGGTTCTATTCTAGTTTTGGTTCAGACAGGTATCATGGTCATCATCGTTATCATCCTTACAAGAGAAGTGAGAGGGGATACTTTTTAGATGAGTTCAAGAAAGCCAAGCCTCGTACATTCGATGGAGATTTGAAGAAATCAGAGGATGCAGAGGCATGGTTTCTTGGGATGAAGAAGTTGTTTGAGCTGCATGATTACACAAAGAACATGAAAGTTTGGATAACTATATTCAATCTAAAGGGAAAGGTAGACATTTTGTGGGAATATGGGAAGTGTGTCATACGCATCAGGACAGAGGAGTTGAGTTGGCATGAGTTGAAAAGACTCTTCTGAAAGAAGTACTTTTTAGAGAGATACTATGACGGAAAGGCCAAGGAGTTTTATGAGCTGAAGATGGTATTGTTGGAAATAATACTGAGAGGGGGGGGGGTGAATCAGTATTATCAGATCAGTAAAAACTTTCCAAATTCATACTCAGAAACATATACGCTACTTCAATTAAGTGAACCCGCGTGTACACGCTATTGTGTCTAATGAAACTCGCGTATATCCAGAGATCTTATAATTCAGTTAGCTTAATCTTCAGTAAATGCATCAGAACATTATTAAGCATATTAACAGTAAACAGGTGCAGAATAACAGAACAGAACATCACACAAGAGCCACACACATGAACACCATGATATAAGGTAGAAACCCAATGTGGGTGAAAACCACCTGCTGCAATTCGTCTCTTTCTTCTTTTATAAGAATCTTCTTTTACAATGTACTGGTGCAGTCCTTTACCAGTACGCAGGCTACAACCTGCAGAGGGCTACAACCCTCTCTTGTTTTCCAACTACTTCTGGAAGGGAGCTACAACCTCCTCAGCTCTTGTACTAGCCGATCCATTTACTAGTACGTAGGTGCTGACCCTACAACCTTCTTTCCTTCAGGGACCACGTTTCATCAATTTTCAGGCTGGATCCAAGATTACACAACAAACATTACTGCAATACAATCATCAACTTATACTTGCATCATAATTCATTAAACAACCCAATACTGAATCACTGAAACCCTGTCATCAAGATCACAGAACCCAAACCAGAGCCCAGAACTCTGCAACAACCACCAGAATCAGCAGCAACCTGAAATATCAAATCTTATTATGCATATGCTACTTCACTGTACCAAAACCGCGTGTATACGCTCTTTCACCAAAGGCAACCCGCGTGCAAATCTAGAAATAATTACTTATACCTTCGCTGTCAGATCCGACCCTTGCCAAGCGTCCCGAACAGATAACCAGCAGTACCAGATCTTCTCACTTCGTCAGACACCCAATGCTTGCTCCTTTGCCTAATGATCTTCTCCTTATATAGCCTTAGGTACTTCACAATACCACGGTCCAAAACCATAGTAACACAATACCATCAACCTCAAAACGAGGGATCGACATGCCCGTCGAGACACCATGGTCCGAAACCATAGGCACAACTTCCAAGGACTAACCACCACGGACCAAAGGTACTTTTCCACATACACGCTCTTTTACTGAAGCCAACCTGCGTGTACACGCGACTTGATATATAGAGAACCTGCGTATACGCGACTTGGTATATAGTGAACCTGCTTGTATACGCGACTTGGGCTTAACGAACCTGCGTGTATGAACTTTCTTGGCATGCTGTACTAAGATCTGTCCTCTGATTAAGTTGCCATCACCTGTACCAACCTCTGAGCACCTGTACCAACCTCTGAGTGAGTTGCCATCAAGGACAACACTTGAATCATAATGCCAACAGGTATCTATGATAGATGAGGAGTACATGACTAATTTCTTGGAGTTTTTGAGGTATGTGCCAAAATCAAAATGGGAGGCCATTTCCATGGATTTCATTAAAGGTTTTCTAAAGACATCTAGACAACATGATTCAATCATGGTTGTAGGTGAAAGGTTGACCAAGGTAGCTCACTTCATTCTAGTGAATTCTACTAATTCAGCTAGTGAGGTAGCTCAAGTCTTCATTAGGGAGATAGTGAGATTGCACTATGTTCCTAAGAAGCTCATGTCAGACATAGAAGCCAAGTTCAATTCTAGGTTTTGAAAGGATTTGTTTGCAGAATTGGGGATAAAGTTTTCTTTTAGTACAACCTATCATCCGCAAACAGATGGATAAAAAAGAGGGTTAGTAGGATTCTTGAGGACATGTTGAGGATGTACGTTATGCATCAACAGAGGAAGTGGGAAGAGTAACTACCATTGGTAGATTTTGTGAAGAATAATGGATATCAAGAGTCCTTGAAGATGAGTTTGTTTGAGTCACTTTATGGGTGGAGTTGTAATACTCCTATCAACTGGAGTGATATATGAATAGGGTACTGACTGTACTGGACATGTTGGCAGAAATGGAACAAGAAATGTAGGTTATCAAGAACAATCTAAAAGAAAAACAAGACAATCAATAGAGTTATGTAGATCAACATAGGGAATTTAAGGAGTTTCAGGTTGGGGAGCATGTGTAATTGTGCATCAAGCCCAAGAAGAGCTCCTTGAGGATTGGAACATGTGCCAAGTTGGAACCTCGATATTACGGGCCTTTTGAGATCCTTGAGAGGATTGGACCAGTGGCCAACAAACGTTCACTACTACCAACAATAAAATTCCACGATGTTTTCCATATTTCATCATTGCTTAAAATATATGAAGGATTTTTATCATATAATTGATCAGTATGTATTGTAGGTGGAACCAAAAGGAGAATTCCAGTCGAAACATGTGTGGATATTGTAGCGAAAATAGCTCATGTTCCGGAACAGATAAATTGAGCAAGTTAAAGTGAAGTGGAAGCACTTTGGCCCCGATTAAGCTACATGGGAGATGGCTAATCAGATGTGGACTTTGTATCCTTCATTTTTCCGATTGAGCCAAAGGAGTTTTGGTATATGTATATATGTATATGGTTGTTGATACCACACTGAGTTGTGTTATAAAGCTCCAATAAGTGGTATAATTTTCATTTTTTTCATGTTTTTCATGGTTTGTAGAAGTTGTCATTGTAAATATTGTACTGAGTTTAGTTATAAAGCACCATAGGTAGTATGTTTTGCTTTCAATGGTTTGTTGGTCACAGGTGTCATAGAACACTGAGGATGATGTTCCTCTAAGGGGGAGGGATTTGTAATAGCCCCAGGTTAAAAGTTCATGTAATAACATTAATAAATAAAAAATAAATAGACCAAGGCCATGGGACACATATTTCAAGTTGAATATTGGGAAAAACATCCTAGTATGTATCACTTTCGGTTTAATATGGCTAAGGAAATTGGCAAAGGCATTGGTAGAGGAAACGAGGCATTAATTGGTAGTTATTTATGAAAATAAAGGAAAATAGGAGAAAGGGAGATGAAGGGTCACAAATTCGCATGAGAGGAAAATTGAAGGAAAAATGAAGGAAAATGCAGAAAACGGAGGCCTCAAAGATATAAAAAAATATATATATTCTAAGGATCAGTTCACAGCTTTTTTTAGCTGGGCTTTTGTTGGTTTAGCCTTTTGTCAGTTTTGGCTTTGGATTCCGTTTCAGAGAGAGAAGAGCACTAAGAGGAGAAATCAAGCAAGAGAAGACAAGGAAAGCATAGGACAAGCAAGGATGGTTGGATCAAGCATCTTTAGTAGGAGGATTTGTAGGTACAGGTTGCATGTGTGATCTCCTCATTGATTTGTGAATGCATGGTATATTCATTTAAATATTTGGTTTATTTGTTGTCATTGGCATGGGTTTTACTTGGTTTGACGGTGGTTTCATCCTTGCCTTGCCATTTCTGGATATCCATGGTGTGATGGGATTCTTTTCTTCATTGAGATTTGGATTACCAAAAGGTTTTGGAACCGAGTGAGGTGGTCTCAGAAAAATTCCCAAGGGTTGGGGTGGAGGTGGTTTAATATCTGGGAATCCCTCAATTTGTGGGTAGAGATAGGAAAATTCCTTAAGGTAACAATCAAGAAAATCTAAGGCATCCAAGCTTGTTTTGGTATTTATGATCTCTTGACCCATTTTAGATAGATTGCAGTAGCCGAATGGTGGAGAAGTTTAATCACCGAGAAAACCTGGTTGTTTATATCTAGAGATCCCACATTCATGCTTGGAATATGGCACGTGGGTGATTGGTTGAAATAAATATTTGGTTCAACCAAATATATGGTAGGGTAGTACGTGAAATTCCCTAACTTGGTTGGCTTTTGCATAAGTTAATAAGAGTTATTTTCCTATTGTAATCTATGAGCATGTGTACTTGTTATTATGGTGATTTGATGGTTGTTCTGTTATTAATCTAGTTATATGTTGGTTATAAGCATGGATTGATAATGTGCTCTAACTATGTCTTGTTTGGGATTTGATAAGTATTTGATGGTTAATGAATGCATGGGCTAACAAGTGTTATTGTAACTATTACAAGAGCGAATTAGAACTTCTTGGTGATTCTCAGATAAGTTTTAGACTCCTATGATCATATATGCATTCATGACCTATAGTTTACAGGTTCACCATATGTTTGACAATGATTGTCACGGTTAGGCCTAGTTAGGTCAAGTTCTTGTTCAAGTTTTGTATGATTATTATTATCATTAAGTTACTTATCATTTTGGAAAGTCTCAGGAAGTTTTGGGTAGTGGTCTGGAGGCTAGCCTAGAATTGTGGCCTAGTTCTTGCGACCACACCCTCTGAACTGAGGATTTTGGGCTATAACTGCACTCATACAGGCTTGTGCATGTGGTTGGAGGATCATAACCACACCCTTGCAGGCTTGTGCATGCAGTTGTGGGCCTAGGTCACTGGTAAGCTACATAGCTTAGGGTTTGGTCACCTGGGGTGGTTCTTTGGCCCCTGAGTGTCCTGTAACCCTTAAGGGATGTCTGTGAGTTGTCATTTGTCGGCCCCACTTCCATAATTGAAGCTTGGAGGTTGGATCATGTCATAGTAACTCTTCATCTCATGTTTACCCTCAAAGGCCAATGAAATTAGGTAAATGAGGGAGGGGGTGGTTACACTACGGTCAAATAATGAAGGAAACTATTTCATTAGAAAAATATAAAATTAAATTTAAATGAAATGATAAAAATATTATCATTCTATTGGACCCCCGCGAAGGGAAACTGTGGGTCCAGCCATGGGAAGAAGATAAATAAACAAGAAGGCTATACGAAGTCTTGCATGAAGACATAGATAATGTTGAATCCAATGCATTCAGAGAAATTTTAATAGGTTCCTCTCTCCATTAGACATAATTCCAACACGAAGCTTTATGAATGGAGAGTCGAAAATTACAAACTAAAATCAAAAGAGTGTTGGAAAATCGGCACAATACCAAAAACAAAATTCCGACCTTCCTATTATATTAAAAAAATACCTATTCTTAAAGAAAAAAGTTATAGATAAACACCATCACTACTACCATTTGACTTATAACAAGATTCCAAAAATATAATCAAATTTAAGGAACATACCTCCCTTGTCAAACACATTGAGAAAGTAGCTAAAGATATTGGAGAATAGGGGAGAATGAAAAGTTTAGTACAAACCTATACAAGCCAAGGAACAATATGGTGGGATACCCAATCATATCAACTCCAAACTTAGATGAAAACAACGATGTATTTTATTGAACGATTTAGAGGTCACAAACTGTCAACACAAGCAAACATCCCAATATTTAGTCATGGATAAGACCCTGGTACTTCACATACAAAATTATGAGTCAGAATGGCACAAAATTGGATATAGAGATGAAAGAGTCTGGCCCCATATGTTTCCAAACACTTTAGATGAATTTCCTAATAAATTGTACAAACTATAAGAAGCTCACGAAAAATATTTATAATGGAAAGAGTTAAAAAAAATACTATCAAGGATTTTGGGTTTTTACAAGAATAACAAGAGTTGGTCGATGCAAGCCAACAAATAAAGTGTTCATAAAGAAAAAATATCATGACAAGTTGAATTAAGAAATAGTAGTCAACTCCTCATTGACTTGCAATTACTTATAGTGTGCACCAAAACATAATTCATCTATTCGATTAGAAATGGAAGAAGCCAATGTACTTGGCTAAAGTTTTTTTTGGAAAAAGGACCATCATGAAAATCATAAAAAACTAAAACCAGTGTACAAACTTGAAAAACATGAAGCTGAGAAGCCTAAAAAAGTAGACTTTTCACCTTCCTATCAGGAGGTGAGAATTGGAGACCAATGACTCGATGATTCGAAGGCCCACAATCAAATGAACACAGAAATTAAAATAAAAGGATTTGACATATCAAATGATGGCTGACCAAAGATTTCCCAACTTGGTGACTATTGGTCTAATAAGAAAATAGCAGAATTCATTGAATTACTTAAATAATATCATGACTTGTTCATTTATGATTATAAAAACTTGAAAGGACTCGTAAAAGAAATGGGCGAGATCAAAACCAATCTCATCTCAGGAGCCAAGCCTATCAAAAATAGACCTTATAAACTTACACATAAATATAAGCCCATCATTCAAAAAGAAATAGAGGCGATTCTTGCCGCTAACATCATATATCCAATATAAAAATTGAAATGGGCGATTCCTATGGTTGTGCAACCCAAAAAGCATGACCTGACTAATTTGTGTATATGTGTAGATTATCACGGACTAAACAAATTGACAGTGACTAGTCCATTTCCCAAGTCATTCCCAGATCAAATCATAAATGAAGTCACATGGAATGAATGTTATACCTTAATGGACAACTTCTCAGGATATAATAAAGTGCCACTTGCAGAAGAAGATCAAGGAAAAACTATATTTGTCACTAAATTTGGATCCTTTGCATATTGAGTGATGCCTTTCAGTCTAAAAATGCACCAACATTATTCTCAAGGATTGTATTAAAATATTTTCAAGAATATATTTATAAAACAATGGTAGTTTATTTTGATGATTGGATAGTCTATGCACTACTCAAATATCAAATCCAATGGTTCAGGTTAATGTTGGAGAGATGCAAGAAAATTCATTTATCATTGAATATTAAAAAATCTATCTTTGCAACACCCATAGGAATATTGTTGGGTCATGCAGTATCAAAATAAGGGATAAAAGTCGATATGGAAAAAATAAAAGTAATCCCAGATTAAAAACCGCCAATTAACCAAAAGTAGATTAAATTATTTTTTGGACATACAGGATACTACAGAAGGTTCATAAGGTATTACTTTAATTAATGTTCCCTATAGATGAACTTTTGAAAAAGGATGTCCCTTTCAATTGGTCGAAGGAGTGCAAAGTGTTGTTCCACTTATTATAAAAGAAACTAGTCGAGACACCTATATTAAAGTTCCCTGATTGATCAAGGAAGTTTCATGTGCACGTTGATGTGTCAAATGTGGCAGCCAGGTTAGTCCTAGCATAACTAGATGATGATTTGATAGACCATCTGAATGCATATTCCATTCAAAATTTTAATAAAGTAGAAATAAACTATTCGATCACACAGAGGGGAGCTCTAACAAAGATCTTTCAAATTGTAGAAATTTTGTCACTACCTCCTAGAAAATCCATTTATATTTTATAGGAATAATCAAGGGTTGAAGTACCTTGTTAATAAACCAATATATCAAGGATGAATTTGTCAGTGGTTGTTTTTATTCCAGGAATTTGAATTTGAAGTGATAATTAAACCTGGTAAAAAGAATGTCGGGTCTAATCATTTGTCCTGACTAGAAATAAGAGAGAAACCGATAGAAATTGAATATTAGCTTCTAGATGTACATTTTTTTAGAATCGAAGAAATCCCTGCAGAGCTTGTTAACATTGCAAAAATTTTACACACAGGGAAGGCACCTGAAGGATTTTCTGAGAAAAATAAAAAGACTCTTGCTATCAAAGTGGCACCATTTACACTGATAAATGGTCAGTTATACAAGTTGGGAATCAATGAGGTACTTAGGCAATGTGTTTTAGAGAATGAAAGAGAAGATATTATTAATGAAGCACATAAAGGAGGAGTTGGTATACATTATCAAAGAGATATGACTGCAAGGAAGATTCTGCAAGCAGGATTATGGTGGCCAACATTATTTCAATATTGTAAAATGCAAGTACAAAAGTGCAACATATGTCAAAGGTCTGGGTAACCGTTAGTAAAAAAACATATGCTAATGCAATTGATTGTTCCTTCATTACCTTTTGAGACTTTGGCGATCGAAGTTTTCGGTCCCTTTCCCAAAAGAGATAAACATTCAAGACAAAGTTACATTATAACAACAACAGAATATTTAACAAAATGGGCCGAAGCGGAGCCAGTCGAATCCTACACAAAGGAAGCCACAAAAAAGTTTATCTATGAAAATATAGTAACTAGATTCGGCTGTCCTATGGTCATAATCAATGATAGAGGAACACATTTTCTAAATGCTACTATTCAAACATTAATGCATAATTTCATGATTGGGCATATGAAGACCATTTCTTACCACCCACAAGTAAACGACATGTAGTGCAGTCATTTAATAAAATGTTGCATAAAGGATTAACAAAAATTTGTAATTTAGACAGAGATGACTGGGGTGACAATGTACCATCCATTCTCTAGGTGTATTGTATATCCTATGAATAGTAGCTTGGATCTAATCCTTTCAATTAGGTCTATGGTCAGGAAAAAAATGTCCCATTTTAGTGCTCAAAAAACGCAATGAATGTATCAATTGTACTAAACCAGAACACAAAAATGCAAAAGGAACGACTCCAACAACTACAACATTTATAAGAAGATCGACTTCATGCACTCCATCATCAGAGAGCCAGTAAAAATCAACAAAAGGCTTGGTGTGATGGGAATTTATAGATGATGAACATAAAAGTCAAAGATTTAGTACTACTATATGGTAGTCGAGTGAAGGGAAAACCAATGAAGAGATTTCATGGCTTGGACCCTTCACTATTGAGGACATACACTCTTTGAGAGTAGTACAACTGAAGACACTACAACGACACTTGTTCAAGTCGCTTGTTAACGGTGCCTGACTTAAAAAGTACATCTCTTGACAACATTGGCATGTACCTGGTGAAAATATCTTCGAAGCATCAGGGACATGGGTTTGCTTGAAAACCACATTGTGGCGGGCTAACTAAGAAAATTACTTGTAAACTAGTTTCCTCCTTTTCTTAATTAGAATTTAATAAGTTTTTTATAAAAGAAGTTATAATTAGTAACACGTAATTGAATTAGAAGTAAGAGAACTATTAAAAAGGGGAATCACCTATCGATCATGCAAATGTGTCAAAAACATGGACCAAGAAATGGATTTGTGCAAACTGCGAAACAACAAAGCTCAAAAGAATAGACTGATATCAACAACAAAATGAAAGAACTAAATACCTTCGAAGAAAATTTAGATAATATTATACCAAGACCACTGAGGAATCCAAATAATGAAGCAGAAGTTGGAATGAAAAAAGAAAAAAACATTTGACAGTACATGCTCATAATGAGCACTTTGATGGGAAAAGTGATAAGGAGAAGAGCACAGACTCAGCGTTAGAAAGTAATATTAGAAAGGAATTTGGAAATGAATATCATTCGCACGAGGCTGATTTAACATGCCAAGAAGGACAAAAATTTAGAATTAAAAATCAAAGAAATAAAATGCAGGAATCTAATCACCAAATGCCACATAATCAAAAAGTCACATCACCACCAAAATCACATCATTCATCACCTTGAATCATAACACAATCATTTAACGGTGTTTAAAGGAGGTTGCGAGCATGTAGATTGCACGAGTCGAATGGAATTGGAAATCTCAGCCATAATGCAACGGTAAAAGTGACAAAGGTTGCTGCAAATGAAAATCATGGTGTATTAAATTCAAATTTTATAAAAAACAAGTGAACTGGTGAACTTTCCCAACATTCTTCCCTAAATTTCGTTAAGTGCAGATTTCGACCTTGATGAAATACCAGATATCGTGAGTCCATTGATTCCTAACTTTGAGTTTTTAGATTACTTGAGAACTAAATAATTTGAGAGAGGTTTCAAATTTCCAAAGAGAAAATTTCATTTAGAGGATGAAGATATCACAGTCGAATTGAGGATGAAAACAAGATTCGACCTATTTGGAAAGGTGAAGCTTGAAGTAAGAATTCATAATATCAAGTAGGCGAAGATGGATGAGCTGTCTTGGGAGAAGCATAACGAATATTTTATTGAATGGGCGAAGCCAAATGGCCAATGGAATTCAAATTCAAAGTTACTACAAAAATATGGAATCTATAACATCCTCAGTGCCCCACTATTTGTGGACATGCATGGAATGGAGGAGAAAGCTGCAAAATTCCTAGTTAGGATTTACTACAATGGAAAATTTTGTTGGTGTGGAACCTAATTATATTCTTGATTCAAAGGTATTTGCTTCAGCCAGATATATACCCTAGTAATATCGTACACCCCTCCATGCGGGGGGTACATGGGGGATTTGTCCCCCTACGTGGGTTTAGGGGGGACCACCCCCTCGGCTGGGGGGTTTGGGGGCCAGTAAGCCATCGGTGAGGGTTCGGGGGAAGCACCCCTAAAGCTAAAAATAGATGAAAAATTGCCTTGTAAAATATTGTAATTTCGTAGTCAATCTAGGTCATTCATTAGGAAAATGATATTATGGTAGAATTTATATTAATTTAGGAGTTTTTTTTCACTAGAAGGCAACCCTTGATTTATATGAGGGGATTGTATTGCAGTTGTGGATCATTATTATGAGTGAGAGGGAGAGAGAGGATGTTGTGTGAGAGCGAAGCGTAAATTACAATGGATCTACTATAGGTTGTATCTCTTCATTTTGTTGGATAATATAAAAGGAAGGACTAGTTATTTCTCTGTGGATGTAACCCAAATTGGGTGAACCACATATATTTGTGTCTCTCTTGTTTTATGCATTTTTGTATTTGTTTTCCACAATATTCTAGGTATTTCATTTCTCTGTTAATTAATTTCTAACACCTAGTATCAAAGACAAAGGTTTATTTGGCTGATAAAATCGCAGGAGAGAAGGATCCCTGGTTCAAGTGGGAGTAATGGCGGAAGATGGTAGGTTTAGGGTTGAGAAATTTAATGGAAAAAACTACCAACTATGGAAGTTGTGGATGGAAGATTATCTATATCAGAAAGATATTACCTACCATTGAGCAAAAAATCAAAGAAGTCGATGAGTATGACGGATGCAAAATGGGAGATTCTCAATAGAAAGGCACTAGGAACAATATGGTTATGTCTGACAGTGTCAGTGGCATTCAACGTTTAAAAGGAAACGACAACATAAGTCTTAATGACGACATTGTCCAAACCATATGTAAAACCATCGAATTAAATATGTTATTTCTTATGAAACGTCTATTTAATATGAAGATGTTAGAAGTTTGACTTGTTGTTGATCATTTAAATGAATTTAACACGGTTCCAGTCAGTTAAGTTTTGTAGGGGTAAAGTTTGATGATGAATTTAGGGCTTTATTATTTTTGTGTTCATTTCTAGAAAGATGGAATGGCCTAGTTATGGCTATTAGTAGCTCTATCTTTGGATCTAGTACTTTAAAGTTTGATGATGTTGTTGGTGCCATCCTTAGCGAGGAAATGCAATGGAAAATATCTGGTCAGATATCATGTAATGCTTTGACTACAGAGACTAGAGGAAGAAAAATGGAAAGAGGAAGGAGCCCAGGAAATCACAGTAAGTCAAGAAAAGGTAGTTGCAAATCTCGGATGGGAAAAGAAAGAGATGGACAGTAAGAGAATAATCATGAAGCGAATGTGACAAGTGATGTGTTGCAAGATGATTTGATTCTTTCATTATAGAATATTATTAATGTCTGGGTGGTATATTCAAGGGCCTCATTCCATGCCACACCTGATAGGAAACATTTTCATGACTATGTTCAAGGAGATTTTGGACAGGTTCATTTGGGTGATGAGAAACCCTGTAAAATTCGTTGGAACGGGTAAGATTTTTATAAAGCAACAAAATGGAAACCAATGGCTATTGAAGGATGTTAGGTCCCTATAATACTAGTGATTCCCCCATTACTATTTTCATTGTAGCCCTTATTGTTATCGTTGTGCCCCTATTGTCCCCATATTGTTATTAGTGTGCCCCATAGAAACCCACTCTTATTATTGTTGTGCCCTTATATTATTATTGTTATGTCGGCTTTGATTATATTGTGACCCATTAGACTCCTATATATAGAAAGGAGGTTTTGTCATTTATATCATCCAAGAATTGTTCATTTGTGTAATATAAAGGAGTTTTCCTCCTCAAAGACACTGATTTTCAAGGCGATGATCTATCTTTTCTTCTATTTGTGAGCTAGTTGCATAACATTTGGTATCAGAGGTTTGGATTCTAGGGTTTTGCTGCTCCAAATAGGTCATCGTGGAATTTTCCTTATAACTTTTTTTCTGTGATGTTTCAAAATCTAAAAAAACAACCCATTTGTGCAACAATATCTCTGAACCTTGGGTCCAAATTTCAGATCCTTTCTCGCTATATTTTAGGATATATGATCCAAGGTAGTTAGGTTTTTTTGCAGGATCCGGAATTATACCTTAAAAACGTGACCTAGGGAAATCGTCATAACTTTTTTTCTAAGCATCAAATTGAAAATTAGTAAGAAGTTACAAAAACAGGACAACCTTTAGTTTTCTTTGTATCTGTTTCAAGTCCTAAGGTCGAAGAAGTGACACGTGGCACTTCGTACAATTTATCTCTACTGAACCAGTCTATAATCATGTCATTGTGTGAGATTGGGCATAATTCTTTCTTGGAGAATCCAATATTGATCATACTTGTAGGGTTAGAAAGAGGACTTAGAGGGCTACTACATCAGGCGATTTCAAACCTTGGAGATCCGAAATTACAGATATACAGCAGATTCAATATCGAGCTCCTACAAAGTGAAAAAAGGTGTGCAGTTATTTAAATTTTGCATAAGTTTGGTTTGAAAAATTATTTTGAAGGAAATCAAAGGGCATAGTGAAGCATTATTATTATTAATTGATTCCCTGAAGAAAGAAAATTGAAACACCTAGTAAAAAACTTGAAGGATCTAGCATGACTCATGAAGAAGAGGAAGAAATGCAACATGATATATCTAAATTACGAGACCAAATGCAACGAATTTCACTCTCACAAAAAGTAACAGAAGCAAAGATGGATGGTTTAAAGAAATGCATGGAAGCTAATATGAATGGAATGGAAGCTAAGATGGATGGTATGAAAGACAACATTGAAGATTGGAAGAAAGACATGGAAGGTTGGAAGGAAGGTTTGACAAAGTTGCTACAAGAAAGGCTTCCTAATGGCGAAAAGGTAGTAGAGGAAACTCATACTGAGAATAAAAGAAATTTTAATCATGGTTCTAAGAATGAAAACATTAAACATTTGAAGAAAGACATGGAAGGTTTGAAGGAAGTTTTGACAAAGTTGCTACATTAAAGGCTTCTTAAGGTCGAAAAGATAGCAAAGGAAACTCGTGATGAGAACAAAAGAAATGTTAATCATGACTTCATAGACTCTAACATTGGAAAAAAGACCCACCATGTTCTGAATATCGATATGAGGAATTTTGATGGCAAGGATCTTGTAACATGGATACTACAGATGGAACAATATTTCGATCTCCATAATGTGAAAAACACACAAAAGGTACGCATTACAACTTTATATTTGGAACCAAATCAGTTTGTATGGTATCGATGGCTTTGCTCTCGTAAAAAAACTGCCACTTGGGAAATTTTTATGGAATAAATGAAAGAACATTAAGAGGATACGAAAAACAACACCTTTTTTAGCCCATTGATAAATATCAAACAAAAGGGTTCAATGATGGAGCACATTGCGGACTTCCAAAAATTGAATATAAGGGTAAAAGATATTCCAGAGGACCATAGGATTGATGTGTTCACAGGGACTTTACAGGGTAACATCCAACACAAGGTTCACCTTTGGGAACCTGATTCATTGGAGAAGGAATTCAAGATGGCAAGAAAAATGGAAAGAAAAAATATGGCAACAAGGAATCCTACCACTCACAACTATAAAGATGGAAGTGTTGTTGCTCCTAGCCTTCCACAACCTACAAGGTTGACACCACAACAATTGGAAGAAAAAAGAGGAAAAGAGCTTTGTTACGGTTGTGATAGCAAATACACTAAAGGTCATGAGTGTGTTGAGAAGAAATTATTTTACATAGATTGTGAAGAGGAGGAAGAAAAGGAACAAGAAACATCAAAAGAAGAGGATATAAACCAGGAACAAACCCTAGAGAAAGAAGAAATGAATCCGACCATACCTTGTAATGCATTGGCCAAAATTACCACTCCTCAAACTATCAAGATAGAAGTACATATCAAGAAGAAAAGGGTAATAGTGTTGATTGATTCAGGCAGTACCCATAATTTTATTCATTGTAAGATAGCCAAGGAATTGAATTGCTTCCTATATCCAGCACTAGAGTTTCAAGTGATGGTTGAAAGGAGGAACCATAAATTGCTCCGGAAAGTGCCATAATATCAAGCTATCCAAGGGAGAATATGTATTGAATAGCCCAATGCTTTCCATTCTAATGGGTGGTGCTGATGTTGTACTAGGAGTCCAATGGCTACAATCCTTGGGTACAATAGCTTTTAATTTTCAATAACTTTTCATGAAATTTTGTTCAGAAGGAAAGGAAGTTGAATTAAGGGGTATTGCAGGGAAACTAAGAAATATAATCAACTCTAACGGAATGAAAAATCTTATAAAGAAAGCACAACGAGGCATAATGGTACAATTATGTTCGCTAGAGGTTTCCACATTGAAATCAACTATTTCTCTAGATCTCCAAAAATTATTGGACAATCATTCCAAAATATTTTAGACTCCCAAAGGCCTCCCACCTATTCGTGATCATGATCATGTTATTCATTTGATACCAGGAAGTGTTCCTCCACACATCAGGCCTTACAGATATCCCTATGCCCAAAAGAGTGAAATTGAACGTATGGTTGCAGAAATGCTAGAGGTTGGTATAATTCAACCTATTCATAGTTCTTTCTTTGCTCTAGTAGCATTGGTTCACAAGAAAGTTGGTCATGGTGCATGTGTTCGGATTATAGGGAGCTCAATGAACTCATTATTAAAGATAAATTTCCCATTTTGTCATTGATGAATTATTGGATGAATTGCATGGATCAATTTACTTCACCAACTTGGATCTTCGTTCAAGATATCATCAAATAAGAATGAATACTAAAGACATTCTAAAAACCATTTAGAACTCATGAGGGTCATTATGAATTTTTGGTCATGCCTTTTGGCCTTACCAATGCACCTTCTACATTTCAAGGTTTTATGGATTCCATTTTTAAACCCTTCATTAGAAAATTTGTGTTAGTATTTTTTGATGATATACTAATCTGCAACAAGTCTTGGAAGGATCATGTTGAACATGTTACAGGGTTCTCAAACTATTGGAGGATAAACAATTATATGAAAAAAGTTCCAAATGTTTCTTTGGAGTACAAGAGGTGGAATATCTAGGTCATATTGTATCTCATGAAGGTGTTAAGATAGACCCTAGCAAAATTAAAGCCATTAAGGAATGGAAAATCCCCACATCCATAAAGCATCTAAGATGATTTCTCATGTTGACAAGGTATTATCGCAATGTTGTTAAGAATTATGGGAGAATAGTAGCACCTCTAACGACATTATTGAAGAAAGATTCATTTTCATGGACTCCAGAAGCAACGAAAGCCTTTGAACATCTTAAAGAGGAAATATGCCAAGCACCAGTCTTAGCTACGTAGGACTTCACAAAAACCTTTATTATGGAATGTGATGCCTCATGAAATGGAATTGGTGATGTTTTAATGCAAGAAGAAAGACCCATTTCTTTCAAAAATCATCCAATCAAAGGAAAGTATTTACATAAAGCTATTTATGACAAGGAAATGTTGGAAATACTACATGCACTTAAGAAATGGTGACCCTACCTAATGGGAAGACACTTCAAGGTAAAAAAGGATCATGATAGTCTTAAATAGTTTTTAGAACAAAGATTATCTTCAGAAGAGCAGCAAAAATGGGTCACAAAGATGTTGGGTTATGACTTTGAAATCATCTACAAAAAAGGGAAGCAAAATGTTGTGGCAGATGCACTCTCAAGAAAGGATGAGGATGTGGAAGCATTGCTTTGTGCCATTTCTATTATCCAACCAAATTGGATAAATGAAGGGATGAATGGAAGAATGACTAGAAGTGTGGGTACTCATTCAAAAGATACAACAAGATCCCAATACATCTGATACATTTAGCTGGAAAGATGATTCGTTATGGTACAAAGATCACTTATACCTATGTAAGAATTCTGAACTCAAACAAAATATTATTACGGAATTGCACACGTCTTCCTTAGGAGGGCACTCGGGATTTTTAAAAGCTTACCAAAGGGTTAAGAGGTTTTTTTTTGGGATGCCTTAAATCGTATATTCAAAAGTTTGTGGCAGAATGTTTAGTTTTCCATCAAAATAAAGTTGAAACAATTAAGACCGCAGGTCTATTACAACCTTTATCCATTCCAAGCCAACATTGGGAAGAGGTTTCAATGGATTTTATCACAATTTTACCCAAGTTCGAAGGAAAGAGTGTCATCATGGTGGTAGTTGACAGATTTACCAAGTATGCAGTGCATTATCGCATCCATTTAAGGCAAGTACAGTTTCTACTGCATTTATGGAAACAATTTAAAAGCTACATGGAAACCCAAAGATTATTGTAAGCGACAGAGATCCCATTTTCACTGGAAATTTTTGGACAAAATTAGTTTCTTATCTTGATACTCAGTTAGATCATAGCTCATCTTATCATCCTCAATCTAATGGGCAAACTGAGATAGTAAACAAATGTTTAGAAGGATATTTTCGTTGCTTTGTATCTGATAAACAAACACAATGGGTCAAATGGTTACCTCTGGTTGAATGGTGGTATAACACTTCCTTCCATACTGCAACAAAAATGACCCCATTTATGGAACTTTATGGATATCTTCCACTATCCATTACATCGTATTTAAGAGAAAAATCTAAGGTTCAAGCAGTGGAAGATCACATCAAGCATCAACAACAAGTTCTCCAGCTCTTAGGATAATCTCACTTTGGCGTAGAATAGAATGAAACAACAGGCAGATCAACATCACAGTGAAAGAAGTTTTGATGTAGGTGACTGGGTATTCCTACGGCTACAGCCATATAAACAAATGTCCCTCAAGCAAGCTAAGAAGGATAATAAATTGTCGCCAAAGTATTGTGGTTCATACAAGGTGTTGCAAAAGATTGGTACTATGGCATACAAATTGGATCCTCCTGCAGCTTCCCGAGTGCACCTAGTTTTCCATGTTTCATGCTTAAAGAAGATTATAGGTGACAAACTCCCAGTTCAAACAATATTGTCAAAACTTGACAAGGAATGAAAAAACATATTGGAACCTAAAGTAGTCACAGATTTATCAGAGTTTAGAAGGAAAAGAAGAGTGGAAAATTCGATCTTGTGCATACAGATGTATGGGGACCTGCTCATGTATCATCTCTCAGTGACTCTCGCTATTATGTCACTATTATTGATGATGCAACTAAGAAAAACTAGATTTATTGTATTCAAAATAAATATTATGTATTTGGTACTTTCAAGAAATGGAAAACTTTGGTTGAGAATGAGACAGGAAAGAAGTTGAAGTGTCTCAGATCAGATAGTGGAGGTGAATACTGCAACAAATAGTTTCATAACTATTGTTCAAAGCATGGAATTCGCAGAGAGAAGATAGTTCTAGGAACACCACATGAAAATGGTGTGCCAGAAAGGATGAACATAACAATCATGGAGCATTCAAGGTGCATGAGATTGCATGCAGTATTTCCCTTACAATTTTGGGCAAATGTTATAGATACTGTTGTTTATCTAATAAACAAAGGGTCTTCAAGTTCCTTGGAGGGTGGTATTCTAGTGGAGGCATGGATAGGTAGAAAGGTAAACTACTCATTTTTAAATACTTTCGGTTGTGAAGCCTTTGTCCACATCAATAAAGAAAATAGAACAAATCTTGAGGCAAAATCAAAGAAATATACCTTTATTGGATATGGTGTAAATGATTTTGCTTATCGCTTATATGATTATGAAAATCACAAAATCATTAGGAGTAGGGATGTCATATTCAATGAAATGGCCTTGTATAAGGATCATATGTAGGGAAGGAAATTGGAAAAAGAAAACAAAGAATACACAGTGCTTGACGAGGTCATAGAAAAAGTAAAGGCGTGTGAAAATAATAATGATCAACAATCACAACAATAACAAGAAGCACCTCAAACACTAGAAAGCGGTGTTAGAATATCTACCAGGATAAGTAGACACCCTGAACGATACTCTCCTTCATTATATTATTTTTGACTGATTCTAGTTAACTAGAAAGTTATGAAGAAGCAATGCAGGTAGGAACTAGGAAAAAGTGGTAGAAAGCCATGAGAAGAGATTGAATCCTTGATGAAAAACTAGACTTGGGACTTAGTCAAGTTTCCTCCTGGTAAAACATCATTGTAGAATAAATTGGTTTATAGGTTGAAGGAAGAAGATGTAGGTAAATAGAGGTATAAGGCAAGACTTTTGGTGAAGAGATTTTCACAAAAGAAAGGTATAGAATTTGATGATTTTTTTCTCCTGTTGTTAAGATGACTTCAATCATAACTATTTTAAGTCTAGTGGCAGCAGAAGATTTTCATCTTGAGCAGTTAGATGTAAATACTACCTTTCTCCATGGGGATTTGGAGGAAGAAATATATATGTAGCAACCATAAGGGTATGAGGTCAAAGGGAAGGATAAATTAGTGCGCAAATTGAAGAAGATCGTGTATGGTTTAAAATAGGCTCCAATGCAGTGGTATCTAAAATTTGACAGGTTTATGTCTGAACAAGGTTATACTAGATGTCACTCTGACTATTATGTTTATTTTAAAAGGCAAAATGATGGAAGCTATATTATATTGCTATTGTATGTAGATGGCATGCTTGTTGCAGGGTCTAACATGCAAGAAATAAATGTGCTCAAATGAAACTTGGCAAATTCATTTACAATGAAGGATTTGGGTGATGCAAAATAAATCCTTGGTATGAGAATAACTAGAGACAGGAAAAACCACAAATTAACATTGTCTCAGAGTGAGTACATAGAAAAGGTGTTGGAAAGATTTAATATGCGAAAATAAAAACCAATCAATACACCTTTGGCTAGCCATTTCAAACTAAGGACATGTGTCCAAAGGCTCAAGAAGAGATGGATTATATGTGTAAATTTCCATACGCATCAGTTGTTGGAAGCTTAATGTATGCAATGGTCTGCATAAGACCTTATATAGCACATGTAGTGGGATTTGTAAGTAGGTATATCAACAATCTGAGAAAAGAACATTAGATAACAATGAAGTGGATTCTTAGGTATTTGAAAGGTACCACAAATCAAGCATTATGTTTTGGAGGTTCAAACATTGCTCTACAGGGATATGTTGATGCATATATGGCAGGTGACAAAGATAACAAGAGAAGCATCACAGGATATGTGTTTACTATAGTTGGAACAACTATCAGTTGGGTTTCAAAATTGCAAACATTTTTTCACTTTCAACAATAGAAGCAGAGTATGTTGTTGCTACAGAGGCTAGTAAAGAAATGATTTGGTTACAAAGGTTTATGGACGAATTGGACAAGAAGTCGAAGATGGGCAGGTTATACAATGACAACCAAAGTTCCATCCATATTGAAAATAACTCAAAATTCCATTCCAAGACTAAACATATACAACTCCAGTACCATTTCATACTTCCAATGTTGGAAGATGGACAATTGAAACTGGAAAAGATACACACTAGCCAAAATCCTACGGATATGTTAACAAAAGTTGTAACCAGGGAGAAACAAAGATTATGCTCACTTTCAATTGGTCTTCAAGTATGATGATAAAGATGAGAAATATCTAGGTCCAAAGTGGAAGCATCATCCAACAAGTGAAGCAACAATGGAGTTACTATAATTAGTCTCCAAGTGGGAGATTTTTGGGTGTGGAGTTTGATTGTATTCTTGATTCAAAGGTATTTTCTTTACCTGGATGTATACCCCAGGAATAATGCACACCCCTCCATGTGGGGGGTTCTGAATAGACGAAAAATTGCCTTGTGAAATATTGTAATTTTGTAGTAAATCTGGGTTGTTCATTAGGCAAATGATCTGACAGTAGAAGTTATGTTAATTTAGGGTTTTTTTCCCTAGAAGGAAACTCTCGGCTTATATGAGGGAATTGTATTGTGGCTATGTGTTATAGACATTTTTGTGCCTTACAGCATTAAGCATGAAATGTCCATAATCTAAGGGATCCAAAGTTCCTAAACATGTTGTTCCTACCCCTAGAGGAACAAGCAAGGATAATTTTAGGGGCAAATGTTCGCCCTTTGGCGAAATTAAGGGGTTTTAAATTTTTAGTGGGCGAATATTTTGTATCATAGTACATTTTTACAAATCACCTCAAATAGCCCACCTTATTTTAAGGGAGAGGGTAAAAAAGGTAAATTTAGCCCTTGAAATTAGGACTTACAACCTTCCATTCGCCCATTCTCAAGAATAGGTTTTATTTAAGTGAATCCATTCGCCCATTTTCAAGAATAGGTTTTATTTAAGTGAATCCTATGGGCCAAATACCATATTTATAAAAGAGGTATGGTAAATTAATAAAAATATAAATAAATGAAAGGTATGGTAAATAAATAAAACATTTTTTATATTTACTCCATAAGTCACCTTATATACATGCAAGGGTGTAAAAAAATAAAAATATAAGTAAAGTGGAGGTATGGTAAATAAATAAGACGTCTTTTTATACTTACTCAAAAGGTATGGTAAATAAATAAAAATATAAATAAACTAGACGTATCGTAAGTAAATAAAACCTCTTTTTATATTTAGTCCATAACCCTCGTTGGTAAACAAATAAAACATTTTTTTATATTTACTCCGTAAGTCACCTTATATTTACGAACACTCAAAAAATGGGTTATATTTAGGTGAAACCTATGGCCAAAATACTATGGGACAAATACCATGGACTAGATTGTTATTAATACCATGCAAAAAACCATTATTAACCCTAATATTAGAATTAATAAAAATAAAAATGGCACATGGTATTGGCCCATGGTATTCACCAAAATGGCACATGGTATTGACCCATGGTATTCACCTGGAATGTAGCCTATTTAAATGGGGGAATTAAACCAGCATGTAGCCTATGCTAAGATACTAGGACTTTACAAAGTTTTATTATTTAGTGAAAGACTCGCCAAGATCTTACAAGATTTTATGATTGAGTAAAATATTCGCCATGCCTGGTGAGAGATTCGCCAAAAAATTATATATACATATTATATTATTGATAAAATCGCCTTCCATTTTTCCTATATACCATGGAGATTCGTCCATTTATTATATTTATAAATTTAGGGGGGGTTCTTAAAATTTTCCCTGGGAACAAGGCTAACAAACCACAGCAATTCACAGAAGTTCTCCACCAGAAACTGCTCAAAAACAAGTCAATTCAGGATCATTTCAGTGGCTACACTAGCTGTTTGCGCTGAATGTCAAAGCCAACACTGGCTACCTGCGTTGAATGTCAAAGGGAACACTGGCTACCTGCGCTGAACGAGAATGGACATGTGGCAAACTCATTTCTCAAGGTGTCAAAACCCAGGAAGCTTCCAAAATGACACTTGCCTCAGGGAATTCGACTGGTGATGAGTAAGAGGTTCCAAATCTCCAAGTGGAAGCAAGAACCTCCAAGTGGAATCAAGAACTGACAGAGGGAGAGGACACTAGTCAGATCTCAAGCTGACTCATCCTCTCTCCAAACATCTATATATGGATATCTCCTCTATGAGATCTAGAGGCTGGAATTTTGTTATTGCAAAGAATTGTTGTTGGTTTGAGATTGGAATCATTGGGTGCTTAATGCTTTGAAGGGGGTGAAGATAGGAATTCCATTTGCTGGGAAGGAGATGCTGGATTGGAACCCTCTGGGTTGTATCTCTTCCTGAACCTTGTTATTCATCAATAAAGCTATCTTGGTTTCTCCTATATGCTGATGTATCCTTGATGTATGATTGCATTAGTATGTTTAATTTATTCCTAATCCTGAACTAGTTATGAATATGAATCCATGTCTTGTGTAGTGTTCTCTTCTTGTGATCTTGCAGAAACCTCTTGAAGCTGGGCGAGCGAGAAGGCAAGTAGCTGGGAATCCTCCAAGAGAAGAGAGACCGGATCGAGGGACAAACGGAAGACACCGGTTAGTTCATCTATCTCTCTTTATTCTTAATTCATAAAGGAAGAAATATTAGAATAGTTGTCTCTGTTTGTTGCTAAGGCACTGTCACACCTTAGGTGGATAGCATCGTCCTGCATAGGCATTTTTCCCCACAACAAATTGGCGACTCCACTGGGGAGATCTGTTTAGTCATTTTATTTGTGTTTCTATCATTGTTTGTTTCATAGACTTGACAGCAACAATCAAACTGCATCTGCTTTTCCCGGATGCAAAGTAGACAGTTGCTGCTTTGATCCAATCACTGGACTTGTCTATGATCTGAACAATGGACTCACAAATGTTTGGATGATCCTTTGTGATAGATCTTAGTACTCCCTCAAAGCATCCCTTTGATTGTACCTTGCTTGTTGCTTTTATTTGGCGTGAAACAGTAGATTAAATAGCAATCTGTGACCCAGAACCAGTGAGAAACGAGAGTTTCTCCTTCAGCGCAGACCGAGTGAAGGGATTCTGCATTTCAAGGCAGGTCCCATGAAGGCTACCTGCGCTGAATGTCAAAACCCCTGTGTTGAGGTTGCGTTGAACCAGTTTGTCCTAGTGCAGCTGGGGTTCTCTGCTCTGTTTTGCCTTGTTTTGATCTCTGATTTTTGCAGCCTGTAACCAGCATAGGTACCAGTCTGATAACTCCTTTTCTCTGCTTAGATTCCACCTCCTTTTGTGCAAAAAGACTGTAAGTGTGTTTATGTGTTTGTGGCGTCATTTACAGTCTTCCTTTGCATGAGTGAAATAATCATCCTGTAGCCCTTGATTCAGATTTGTTGATTGTGATCTTAGGAGAGAGTTCATTGGCTGTTTACAGTTGATTATACATTTGCTTTTGCTTATTGGTTTGAGTTTGTCTCTTTTAAAGTGTCGAAACAAAATTTATTTCGAAAATCGTTAAGTGTTGTAATCTCTTCTACCCTTTCTGATTTCGAAAAAGTAAACTTGTTTGCATTTGTCATTTAAAAGCAAATTCAAAGTTGTGCAAAAAGCTTTCTTTGTAGGCATCAATACTAAGAAAGCGGAAAACAAACACCTGCATTGTGCATTTGCATCTTGATAGTTTGCATGTTTGATTTAGGAAAAGTGCATTAGAGTGTGCTGATTGCTCTTTGAGAAAAGATGGTGTCTTTCTTTTCCCTTAGTAGCTAGGATTTTCAAAGTTGAAAAGATAAAAGCTTGCTTATCATCTTTAGACTGCATTTAGGAATTTGTATCATACATCTCGTGGTGAACCTTGAAAGGCAAACTTTAAAAAGATCAACCTAAAATAAATTGAATGAACTTAACAACGCTTTGCAACATAACGCACAACATAGAGGTCTAGGCTAGAGACGTGTTCCCGCGTCGTAAAGCCTGGTGACTGTCGATCTCATGGATGGTGGGTGATTCCTCCTGAGGGACGACAGCGCCAGTACGGATTGTGCTCCCACGTACCGTCGCGTATATATTGGGAGACTCCTATAGGCATAAAACCTTTATCCTTAGGAAGCCATGTCGGCCGCCCTACTGATCGCAATGCACTGAACACAACATTCAGGAAGATCGACCGCCCGTACCCTAAAAAGTATTCTGCGGTTTTGCGAAAAGTTTGGCACACCCTCTGCCTAGAACTCTAGAGCAGTTTCTTTTGGCCTTTTTCAGACTCTATAACAGAAAAAGTCCATCCGAGCATTTGTCACTTCAGGCTCGTTAAAACATCGAAGGAGACTAGAGTCATCTTTTGCTTTTTCTCGACTCTTTAAAAGTGAAAAATCAAGTTGTGTCTAAAGCGTCGTTAAAATTTATTTTAAACGGAACAATCACCCCTTATTCCTGCGTTGATCTTTAGGTTGAAAAAATGGAGCACACCAACCAAGGAATTCCCCTTGGTGGAAATCCTAGTCCCTTCTCCTCTTGGGGAGATGTTGGTGCGCCCCATATGGCCACATTGTCGCTTCCAAGATCGACAATTGGCCTGTCGGTCTGGCTCTTTTCAACCAATGTCGTTCAAACCACCACTATTCCTGAACAGTCGAGTCAACAGTTAGACCAGACTAGAGTTGCCAACCAGCCTTCTACTTCATCTAACTCTTCCTCTCCTCCTTCCTCTTCGCTTGACGGAACTCGTAAAACAAAAAACCAAGTTCCTAAGGAGAAGAAGGAAAAGAAGAAGAAAGAGAAGAAGAAGAAGGAGCCAAAAGCGACTGGGGGCAAACAAGTGTCGTCTGACAAAAATCCACACACAGCACTGACGAGGCCTAAATCGCCATGTGTCATATGCAAGGGAGACCACTTCCACAGAGATTGTCCCTGCATCCCTCGGATACTAAGGGACTGGTCCCCCCGTTTGCACAATCCGGTAGCGTCGACCTCTGATAGCCATGTTGACAGCTCACCGTCGACTAGTGAAAGTGAAGTCCCAGGACAGAGGGGGAAAGCTACATTTCCCCGCAAACTGTGTGAAGGCGACCACGCCATCCACCATTGTCCCTTCTTAGACGAGGCTAAAAGAGTTCTGGAAGACCGCCCGATTTTACGAGCGCAACTTCCTCCTGGATATCAAAAACTCCTGCCAAGTCCTTCACTAGTTGAAAACCCGGCTGGCCCGCCCAGGTGGTCAGCCGAAGCACCTATCATTGAAGATGAACCGTCTGGATCCATGCCTGACGAAATTCAAAAGGTTGAGACGACAGTTGACCCGGTTTTGCCTTCAGAGGCTCTATCTTCGAATGATACCATCACAGAGGAGAATAAAGACGACACCGTCCAAATTCTCTTCATCAACACAGACTCCGACGAACAAGGGGGCAATTTGCCCATTCCTTTGTCGCAGGAAGGAACTTCTTCAGAGTCATACCCGGCCGTCTACTCGGTCCCACCACCAAGCAACCTAGTTGTCTCGTTCGACTGGAACCAACTAGGTAGACCCCGGTTGCCAGCAAGCATACCATTCAGAATTATCGTTCAAATATACAGAATGGTAATGGCTGGCACTATCATTGATGAGGGGGCATCTGTGAGTATCCTTTTTTCTATTGCTTGGAAAGCGCTTGGTTCTCCAGCGCTTTTTCCTGAAATGAGAAATCTATCAGGCTTTGATAAAGGAACCAGTCGACCTTTAGGGATCCTCCCCAATGTGCCCATAACATTGAAAGGGAAGACCGTTCAAATGAACGTGATGGTCGTTCAAGGACCCTTGGATTATAACCTACTCCTTGGACGAGACTATATATATTGCATGGGAGCCATCGTCTCCTCACTCTTAGAGTAATGTGTTTTCCGCATGAAGGAAGAGTGGTCAAGCTCGTGGACCAACTTTCGTTTCCCGGATCACGCATCGCAAATAGTCATATACCATCCCTAAATGGTCTATTCACGCAAGAAGTGTCTCAACCCACGGTCCGTCCTCCTGATGAGCGCGAGTAATCCGGGAGGATATGACTGGAACCCAGGGGGCATGCGTCCTGGTTTGCTTCGGCAGGAAAACTTTGGGTATAGGGTAGGTTTCCGCGGGAGAATATGACTAGTCTGTACCCCGCCCTTGCTGGAGAGGGGTTATTCTAGAATAAGATTCTTTTGTCAAAGTTATGTGAGTTGACAGACGGAGTCTCTCACCTTTGTCTATTTCGGTAGATATCGCCGAAGAAGTGTTTTGTTTGAAAGATTAACGAGACAATCTTTGGGTAACCTGAAAGAGGTAAGCCTCTCTCATTAAAACAAATGTTTTGACGGAAAAGAAGTAGAGGTAACCTTGAAATCATACTTTATACCTGGGGGCATGCAAACCTTTTGTAGTGCAAGCAAAGAGCGGTTATTTATCTATTTTTTGGATTAGCCGTTTCCTAACTTGCATAAAGAAAGGATGCGGGGCATAGCTTTGTAAGATGAAGCTCCATAAAAAATAGAATCTTAATGAGACATTCTTATCATATGACTTGGTAATCGAGCAGTTTTAGCACACAGTTCATGCTCGTTAAAAAATAAATGCAAGATTCGAGCAGTTTTAGCACACAGTTCATGCTCGTTAAAAAAAATAAACGCAAGATCCGAGCAGTTTTAGCGCATAGTTCATGCTCGTTAAAAAATAAACATAAGATCGAGCAAATGTTTCCACCCGCGTTTAAGCTCGTTTAAAAATGAACTATCCCGGTAAATAACCACAGTGAATGTAATATCATCAGCCATTAAAGCCTTGGTCGTGTTTGCACCGTCACCTCCACTTTTCCATTGGCCGATCGTTCACCTCCATATGATTGTTTACCCATTTTGAGGAACAGCTGCGAAGAGTGATTTCACTAGCCATCCTTATGACACTGCCGTGATTGGAAAATTCCAACCTGTACCTGGAATCAGCTGCTAACCCTGTTTATCACTCGTTCCTCAAAAGACGAGTCTTCTTTAAGCTCTTTTCATCTGACTCGTAAAATATGAAAAGATTGCCGAGTCCTTGGCCTTCCAGCTCGTTAAATGGACAGGAAGAGCTATCCCTCCTCTAGATTTTAATCTTTTTGGACCTGAGGGATTATTGCACAAAAAGATCGAGCGCTTGTTTTATTCGGCTCGTTAAAACTATCGAAAACTCATCCCTTCTGTATTGTTTTATACTTTTTCGGACTTAAGGGATTAGATGACGAAAAAGGACTTTTGGAGTTAACTTTATGTACCTTTTCAGACTCTCTAAAAATGAAAAGGACCGAGTTATCCTTGTCGTTAGACTCATTAAAATCACTAAATAGCGACAAACTTGTCTTTAGACGAGAACGAGTTTCATTATCGCTAGGCTCGTTAAAACATAGCGATGGGCTTGCCCGAAGGGCAGGTTATAGAACAAGCATATGTTATCCTCCTCAAGCTTGACAAAAATAAAGAGGTACTGGTCAGCAATGACTGGGGAAAAATTGGGAGAAACTAAAGAAAACTTTGATGGTAGCAAGTCGCTCTTGAACATGACACTTTTCCTCCGTACCACAATCAGGTTGGGTTGTTTCATTCACCGGTCACATCCATGGTCTCGCCATACCATCCATCTTTGGGGTAATGCTACCAATCCATCGCATCAGTGTCGCCATATGTTCAAGAGAAGTCATTCAGAAAAGTCAACCGTGTCCCATCCACTGCCATACATTATCCTTCATCCTTTCATGACCGCCACCCTGAATCATATGTCACAGATCGTTTTAACCTCCATTAAAATCATTAGCTCCGTTCTGTGTCACTGATGTGGGATTCATTAAGGCCCTCCTTTGACGGATCGCTTCTTGTCGACATCAGCTCATTATCCAAGAAGTTGATCTAGGAACAACCCCTTCAGTACTTTGAAGCTTGCATGCCTCAATGGCAAGTTTCTCACTTCCGGCGACAGGTATACATCAATGACCTTCGACCAAAATATTTTGCGTGGTGTTCGACGCCAGGTCCTTTATTCACACCACGTGAATTGTACTGCAGTACCTTGAGGGTCATTATCATTATCGGTGATCCCTCTCGCGCTTGTTAACGGTTTACCTCATTGACCGGTAATCAAGCGATGTCTTTCCATGTTCGACTTCAGAACAATTCTCACATGGATCGACTTGTACTTAGAGTGAAGATCGAACGAGTTTGAAGACCCCGGATCTAGTTTCATCCATCCGGGCTGCGATATATATTCAGGAAAGATAAAGATATTGACATGTACATCATTGCAGCAGATAATCATCCTACTCAAAGGATGATAATTTCATCAAAATTATCAGTCTACCATCAGACGATTGTCTGTTCTATGTACAGAAAAATGAATTTATAAAGCTGAGCATGGGAATGCCCACCTCAGCTAGATCATGAAAGCAGTATGAAAAATAATGTATTGTATTGTATCTTATTACAGGTCTCCTCCCAGCATTGTATGAACTTCGGATCCCCCTGATAAAGCATTTCACCCGATAAACAGCCTCATACTTTAGGGGGCAACTGTTATAGACATTTTTGTGCCTTACAGCATTAAGCATGAAATGTCCATAATCTAAGGGATCCAAAGTTCCTAAACATGTTGTTCCTACCCCTAGAGGAACAAGGCTAACAAACCACAGCAATTCACAGAAGTTCTCCACCAGAAACTGCTCAAAAACAAGTCAATTCAGGATCATTTCAGTGGCTACACTAGCTGTTTGCGCTGAATGTCAAAGCCAACACTGGCTACCTGCGTTGAATGTCAAAGGGAACACTGGCTACCTGCACTGAACGAGAATGGACATGTGGCAAGCTCATTTCTCAAGGTGTCAAAACCCAGGAAGCTTCCAAAATGACACTTGCCTCAGGGAATTCGACTGGTGAAGAGTAAGAGGTTCCAAATCTCCAAGTGGAAGCAAGAACCTCCAAGTGGAATCAAGAACTGATAGAGGGAGAGGACACTAGTCAGATCTCAAGCTGACTCATCCTCCCTCCAAACATCTATATATGGATCTCTCCTCCATGAGATCTAGAGGCTGGAATTTTGTTATTGCAAAGAATTGTTGTTGGTTTGAGATTGGAATCATTGGGTGCTTAATGCTTTGAAGGGGGTGAAGATAGGAATTCCATTTGCTGGGAAGGAGATGCTGGATTGGAGCCCTCTGGGTTGTATCTCTTCCTGAACCTTGTTATTCATCAATAAAGCTATCTTGGTTTCTCCTATATGCTGATGTATCCTTGATGTATGATTGCATTAGTATGTTTAGTTTATTCATAATCCTGAACTAGTTATGAATATGAATCCATGTCTTGTGTAGTGTTCTCTTCTTGTGATCTTGCAGAAACCTCTTGAAGCTGGGCGAGCGAGAAGGCAAGTAGTTGGGAATCCTCCAAGAGAAGAGAGACCGGATCGAGGGACAAATGGAAGACACCGGTTAGTTCATCTATCTCTCTTTATTCTTAATTCATAAAGGAAGAAATATTAGAATAGCTGTCTCTGTTTGTTCCTAAGGCACTGTCACACCTTAGGTGGATAGGATCGTCCTGCATAGGCATTTTTCCCCACAACACTATGGATCATTATTATGAGTAAGGAAGAGAGAGGGGACTGTGTGAGAGAGAAGAGGAAATTATAGTGGATTTGTTGTAGGTTGTATCTCTTCATTTTGATGGATAATATAAAAGGAAGGACTGTTTGTTTCTTCGTGGACGTAACCCAAATTGGGTGAACCATTTATATCTTTGTCTCTCTTGTTTTATGTGTTTTATGTGTTTGTGTTTCTGCAATATTTTATGTATTTCATTTCCTCAATTAATTTCTAACAAAATTACGACTCAGAGAGCCTGTGTCAGTCTCCCCAACTGTCATCCACATGATCAATGGACTTCCATATAAGGGTGATAAAGTGCCCAAAACAATCGACATCAACAAGTCGATTCATGAATTTGCAGGAGGATCGATCGTGAATATTTCCAAGGGGATAATAATCTGAGAAGTCCAGGATCCATTGGTTAAATGGGTTTGCATTATTATAGCTCTGGATCTCACACTAGCAGGCAGAGATTAAGATGTCAAGTTAACAATGCTTGAAGCCATTGGAGAAATGAAAAATTCAGGGAAAAAATACAACTAGGTAGAACATGTCATTGACATGGTAAAGACCAATTTCTAAGAAGTCAAAATTCTAGTAAGTACATTCGATTTCCATCTTTTCTCATTTGGAAATATATGAAGTTTATCCCACTGGTCGAGGAGACTAATTTCACTAGGAAAATGAATACCATAATGGAAAATTTCAAAATTTCCTATCATGGATGGTCGGGGAAACCCTAGCCTGTGGGACCCCAAGAGTTATTCATAAACTAACTTCTAAATATCAAGGAAATTTCAAATAAATGGAGGGTTCCACAACATGTTCGACCTTCCTTTCCACCCCCCTCACATATAAGGTTATGCCTTAATATAACCAATGTATGGTACAACAACACTATAGAGGTAGACCCCCAAGAGCTACCTTATCAACCAACAATCAACTAAATCTTTCAAGAATTACATTGACAATCCAACACATTGCTCCCAATTCCTATGGTAGCCCTTCAACCACCTGGAGAGATCATCACACCCTTCCCTAATGCAGAGCGGGGGGGAGAAAGAGAAGCTTCACTATACATACACAATTTTAAGATTGATTTATTACTCCCCTTGATAGATTCGGCTAAGGAGTCCAGCTATAAGGAATCCCATACTGAAATTTACTCTGACTTCCTCACTAGGAATCATTTTGCAAGAAGTTTTGTCAAACATCAACTTGATGATGTAAAAAAGCAACAACTTGATATAATTATCTAACATTTACTGGAAACAACTAAGACAAAGGGAAAAGCAGTAAAAAATCCCAAAAAAGTTCAAGTCTCAGTATCATCTATTGAAGGGGATTATTACAAGAATTGGGGTATGTAAAAGATGATTTTATTGAAAATGTGTGTTAGAATATGATAGAGGCTCAGCAAACCAACCCAATATAGAATTTGACACAAAATTGTATTTCCTCTTAGGCATAGAATCCACCGTAGTCAGGACCAGGCACAAAGCAGAATGTCCAGATCTCTGATATTGACTTAACCTTAGACTCACCTCCTCTATCTCCAATGCATGTTGAAGAAGAATAGGAAGGGAATGATAAGACTATGTTAGATCATCCTAACTCATAAGAATTTTTTTGGAACAAGCAAGGTCAAATGAAACAATAAGATGGGACAAGGCACAAACGTAAGACACGTCAGCCACACTGATGAATCAACAAAAATTTTCGTTGACTAAACCGACCTTGACCAATACACTTGTAATTGTGCTTAAGAAGGAATTTATAGACATTCCAAGCATTAGAGAAATTTTGAGGTCTAAAATGAGCCTCCTAAGGAATATTATAAAATAATAGTGGAAATAATAAAATAAGATTATACTACCTCATCAAGTTTTGGAGGGAACAACGAAAAACTACTTTTCAACTTATCTCCCTATGATTTTACTCAAATTTCAAGTAGGAGCACTCATTGGGTGTAGAATTTAATTTTTCATCCAAGGAGTACCCTTGTTGCATGGTTTTAATGGACCATACTACGTGAAAAATGTGAAATACATGAAAAATGTGATTGCAATCACATTTTTTCGTGTATTTCAAAATTGTCATGTAGTAGGGTCCATCGAAAGTATGAAACATGGGTACTCCTTGGATGAAAAATTAAATGTTGCTTCTAACGAATGCTCCCACTCGAAATTTGAGTAAAATCGTAGGGAGATAAGTTGAAAAAGTAGTTTTTTTTTTAGTTTTTTTTTAACATTTTACCTTTTTACTCCAAAAATGGTGAATCATCCCCCATGGTTGACATCATCATATTGAATCCTATTGGTCTTATAAATTTGATTTTTGTTTTGAGGCCCATTTTTTACCTCAAAATTTCTCTAATGTAAGTTTCCTAAATTGAGGCTTGCTAGTGACAAACATAATTTTGAAATTTTAGAGAATTATGTAAAAGCAACAAAGATAAGAATGAAGAAAAGAAAGAAATACACCAATAAACTTCAACGGAAAGAGGAGTAATAAAGGGAGATCTGGTTGGAAGTCCAACTCTAGAAACAAAAAAATTAAATATTGACATGCCAACCGAGGTTGATGATCATCTTGTTGTTTTTCAAAAATTAGTGCATCACTTAATTCTCCACAATGAGAAACTCACTGCTCTGATAAGTGTGTTTCAATTGAGAACAAAAATTCCAGGAATTCAGCAATTATTAGAAGCAATCCAAAAATCACATCATTAATTTCTAGAAGCTAAGCATGAATTGGAACGCACACTCGATTAGGGAGCCACTTTGAGCATAGTTCTGAATATTTGGCCTACATATTTATCATCAAATCGTAGTTGTATAAAAAACAAGACATGCTTATTCATGACTTGGGATCTAGGAAAGTTAGAGCCTAGCACTTGATAAAAAGATTAAACAGGAAAAGAAAATCCAAGCCCAACTTATGAAGGAAGAATTCCAATGGCTAAGAGAAGGAAAGAAAGCTCAAATGGAAGTAGCTAACACTACGGAATTCTTGCAGAGTATCCTTAATCGAGTGCAACAGCTGGAACAATAAGGGCCTATCGACCAGAGGATATCAAAGAAAAATTCATTAGAAGACAAAGGACAATATCTTACAAAAATAAATGAATTGGATGCACAAGCAAGGCTAATAGTTCGTGAATGGTCGATATTCGATGATCATCTCCAACTACTTGCTCAAGTTATACACCATACTTCTTTCCAAGAAATTCTACCATCCCCACAGTATAATCATCGCCACCAGATCCACCACAACCTACCCATACTTTCTTTGAACCTAGCATCTCGACATGCACAACGACTTCGAAACAACAATCTTATGAAGTTGAAGTCGACCAAACATCTTACAAGTCAATAGAACTAACCTAAGAAACGTTGATTTATCAACCTATAGAAGTCATCGAAGAGCCAACAAGTGAACAATAAGTTGTATAATTTACTTTATATGTATATCTTTTGCTTCTATACTGTCATAATTTTTGTAACACTCCAAACCTTCCCTTCTTCGGGATGAAGAATGCTTTGAGGGTCGGGGAGATGTTGGAGGGGTTGGTTGACTTAGTCGACTAGCCCGGTCAAGCTAGAAAGCTATCTTGTAAGTCGGTTGAAACATTAGTCAAGTCGATAACCAAGTTAGCTTAGTCGAGTCAGTTTGGACAATAAACTATTGTAACTATCCTGACAAAGTATATATATCACTGGATCTATCAATGTATTGTTTTTATTCAGCTTTAAGAGATATATAATAAATTTGTGCTTTCGTTGTGTCTCCACTACTTTGTTTCTATTCTCTATTTAGTTATGTGCATTGCTATGTAATCTCTTGTTTTCCTTACTATTGGTAATCATGCTTACTTTTACCTATATTACAATAGGCATTGACCCATAGGAAACTCCAATATCTTACTACTGGTAATCATGCTTACTTTTACCTATATTACAATAGGCACTGACCCATAGGAAACTCCAATATCCAGTTGAGAACCAACTCATCTCTCAAGTTATACTATAGATTTATAATCAACAACTTATTAACTCATTAGTGAATCATCATCAACCATGCAATCCTCTCTCTCTCTCTCTCTCTCCCTCTAATACTTGTGTGCTCTTCAAATTTTTATTAAGCTTGTCAACCTCAACCCTTAGTGATACAACTTCTTTCTATAGGTTTCAACCCTATACACAAATTACTTGTAAACAAATTCTTAAAACAATAAACATATACAATGGTGAGAACATAAAAAATATATATGCACAAAGATTTTCTCCCAGAATCCAAAACTCAGAAAACCAGATTGGATTTTCACTATATTCCTTTCTATGTTACAATACATTATATACATGTCAAAGCATTCATAAACCCCAATCCATTAACCCTAGATTAGAACATAACCGTAGTTCCCTTGATTGGATCTACAAACTACCATGGGAAAAGCCATCATGCCCGAAGCCATGCATAGAATCATGGGTAGGTTCGCCCACCACCCTTGGGTCCACCCCCCTCCTTGGGTCCACCCAACCATTTTTGGCTAGTCGTGGAAATAATATAACACATACCTAATTCATTTGGCTCTTCTTGCTTCTTCAAGTTGGGTCTTCAAGGAAATAATTTATCCTTCAACATTTTTCTCTTGTTGGAAAATTTTTGCTTCAAGTTTGTTCAAGTCCTTAGATATTTCTTTGAGATGACTCGTCAAAATTCCTTCTCTTCGTTTTACTTCTTTTAATTAGAGTCTTAGGAGGTCAAATTCTTCCTTTGTACCATCAATTCCATGATTCTTCTCTTCAACGTCTTCAATTAAATTCATAAGGAATTTCTTTTATTCTTTCAATCTATTTATTTCTTTTAGATTGGTCACAAGTTCTACTTTAGGGTCTTCTTCAGCCTATTCTTCAGAGTCTTCTTCATTTTCATAGTCTTCCATGTTTTTGGTGTTTTCAATTTTTCCTTCATCTTTATAGTCTTGATCCACATATTCTAGTTCTATGGTCATGAGAGAGGATTCCTTCAAGTAGAGATTTTGAAGCTTTTTCCAAATATCTTTGGCTAATGACAATTGTCTCGCTTTGACTCTCACAAAATATGATAGGTCATTCAAGATGGCTAACAACGTTTTCATCTTGTTTTCCCTTGAATATTTTGTAGTTTCATATGTTGATGGAGTTTTTGAGGCTATGTACCCTGTAACCATTGAATCTCAGACATCATATCCTAGATCCATTGAACAGAATTTCATTCCTGAGCTCCATGATACATAGTATGTTCCATCGAACAAGGGAGATTTGCAAACCTAATTGAATCTGAATTCATAACTGAGGAGGAGATTTCTTTAGAGGATTTGGAGGATTTCCTTCTTGACCTTGCCAACTTTTTGTTGGGGATATTCCTTCTAGCTATTAGGTTGTGACTGAAGGTACCAACTTTGATTCCAATTGTTGGAAATACAGAGAGAGGGGTGAATAAATATTTTGTTTATTAACCAATTTTTAATCAAAAAATCACTACATTAATCATTCAAAAATGAACACATGAACATAAAATATTTATAATGGAAGAAAACTTTTCTTAATATAAAGAGTACATTCAATTTTTATCACCTCCAACTAAAATTTTCGTAGGCTCCACCCTATGAGATACACCAATCCCTTAACTGAACACCAACTCTCAGTGAATTCGTGGGCACCAACCCACAGGAGACACCAATCCCCTAGTTGAGCACCAACTCAAAAACTTCGTAGGCTCCAACCTTATCAATTAAGCACCAACTTAGGAAAATTTGTGGGCACCAACCCATTGGAAACTCCAATCTCTAACTGAGCACCAACTCAACTCTCAAATTATATTGTAGATTTATCATCAAAAACTTCTTCACTCATTAGTGAATCATCATCAACCATGCAATCCTTAGGTTTCTAACTTCAAGCCTAACCATCACCGCCATCCCACACTTTCCTTGTCTTCAACTATCCTTAACTCATCTTTTACAGCATGACCCCTGGTTCCATTTGTAGTTGATCTTCAAACTTATGTAGCCAGAACACAAGTCAGAAGTTATCATTATCCAAACATCACACTATTAATAGACTTTAATGTTTTCGACTTCAATTGCAATCATCAAATATCTTCTTGCCCCAAATATGCCCTTCAATAATGCTCAATTTCTTCACCAAAATTTGCCACAAATATCAGTACGAACATCAACAAGATTTCATACCAAACATTGATTTTCTTTGACTTGTAGACAAGCCTTTAGATTTCATATTTACCAAGGCAGGAAGTAGACTTAGTTCGATCCCTCCGCAGCTACCTTAGAAATATTTATTAAATTGATTCTAATTCTTGTCAAACTCTTTGACTTAAACTTATAATTCTTCTCTTTCTACCTTAGAGAATTTTTATCCCAAATCGTTCGAAATGATGAGTCCAAAACATGTATTATACAAGTCCAGACATGTTTTTGGAGCCGACATGTGATTTATGTTAGGGTTGACTTGTAGTTTATGTTGGGGTTGACCCTTAATCCAATATTAGAGCCGACTTGTAGTTTTGGGACCGACCTGGACATGTTTTAAAAAAAAATAACAAAGCATCCCCATTCGTATAATTCCAATACACTACATCGACTAAGTGTGGGAATTTTTCCATAAACAATGTTCATTAAAATCATAATCAATTTGGTCCAAAGATCAAGAAATTCACCGTGAAACACACTATAATATCATGAATTACGTAGCTCAAAGATCGTATACTTATCATGTTCACTCTTGTTGACCCCCATGGCCAACAACTTTCTCTTCAGTATAACACTTGAACTTCTTACATTGAACTTGTTTAAGTCCCATGTCTACAAATTTTCATAGCCTTGTATCTAAATTTAATGGTAAATTATGAGGTTTCAAGTCCCATGTGCATCACTTCATGCCTGTGAGAATACTCTACTCCCCTAAGCAACTAGTACATGAAGTTCTTGATGATCACAGGCAACATTGATGCATAATTGGTTTATACAAATCTAGAAGATCACAATCCATATATTCAAATGTCATGTATAGCACCAACTTTTCTTATCAAAATTGTAACCCAATTAATTGTCCCACATACATTTTTGTGTTGCACAACATAACTCCCATATTGGTCTTGTGCAAGGGTACAAACTGATTGTAAGATTTCTTCTATTATAATGTTCTTTGTCTTTGTGTCAGCGCAATGCTCCAACACCTTCTTCTTATTTGCTTGGTTTTGACATCAATGGAAACTTATTTCAATGCCCTGCATACCTTTGAGTAGATTTATATATAAAAATTTGAAAATACATGAAAAAAAAGGTTGAAACACACTTTCTTCATGTATTTTCTATTTTTTCAATGCGAGTCTACTCGAAGTATGTAGAGTGGGTACTCATTGGATGTGGAATACAATTTTACATCCATTGGGTGTCTACAATTGACATTTGAGTAAATCTATAAGGAGATAAGCCAAAAAAATACGATTAGAAAATAGTTTTCTTCTTTTCCCTACAAAATATTTTCCCCTGGGGATGGACATATCATCTTGAATCCTATTGGTTTTTTTAAAGTTAATTTTTTTAGTACATTTTGTTTTTGTTTTGAGGTCCATTTTTTTACCTCAAAATTCCCCTAATGATTGTAGAGGGACAGGATGGGACTTGGAATGGTTTAAGACAAGAATGTTACCCTTATCCTTAGCGTGTGGAGGCTTCTAATGGTTCAAGATGCGTGAGGGCGGGGTTGGAGTAAATATATTTTGATCTTGGTTTTGGTTATTGAATTTGTTTAGGGGATTGGAACCTCTCACATGTTTTCATTCACCATCAAAGTTCCTAGATGTGAAAGAGTTACATGTTTGGCTAACGAATCCACTAGAGTTTTGGGGTCTTTAAAGACATGTTTAGTATGATTTTCTAGCATGATAAGCATGAAATTCATAATTCTCTAATATATAGAATTTAGTTCAAAATACGCTAGGGACAAGCTGAGGTTAAAGTGTTTAATAATGTTATTAAAATCTCCCACAATAATAAGCCATCTAAGTGAAATAAAATTAGAAAAAGTCAATCCTTAAAAGAAATCATATAACTCAACCTAATTAATTAAAAATAAATCAAGTTACAAAAATAAGTTTCTTCATTTTTTCAACTATAAAAAAACCACTTATACTTGCCGCCAAATAAAAATATCCAGAATTAATCATAATTTTTTAATATTATTATTATTAATTAATAAATTCACTTTGACATAATTTATTCCATAAATTAACATTACAATCCGTAAAATATTTTATTCCATAATAAACATTACAAACGATGATAAAAAAATTAAAAAAAATACAACCAACAACCCAAATCGACCCGTTAGAAAGACTAAATAAAATTCAAACTCAAACCCTTCTCATACTTCGTTTCCACACGTTTAAAGGGTTGTTAAAAAACGGAGTTGTCTATAATGCGACTTTTTGAGATTCCGGTGACGGAATCCGGCGGAAGAAATTGACATGAAATCATGATTTGTTGCAGTTAAAATGGTTTTTTAACTGCATATTCGGATTCAGCACCCTGAAAAACCCCTGGGACTGTTTCATTGTGCAGAAATTAGCTATCAAACTTGGATTCCAATAAATTACTGCCGGATTTTCACCGGAAAAAATTGCCGGAAAGACTTTCAAAAAGTCGCGTTAAAGACTACTCCTAAAAAACTCAATCCCTTCTCATTGAACATATGGTACTTTCTTTCTACAGAATGCTTAATGGGGTGCTTAAAATTATTTTTAAATAAGTAATCAAGAATATTTTAAATAGAGTATATTATTACTTAATACTTTATAAATAAGATAGTAGGTTAAGTGGATTGGATTATAAACAAAATTTTATTAATTTGGAGATGATAATTAATGTTATGTAATTAATTTTATTAGTTTTAATTTTAAATTTTTACTTTTCTCAACATCATGTAAATTATTTAAAATCATATAAAATTTGATTAACTACTATTATTATTTATAAAAATGGTGTTTTTTTAAGTAGACGTGTTTTTAATATTTCAAATAACTTTTATACATTAGAATGGATTATAAATAGTGTTTTTTAAGTAGACGTGTTTTTAATATTTCAAATAACTTTTATACATTAGAATGGATTGAAATTTATCCTGGCATGTGAGTAGGGAAACTAAACAAAACATAATTCCAGTTTTATTAAGAGCCCAATACAAATTTTACTAACAACTTACCAAAAATATAATAAACTTATAAAAAAATATATAGCCTCTAAAGTTATATTGAAACAAAAACGCAAACTAAGATTTGGTAGTAAATAATTAGATGACATAATGAACATTTAATATTTTCTAAAATCTGAAGTTTCAATAGGGATAGGACCCAGTTACCTCTTTGAGAACGACCTGGATCGAGGGGCAAGCAAGGTAGGCTTCAATTTTCCCTAGTCTATTGTCCATGGGGTGAACTAACATCTGCAATTCTTTCAATTAGAGAAGCATCTCTTCTTTTGCAATGTACTTTCCCACCAGCACATGACCCAACATTATATTGAGATGTTAATAAAGATCTATGATACCCATATAATGATTGACATGACCCCAAGAATGGATCATGTTTGAAACCCATCCAACGACATCTGCAAGCATCTCAAAGTCAATATATCAGTGTCGTTCATCTACTATGTCATGTTTGACATGAATGATCTCCTTTTTTGGTGGATTAAACTAACGATAACACAACCAAATTCTTTGTTGGGGGTTGGGATCTAGGAATTTCAATGTATCTATAATAAGCAATGCCATAATGAGATCTCTACCTTGGCATGTTAACCACCAGAGAGGGAGATTGAGTGCAGTCACAAAGAAGATGTAGCGAGATTTCCATGGAGAGAGGCCAATTGGGAATGGAGGCTGATAATGGAGGAGGTGAATGAGGTCATGGGGTGAGATGGTGTGCCAGTGGAGGGTAGAAGGCTTGGGTTTGGGAAAATCCAGTGAATAGGGACTCAATGGAAGAGGTGAAAAAGAGGAAAAAACAATAGAAAGTGCTTCGATAGACCAAGGGAAAGGCTTCAACATGACATGTTCCGCAAGGAAGACCAATGATTTCACCAAGGGGGGCAAATTATGGTAGAGAGAAAAGCTTGAATTGAACAAGGAACTTCCTTTACTCTTTCTAAATACTTATGGCCAAGCCCGAAACTCCGAACATCTTCCATATGCCATTGACTAAAGTGCACAACAAATGAATGCAGACAGACTAGCGAGCCATTTATCTCATGTGTAGGGAGATGGTTTTGCATGCCATCATAAATATACACCTCCCAGAATTACCAATGTGCAAGATGGGAGCTAGCTCACATACATAATTGGTCCTCCAAGTATGGGGGGAGTTAACAATTCGATAATGCTACAAATGCCAAGAGAGGTCCTCCATTAATCGGACTTGAGAAACATGATTTATGGAGTGGTGGCGCAATAATGGCTTATTGAAGGTCAAATATGATGGGATGTGTGTTATTAACTTATGGGGGGGTGGTGATGCCATGTCTCCCTCCTTTTGTAGTTGGTGGGATGGTGACATCATGCCCCCCATTTGTCTATATTGAGCACCCTATATAGGGTTTATAAATTAACAACTTACTTTCTATAAATAATATTACTCACGAGGCTTTGGATTGATAATGAATAAATACATTATTAAAACACTTCATGCAAAAAAAATCATTAGTTTAAATCCTTTGAGAAAGTTTACCACTAAAAAACTATTTAAATAATACCTTTTACTTTAAATATGTTAAATTTACAAGTAAAAAAAATATTGATATTTTTAATACTCTAAATAAACTAATTTTAAGGAAAGGGATAAGTAAAAAGTTAAATACGTTTTTCATTACCTAAACACTTAAACAATATTATAATTAAAAAAATACAAATACCAAAACATTTAAACACTATTATAATTAAAAAAATACAGATACAAATAAATATTCAATATTTTAAAATATTAAAAAATACAAATACAAATAAATATTAATATTTTAAAAGATTAAATTTTAGGGGGAATATAATATAATGAAATATTTAATATCTTAAAAGATTTAGTTTAACGAAAAGGAAAATTGCGATGATATTTTTAATACTTTGGATGATTAAATTTAAAGAAAAAGTTGAATACTCAGTTTCATATCAAAACATTTAACATTATTATAATTAAAAATTATAAATATAGAAATTATAAATAAAAATAATATTTAATTAAAAAATTCGTAAATATGAAGTAAGTTTTATGAAATGGAGATAGTTCCTAGTTTGGTATAATTTAGTTTGGTATAATTTTTATTAAATTTGAAGTTAAAATTTTATGAAATGAGATAGTTTATATGAAGTAAGTTTTATGAAATGGAGATAATTTATAGTTTGTATAATTTTTATTAAATTTTAAGTTAAAATTTTATGAATAAAGATAGTTTATATAAAGTACCTTTTTTATTAAATTTTAGATTTAGATTTTATAAATAAAGATTTAAGATTAAAATTAATTTACCAATTTTTTTAATTTTTTAATTTTATTTTATTTTATATAATTTAAATGATAATATTCTAACAATAATATAAATATAAAAAAATAACCGAATGTAACATTTTTTAATAAATATAAAATTAATTTTATAAAATGTAAATAAGTAACATTTTTTAATAAATATAAAATTAATTTTATAAAATGTAAATAAGTTTTATGAAATATTAATGATATAAAGTGTAATTTCTATTAATTTTAGGTTCATATTTTATGAAGGAAAATTAATTTCATATTTTATGAATGAAAATTAAAGTTAAATGTACAAAGTAAAAATTTTAATGAATGGTGTACACTTTATTGTATGGTATAAGCTCTTCCTTAACTCTTTCCCCACACATTTTTCATTTTCAAAGTTTCAAAATACGATTTTGTTGCATTTTGGCCTCTATTGTTTCGGATGGTCGGCTTTCCTCACTTAGAATATTTAATTATAAAAACATGTTTTTTAAATTTATATGGAATGATTATAGTTAGATTTAAATTAAGTTAGATTTATTTTAATACTAAATTTATTAAGCGTTAAGAGGGATCAAATTTTTTTTATTTTAAAAGAAGTTTGTATTTTAAGATTGTTCAGCCTAGACCACTTTAATTTTCCCTCTTTAAATAGACTATATTCCACATTAATACCATGGCTCAATAACATGAGTTCTCATAAATTTGGAGTTCAAAGCCAACATACAATTATTTATAAAAATTAATAAAAATAATAATTTATTTTTATTTTTTATTTTTTTATTTTATTATTAATTGAGTTAAAATGTTTATAAGACATTACATTACAAAATCTGTATCACACTGGGTTGGAGAGTGTCTCTCGGCACAATAAATTTATTTTATTAAAAAAATTACTTTAAATGAACAAGACATTCATATTATCAATTTAAAAATGAAATCTATAATCATGCCACTACTTTTGTGAAATTGGAAGTATATTTCATCATAATTTTTTTTAGTCCATGGATTGCAGCTCAATTGATAATTGCAGTGTTATGAAGTATGATGTAAACCATGAGACTCAAGTTTTAAATCCCTTGGGGGTCAAGTCAACAATTTCCCTCAGGGTCCTTTGGTTAATATGAAATGTAGGATGATTATGAAATCAATGGCATGGAGTTTTACTTTTAGATTTATTTTTTTAATTTTTTTTCCAGATTGCATGAAGTCATTTTGAACTTGTTTTTTTGTATTATGATATCGATATGTGCATATTTGAAGTTTATCTAGACAACTTTTTGAGCTAAACTTGAATTAGTCCAATTGTCTGTAATGTCCCCATTTTCAGTTTCCTTTATAATATAGTGAGGATGGATTTCTAACATGTGTGATTGCGAGGTCACAAGAGCCAAATTACATCATCATAGGTCCTGAGGGGTTTTGAGGAGTTTTATGGGGGCCAACGAGGATCAATCATTGTATTTCATTGTTAGGGTTAGTTCTGCACAACTTATTCTTGGTTCCACTGCACTCCAACAATTTTTGTAAAATGAGGTTATAATAAGCATATTTTAATTTAAAACATTAAAGATGTTGTTGGGAGTTGAATATTTGGAGGAACACCTTTGTGTAATAGCCTGTTGGAACATGAACAAAGAAATATATAGGATGGAATGGTGGAAAGTGACTTTCATGGCTAAAAGACCGTAGAGGTGGATTTACTATTTTCCTAGATTAAAAGTGACTTTAATTAGTCACTTAATTAAATAAAAAGGGGAAAATGTTTCATTGAAGAAAAAAGGCTAAAAGGGGAAAAAGTTATTAAAATAAAATAAATTAAGCCACTTAAATAAATTAAAGGAGAAAATATTTTAAAATGGAAATAAAGTAAGTGCTACATGGTAGCTAGTCTCTCTCACTTATTTTACATATAGCTAAATTAGATGGAAAGAGTTGCACACATTAATAATAAATAATTAGATGTTCAAACATGGTCGATAAGAAAAATAAACATGTTGTGAGGGTGCAGGGTCATCGATAATTAAATCTTGGTTGAAGATCGTCTGCAAAAAATATGAATAAACATGTTGTGAGGGTGCAGGGTCATTGATAATTAAATCTTGGTTGAAGGTCGTCTACAAAAAATATGAAATTCAATATACGCATAGTAAACAAATATGCAAGTTGTCAAATATCACACGGTTATTCAGAAGAAAAATATGCTAGTTGTGAAGGATTAATAAAATGTCTATATTGACCTAAGACAATTATCCAGAAGAAAAATATGCTAGTTGTGAAGGATTAATAAAATGTCTACATTGACCTAAGAACGTTGATATCCAAGTCAATAATTAAATCTATGGTTGCAGACATTGTCATCTATGTTAACATGGATTAGATTTTGGCTCTAATATAACTATATCCATTCCGTTGGAGGATATAGTCTACATAATTCCTTTTTTTACAATATTCATCTTCATATTTTTAAAATATTTGTGTATGCTTTTGTTTTATGTTTAAAATCATATTTAATGTATCATTTTTTAAAAGGATTTGAATAAAGTTAATAGGATATTTATGGTGACCATTTTGCTATTATGTGGATGTGGTTCATTGTGCAATTCAATTTTAGCATATACTTATTTACATACTAATGTGCATTGACCATGATTCCACCACAAATTATTTAAGTGGAACCTAAATAAATGTTAATACAACTATAAACTTTAAGTAGTAAATGTTATTAAAAAATGTTGTTATATAAACCATTAAATAATAATGGTTAAGATTAGTTTGACCTTATATCAAAATTGTATTTATTAAATAATGATATATTTAAAGTTCTCTATTTTGCATCAATTTTTTTAAAAACAAAAATAAATACCTTAAATCCATTTATTATGAAAGTCTAAAAGTAAAATTTTTAATTATTTTTGTTATTATTGAAAGATTGTGGCATTGTACATGGAAGATATATTCATTAAAGTATTAAACTACTCCTCTCCATTTACCTTGTGACTTGTCTTTGGGTACATTTTTGGTTGTCATTTCAACCTGTGGGTCCAAAAGAAGTGATATATTTTATGGGAAAATTTAATTCACTCGATACAAACGATTTTGAAAAGTAAATACTAGTGACTTTATGAGTTAAATTTTTTTAAAAGTCTTATTCAAGGTGAAAGGCTCACATTAGCACCATGTTGCCTTTGTACAAAAGTATTTAAGACTACACGATGTGAGGTTGGTAGTGAACCATGGAGATTTTTTTTGAATCCATAGCCATCACAGGATGTAAGAGAATAAGATTTTAAGTATATCACCATTATTGCAAGGGTTGATTAAACAAGGCGATAAGCAATAACATATTCAACTTGATAGCCAATCAAATTAAAGATAAATAAATTAAATTATTTTTTAAAAATAATAAATGTTAATGTGCAATGTTCAACTATAGAAATATTGCAATTATTTTTTGTCAAACCCAAACTAATATGGGTTTGACCAAAAACCCAATACAATATCCATTTCCTACAACAGGATAATAACAAAAGAAGGTGTTTCTATAAGGTTGAAGATGATCCATTAGATCCATAAAAGGAGGGGAAGCAAATCATTTGGAACATCTTGGAGTAGTGACATTTTCTTGTTGGAGAGGTTTTGGGAAAGTGATTCTCAAATTCAGTATGCCTTCAGACAAAACCATTTGGATTTCATATTGTGAGTTGGATGAAAGACCAACCCACTGTTCATGAGATTTCATCCATAAATCTTAGGGAGCTTCAACGACATTATTGGAGATCAAATTTGGAGCAGATTTGAAGATTGAAATGAGGATCATCGAGATTATCAATTTGTTTCATCCAGAAATCTCACGGAGCTTCAACATCGTTATTGGAGATCAAATTTGGAGCAGATCTAAAGATTGAAGTGACGATCATTGAGATTCTCAATTTGGGAACTTGTTCTAGTTGCAATTTATTATGGGAGGCCAGTATCAATATTGAAATACCTATTTGGAGGTCCCCAACTCAGCTATGTCCATGTAATCTTATTTATATAATAAAATAAAGTTGAGATTTATGCCATTCTCTTTTGTATTTTTGAGTTGCATCATTTAATTGAAAATGTGTTGGGATGTTTAATAAGAATTATGTGGATTCGTACAACATTTTTATTAATATTTCCGGAAAAAAATTCTGTTAATATATTTTTTGGGTATTTCTAGTGAAATATTCCGAAAATAATATTACATTGCCAAATAACCATGTTTGCAACAATTGATTAGTTTCTAGTAATAATAAACATCAGGTCACAATAAACATGACAAGGAGGAGCCAAGAGTCGAGTCGAGACCTTACTCATTGAATTCCTAAGGGTGTGCACCAGTGAGAATCCGAGCTTGGGGTAAACCTTATGGAATTCCTGAGTCGAGACTGTGCTCGTTGAAACCCTAAGGGTGTGCATCAGAGAGAGTGTAAACCTAGGAATCCCCCTTGTTCGTTGTGTGATCATCAATCACCACCTCTCTGTAGGGTTATAGTTGGCTTTAGGGTATGAAAGGAGGTTTTATCGCAAGCGCTACTGATGAGGTAAAGCATAGTGTATAAAATTGGGTGGAGGATATTAATCTCAACATAAAGCACTCACCAATTGAAGATCAAATCCTTCCTCCATAATTTTTTTATCAAATTTTGGAGCCATTTTCGACCAAATCATTCGTTCGGGTGGGCCGAGTAGCAGGCAGGGGGAAGTGAAATCAATTCAATTGTCTGGGAAGCACTTAGGAAACATGTTTTCCAGGGGGCCAAGCCTCGTTGAAACCCTATGGAACTTCCAGGATTTCCTTAGCCGAGTATGTTCTCGTTGAAACCCTAAGGGTGTGCTATAGTGAGAGTCTAAGGCTGAGTTCGTAGAAACCCTTCGGAACGTTAAGAAATGTCCCTTGCTTATTATGTGATTATTGGTTGTTAATGCTAGCAGTAGTTACCAGCTCCGATTAGATGCCTCCCTCTCTCGATGACTGGTCGTTGGGAGATTCCATTGAATTCTTTCTTTCCTCTCCCTAGGATACTCAGCGACAACTGGTCGGGACCTCTGCTATAAACAGTTGGGGACAGATTTCTCAGGATCAGGACTTCTCTGATTCCTCAGGACCAGGTTAGCACCTGTCTGTTGAGGATCATTGTCAAGAGACTGGAGTGGGAGGAGAGGGATTTGCAAAAAAGACTCACAACGCCAGGCATAGGAGGGCCCAGAAACATATGAAGGCAATGACAGCCATGAAAGAACTTACCCTGGGTCAAGATATCAACATGGACAGAGTCGAATCACTATCCAAGCGGGCATTAGTCGGCAAGCTCAGCTACTTCAAGATGTCCTATGAAAAACTGCAGATTTGGGTCAGAGAAAATTGGAAGTCATTAGTTGGTTACATGTCGATAATCAATATTCTGGTAAATAACTAGCTTCACTTCCATTTTATATCAGAGGCAGACCTGGAACTCATTCTTGGGAGAACATGGGTCATAGGTATTGGTTCGCTATGGCTTCAGAGATGGCTTCCATCTTTCTGCCCCAGGATTGATCCACAACATTTCAAGCACCTGTGGGTACTACTTCCAAGGTTTCCTATAGAACTCTGGTCAAAGGACATCTTCAAGAAAGTTTCTCAATCGCTGGGTAGGCTCATTTTCTTCGATGAAGCCACCTTATTTGCCGCAGACAAGAGGTCAGTGCGGATTCTTGTTGAGATGGATACCTCTGAGGTCTTACCAGAAACTCTAAAAATTAATCGGGGAGATAAAATTATTCTTCAACCCCTGGATTATTGGAAGATACCCTTCAAGTGTATAAATTGTAGGGGAGTTGGGAATTTAATAAACTCATGTACAACACCATTGTAAAATAGAGTGGGTTCTAGGAACTCTGGAAGGGATAGACCCCCTTTGTATCTAGGAAATCGAAATTGTAGGAGACCGCTTAATACTTCTTGGGAGCCTTCAAGGAAACATCTCAGCACAGTGTCTCCTCAATCTTTCTACTACTCTTGGAATACAAAATGGAGCTGGGATACAACATACAACTTCATAACATGGGATGATGAAAGAATTTGGTTTTTCTGATGGGACTTCATTTAGAGGGGGCGCTAAAAAAGCAACAGATCAAACCATATTTTACCAGGTCGTCAGCGCTCTTCTGGCCCCTCCAATTGGCAGCGATAAAATAATCGGTAAGGCTATAATTGATTCAGATATTTACATTAAAGATATTTTGGAAAAAGATATTTTATTAATTGATGGTTTAGAGATGAATGATGTAAATTATTCCTCTAGTTTTCCTTCTTTACTAAATTTAGATACCAAGATTGTTATTTATGATTTGCATGTCAATCCAAAACATTCCCCTGAGACGGACTGTCCTAATTTTTCAGCCTCTGCTCTCTGTCATAACCCTATCCTGCAGCATAATGGTAAATCTATGTCTTCCATTTTTAAAGCCTCACTTGACACTGCTAGTCGAGTTTCCTCTTCCCTCACTTCTGTGGATTCACCTGACCTTTCTGGTCTTGACATCTGGTCTTCTTATAGGGATTCCCTTATGATAACTTTGATTCCTATATTTCCTGATATTTCCTCTGATGAGAGATTATTGTCGAATCCCTCCTTTTCATTTCAAAATGTAATTATTAGGAAGAAGAAACTCAACAAAAAATCTCAAGCCAAGGAGGGCCCCTCCCAGGAGCGAATACTGGGTGGTTTGAGCCACTCCCCAACCTTTGATGCATGTACTTCTTCTTGGGCCCTTAGAGCACAATTTCCCCCTTCTTTTGACACTTAATGATCATATTATTTCTTAATATTCATGGGGTCCTGTGGTGAAGTAAAATTGTGAGTGCGAACACAAAAAATTCCTCTAGCCCGATAATGGGTCTAGCCACAACCGATACATTCTATGGAAGATTTCCTTAGGTTAGAACCAATAAAGAGGGCCTACCTCTTAGTACACTTATCTCATTTGATGATGACCTTGCTTGCTCACTCTAGCTATCTCTCGTTTCCTTCTTTGAACACCTGAAACAAGTAAACAACAACGAACAACAATCGTGATAATTGAAAAATTGTAATTCAACCTACTTAACAAGTCAAGAAGCATTAAGCCATAAACATGTGAGATGACACATTATGTAGGAAATCAATCAATAGTTTCATATATATTGAATCAAGAAGAGATTACAACCATTGTCTTGACATTGTCGTTCTCCTCCAACAAAAACTAGGTTCCCACACACTTCCGTTAGCATTCCATGATGGCCTCAACAATGATAGTTTTAAGGCTCTTCCCTTTAGGCTTCACACTAAACCAAATTCACACTTCTCCCTCACACAACTAGAGAGCTATAACTATGAATAGTTTGATGTTTACTCCAAACTTAATTAGCACTAGCACACCAACATTAACACTAGCATGTGCTTGGGAAAAAGAGAGGTTTATATAGTATGAATGGATGGGATATGGTTCCTCTTATCATGAGAAAAGGTCTAATCTCTTGAGGTAGTTCCATCCTTATAGGGGAAAGGAGCCCAAACTGACATCCTCGACTCCATCTGGCCAAACCATTTACCAGATTTCCGTTACGAAGCTTCTAGAGCTAGAAGCTTTGGCTCCTTATTTAAAAAACTTTCCATAAGAGGATCAGCATGACTGGAACAAATCTCAGTCGCTCCGATCGGCGCTAGGGACAGTGTTAATCCCTGCATATCAGCGTGAGGAGGACAAAGGTCATTAACGCCAGTCTTGTAAACTAGGAAAAACAAAATATTTGTGGGAAATGGTGCAAAATGGAATTGTTATGCTCATGAAGTGGGACACAATGGGAGTTTCTTCATGAAGGGACAACATGTAGGGTTCACTGTAGAGGTCCTCCGAGATCATGGAACAGGGAATATAGGGACAGTGATAAAATTATGTGTAACAGATGCCCCCTAAAGCGTGAAGGCCGAACTAGAGTGAGGGATGAAATGCTTTATGAATCAGTACGAGGAACCGGAGTCTGTCGTCAGAAAACCTGCAAGAAAGTACAGATACATATACATAACTGAAAAATCTGTCAAATGATACATGAATCATGGTATGCATGCAGCCACCCAGAGAATGACCATGTAAATGGATCCAAGCATGGGCGCAGCCATCCGATAAAGAGGATCATATCGAAACCAAGGTATGGGTGCAACCATCCAATAATGAGAAGGATCACATATGATAACTCATTGTATGGTCATAGCCATCCATCTGAAAGAGACATGTATATCAACATAATCATGTCACGTCACTTCACAACCTAGACTTCTATGATCTGAGTCCAGGGTCTTACGCTCCAACACGACCCGATCATAGTACAAATTCTAACATGTGAATAGATGTGTTGACGTCGAACATGCTAAAAATTCGCTTGATTACCAATCAATGATGTGAAACGTTAACAAGCGCAACATAAACCACTAATAATGATAATGGTCCTCAAGGTACTATCAGCACAATTCACAGAATGTGAATAGAGGAACTAAAGTCGAACAGTCGTGAAATCACTCGATCGAAAGTCAATGATGTGAACTTGTCGTCGAGTGTGCAGAACTTGCCATTAAGGCATGCAAGCTCTAAGGTACTGGAAGAGAGTCTCACGGTCAACTTCCTAGATAATGAGCTTAAGTTGACAGGAAGCGACTGTGTCGAAGGAGGGCCATAATGTATCCCACATAATCAACACGAGACAAAGGGATGCAAAATTATTTTGGATGATACAGAGAATCAGGGGTAACTGTAACTGCAGAAGGACAACTCTTGAACATATCAGCGACACGACTGGAAGTTTGGTAGCTTTTGGATCCATAGGATCGGTGGTCATGACTACATGGTAGAGACAAAATGGAAGGAAAAAAAGAACAACCCAACCCAGGGAGGTCAACAATACAAAGGAGGATATCCCATCCCGACACGAAGCAGAAAGTGTCATGTTCAAGAGTGAGTTGCCGACACAACTGATTAGATTTTTAAATTTCCCCCACCATTTCTGGCAGGTACCCCAATTATTTTTTAATCATAAGCTTGAAGGGGATAGCATATGCTTGCATTGTAAGTTCATCCTTCGGACAAATCCAACCTAGTAAGTTTAACGAACCCTAGGAAGGAGAATCTCATGTTCGTCATGGTGATGAATCTGATGTCGTTTAATATTTTAACGAGTCCGAAAAAGGTGTAACTCAATATCTTTTTCATGTTTAGAGAGTTTGAAAAAGACACGGAAAATAAAACTCCACATGTTCCCTTTTCATACATTTGTGTCTCTTGAGCCCGAAAAGGTAGAAAAAAATACTTGAGAGAACCACTTAACCATTTCAGCCAAGGAGTACCTTTTTCGTAAATAGTGCATCCCAACCTGAAAAAGGGGTAAACTTATATTGGACACACAACGTTTCACATCCATTAACAAGTTTGAAATGACAAGGGCTCGGCTATCTTTTTGTTTTTAAAGGGTCGGAAAAGAGCTTGAAAGCAGACCCCCCATTTTATTCTCTTTTATGAGTCAAAAGGGAAAAATACTCGGCAATCTTTTCATATGAGGTTTACGAGTCGAGAAAAAAGTTGAAACGTGACTCAGCATCATCGTTGAACATCCATCACCTGTTGTTGCGCAAAAAAGGTAAAGTGCATTATCCAATTCTTGAGGCAAAATAGGTCAAAACATTTACAAAACCTAACATTTCATGAAAAAACTGAATAAAAGGGAGGAAAAGTAAATATTTTTTACCATTTACCATTTTACCTTGCTGTGAAAGACTTTTCACTCACTTTTTCCCTAATTGTTCCAGAGCATATTGCGGGAGATCTGGGAGGTCATTCGTCGAGCCGCCAGTTGCAGGTAAGAGCCAAAGCCTTAACCTCCATTTTCATACCATGTATTCTTGTTTTCATCCATTTTTTGAATTTTTGAGGGAGGTTTTGTCAAAAACAATTCGCCCTTGGTCGGCGTGACTTCTGGGCACGGGGTCGTGCTGTCCGAGGGTGATTAAAACGGCCTATCGCCCCGTCGGTGAAACTGTTTTTAAAATAGGCGCATCGGCGCTGTGAACAGGGAAAAAATCAGTTTCCCTTCAAAACCACCATTGGAATCCGAATTTTATTGGCTAAACATGATTATTGACTTAAATATATGGTTTTTGGAAGAAATAATCATCGAAAATGGTAGACTGGAAAGAACGTGAGCACGAAGATGTGGACACCTAGGCACTGAATGATCCAAATTTCCTGAATTCTTTGAGGAACTATGGGCTCCTCAAGTTCTTTCTCACACCAGGGATGCGGGCCCAACCTGAGCTGCTTCGATACCTTATTAGTCTCTGGGACATAAATCAGGAAATATTCATCATTGGTGACCAGGATCTGGAGTTAGAAACTTCAGACATATATTTCATCACAAGACTGTCCTGGAGAGGGGAACCAGTCAACCTATATGGGTCACAACCGATTGGGGCAAGCATATCCATGTTTCTTTCCGAACATTGCCCTGAAGCCCTCAAATCTAAGAGCGGCAAGATTGAGATTGCCACCGTGCGAGATCTGACACTAAGAGTGCTATTGTTGACTATCAATAGAGTGGTGGGGTCCCAAGCAGTGCATGAGACTAACAAGTCGAAATTTCTATATGCCATTGACTGCACAGCACCGACGATCTTCAATTGGGTGGAAGCCATGAAGATCAACATAAAATGCCAGCTGACAAAAGCTAAGGTGGGGAATCTGAAGCAATTTTTCTTTGGATCTGTACTAGTGACCTTTTTCTTGGAACGAGTGCCACTGTTCTAGTACCAGTTGACTAAGGTAGATCCTCTGATGCCACGTGACCCGCGGATGGCCCGCTGGAGTCGTTTGATGCCTAGGATCACTGGGGGCCAGCATATGTCTTACAGGCCCGCCTTCTTTTCATGGCTACGATGACAACTGATCGTCGTGGAGGACTAGCCATACAGTGGCACTGACTTCCGTGGAGATCCGAACATGCCACTACCAGATGGAGAGGATTTCGACGATGAAGGTAAAAAATCATTTTTTTAATTTTGTGATTTTTTAATTGTTTTTGATATTATATATGTGTTTATAACATTTCGTTTTGTCAATGCAGATGTTGGACTAGAGCGTCATGTTGGCATTATGATGCATGTGTTGTACTTGATGGCAACCCTCTCATAGAAGAACATCTCACTTACATATATCTAGATGAATCTACAGATGTGACTAAATGCATGGGATGTAGGACAGCTCAAAGGAATAAGAAGATCAAGTTCTAAAGTGTGACAAGTTAGCTTTGCCATCAAGTCCAAAGGGGGAGATTGTTGGCATTATGAGACAAGTGTTGTCCTTGATGGAAAATCACACAGATGACAAATCATAGTGCAGAAGGTCAGCAGCAAGGAATTGATAAGCAGAAGGTTAGCAGCAAGGAATTGATGATCAGACTACAAGTATGAAGAGAAAATACATATACGCAGGTTCATTGTGACCAAACCAGGTATACATGCAGGTTAAACATTACAAAGGCGCGTATGCATATACACACACTTTCATGCAAAGAAAAGCGCGTATATGTTGGAGAACTTACTCTTGGTCCGTGGTAGTTAGTCCTTGGTATTTGAACCTATGGTTTTGGACCATTGTATCTCGTCAGATGTGTTGACCCCAAGTATTGAGTCCTTGGTATTGTTTGTCATGGTTTTGGACCGTGGTATTGAGCAAGGCCTAAGACTATAAAAGGAGAATAAGATCATTAGGCAAATGCATTGAGAAAGTCTTGAATATCTGAAGAAGTATGAGATCCAGTATGCATGTTATGGGTTGATGATGCATCTAAGCTAAGGAGGGATCTCACCGGTTGATGGAGAACAAGATCTAAGGAGAGATCGGGATCAAATGGTTTGAAATGGACTATCCTTATATGATTGATTATGCTTATTCTAGATCTGCATACTGACGCATGTAATGTTCTATAAATGTTATGAGTATGACTGATTTCTGGTACTGCTGCAAAGTTATAAGAAAATATTTTTAGATCTGTACGCGGGTTGGCCTTGGAAAAAGCGCGTATGTACGCGGGTTTGATTCATCATAGTAGTGTATACCATTTGAGCTATGATGTCTGAAGTTACAGGTGGTTCTGACTGTTGATGAGTTCTGATGACTGTTTAATGGTGTCAGTATTCTGCATATCTTGGTTGGATGATTGTGTATTGATGGATGAGAACCAATATGGATCAGGATCATAATGACTCATATTTATGTGATCTGATAGACTAGATCTGGGTGCTAACACATATATTATCCTTGTATATGCAGTGATCTGGTTATGTCTGAAGTCAGGAAGTGCAGAAAAGTTATGAATAAGTGATTAATGACATATACGCTGGTTCATCTTGATGAAGTTGCGTATACACGTAGGTTCGGCACTTCCAAGTAGCGTATGCACTCTGATGCATGTTTTTGATGATACAGTTGGTTCTGATTGATTTTGCAGAGTTCTGTGACTGTGTTGATTGACAGGGTTTCAGTGTTTCAGTGATTCAGTGATTGATGATGCTAGTAGTGATTGTTTTGAGCTTCAATGATAGTTATGGGTCTAGTATGAAAATTTGATGAAACGTGGCCTTCAGATTGTAGTGTTGTGCTTCAGGAGTATCAAGTCTGAAAATGTATGAAATGTGGTCCCTGGAGGGTGAAAGGAGATTGTAGGCCGGCGCCTACGTACTAGTACATCAGCTAGTACAAGAGCAAAGGGGGTAGTAGCTCCCTTCTGGTAGCAGCTGGAGAACGAGTGAAGATTAGAGCATTCAGTAAGCAGGCACCTACATACTAGTATCTTAGCTAGTACAAGAGCAAAGGGGGTTGGAGATCCCTTCTAGGAGAGTCTGGAGAACGAGAGAAGGTTGTAGCCTTCTGCAGGTTGTAGCCTGCGTGCTGGTAAAGGACTACACCAGTACATTGTAAAAGAAGTTTCTTAATAAAGGAAGATAGAAACAAATTGCAGCAGGTGGTTTTCACCCACATTGGGTTTCCACCTTATATCCTGGTGTTCATGTGTGTTGCTTATGTGTATTGATCTATCTGTTTTATTGCTACTGTTGACTGTTAATATGGCTAATAATGTTCTGATGCATCCATTGAAGATCACATAACTAAATCATGAGTTTAATGGTTATACGCTAGTTGCAATAGACACAGTCGCGTATATACGTGGGTATACTTAACTAAAGTAGCGTATATGAATCTGAGTATGAAATTGAAAAAGTTCAATTGATTAGATAATACTGATTCACCCCCCCCCCAGTATTATTTCCAACACGTCCTACTAGGATCTCCTCAATAGCCAGGCACGTCACCCTCTAGTTTGATGCCGTCGCTCCTTATTAGGAGGGGAGTGACAATGAGGAGGAGATCGCGAGGAACTTTGAGGGGTTGACTCATGGTATCCCATAGTATGCTCGGGTGAGATACATCCCTCGCCAATACTAGAGACACACGGTGGGAGTATCTGATCCTTCGATTTCTGACTCATGTTGCACAAGTCGTTTCATGCTACCATGATCACCATGTTGATTAGTTCCTAGGTCCAGCATTTTACATTTTTGAGGCCTGCGTGCCATAGATATATGAGGCCTGCGAGCCGCCGATGTTATTTGAACACATATTATTTTTTGGGGTTTTGATGTATCAAACATTATCACCATATATATATATATATATATATATATATATATATATATATATATATATATATATATATATATGCTATATTTTCTTTCTTACTATGGTACAAATGATTTGTTTTATCTTTTCACATGTTTCGTAAATGTCTATCCAACACATAATTAGCTAATGCATATGTCAATGTATTCATGCGTCTAGGAATATGATGATATGTAATGTAATCAAAATGCCTTTCCAGTAGATGAATACGGAGATACATTCTCAATATCTGAGGGTTTCTGATGGAATATTGCATGTTGAGTTGAAGGACAACAAGCTGTGAATCCAGGTTGACAACCAACTCTCGAATGTCAAGAGCAATGGCTTCTAACAATAGTTCGATGACTACACGGTATTCAACAATGTTATTAGTTGTGTGACCCAAATAAATACCTTGAAGGTCAATCAACTCACCATGAGGGTCATAAATAGCCCATGCCGCAGAGGATAGATTCTGGGTACTACAGCAAGCACCATTAGCGAAACCAATATGAGGAGCCATAGACATCTACAAAGCAGGGAAAAACATAGTAAACAGGAAAGTTGTTTGAAAACTAACACTCCAAACCACACTGCATAAAAATGAATGGCATGCTAATGTACACAAGTTACCATGCAAGATGACCTAAGCATAGTACTTCTTGAGATAAAGCCCATTTTGGGGCTTGTCCAAAGGATTGCCTTCATAATCGATAAGCTCATAGGCCTCTTTTTGCAAAACGTGTTTTACAATGTAGGTTCCATGCCACATGGGCTCGAACTTGCCTGCCCCCAGCTTATCATTAGCTTTGTCGTATAGTAAAACCAAATCACCTTCAGAGAACACGCAAGGGGAGACCGAACGATCGAAATGGGACTTGACGCGCTTCTTTTGTGCTTTGATGACCAAAGCAGCGAGACGAAGAGTCTCATCCATCCGTTCTAAATATAAGAGGCACTCTTCCTGAGGCGATGTTTTGGGGAGAAGTTCGACAGCTAACTTGAGTGAAGGAATCTCGCATTCAATCGGTAACATTGCTTCCAAACCGTAGACAAGCTGGAGTGGTGTGAAACCAGTTGCATCTTTGGTCGAGGTTCGGTAAGCCACATAGCTGAGAAGAGCATGAGATGCCAATTCGACTTGTGCATCCCAATAGTACGCTGAAGCATTGTAACCAAAACTTTGTTCAAAGCTTCAACTTGACCATTGCCCTGAGGGTAATACGGGGTTGAGCCATTGTCGCGCAAACCCAACGTAGTTGTCAGCTCAACCATCATGTAATCTCGGAAATGGGAGCCATGGTCTATCACAATGGCTTGAGGTACGCCGAACCTGGAAATACTGTGATTGAAAAGGAATTGAGCCACTGTTTTACCATTTGCAGAGTATGTAGGCATCGCTTTGGCCCATTTGGTGAAATAATCCACAACAACGATAATATAACCATGCCCCCCGCCCGAACGAGGGTTACATGTCATATAGTCGATGCTCCATTTGGCAAAAGGACCAACGGTAATGATGGGGTGTACGTGAGTAGGCGAGGCATGCATCTTGCATTGGTAAATTTGGCATTCATGGCACTTGCGAACAGCAAGGATGCAGTCCTTGAAAATGGACGGTCAAAAATAACCAGCGCGAAGGATTTTTTGAGCAGTAGCATAACTAGACATATGAATGCCACATGCCCCGGAATGGTAGTCATTGAGAACTCTCTCAACCTCCTCGAGAGTAAGGCATCGACGAAGAACTGAATCGACACTGACACAGTATAAAGTATCGCCAATAATACGGTAGGGTTGGGAGTGATGCCGAATCCGTCAGCGATCATCCTTAATCAACGCAGACTGGAATGTGGACATCTGGAGATACACAATGATATCACCGTACCACGGGTCAAGGGTGTTGATCAGGAAAAGAGTCTCGTCCGGAAGCTGTTCATTTGCACCAATGGGGAGAGACATAGAAGGAAGGGAACAAATCAACTCGGTGAAAACTAGTGACTTCTTAGATTTGGCAGTAGTAAACACCAAATCGAATTCTTGTAGGATGACAATCCATTTAGAATAATCTCCCCCCAGCAACTGACAAGTCAGGATGTAGGTCATGGGGTTCCATTCAGAAATCACAGTAGTAGTGCGTAAGAGAATGTAGTGCCGAAAGCGCTGAATAGCCTATACGGCAGCCAAAGCCAACTTCTCGACATGGGCATAATGCATTTCGGTGTTGAGGAGGTTACGACTAAGGTAGTAGATAACATGTTCATTGCCTTCGTCGTCTTCTTGGACCAATACCATAGCAATGGTGCTAGGTGCGGTAGCTAGGTAAAGGAAGCAATCTCGATGGTAATCTGGGGGATGCAGAAAAGGAGCATCTACAAGGACAACCTTAAGGTCATCAAAAGACTTTTGGGAAACCTCATCCCAGACAAAGGGCGTTCATTGTTTGAGTAACTGAGTAAATCCTATAGCTAGCCCAGTATAATTGGGTATGAAATGACGGAGGAAATTTTCCTTTCCTTGCAAGCTCGAGAGTTGGTGCAATGAAGATGGAGGGGGTAAATTTATAATGGCCTCAACTTTAAGCGGATCAAGGCGAATACCATCCTTGGAAATGATAAAGCCGAGGAGTTGTCTGGATTCTACATAGAAAACACACTTATGCGGGTTTAACCGAATGTTGTAGTGTTTACAGCGAAGAAAAATCTACCGAAGATGGTCAGGGTGATCTTGGCACTTACGAGAATGAGTGGGAAGGTCATCCAAGTAAGGTTGAACGATGTTGTGAATATCGTGAAACACATAGGACATCGCCCACTGAAATGTAGCCCCAACATTTTTGAGGCTGAAAGGGATCTTTTTGTACGCGAACGTACCCCATGGACAGATAAAAGTTGTCTTTTCTTAATCATCCGGTGTAATGTTAATCTGGTTGTAACCAGAAAAACCGTCCATAAAGGAAAACATTTCACTCCAGGCACATTCATCAATGATCTGATCAATGAAGGGAGTGGGGTAGTTATCCTTGGGACACACATGATTAAGATCACGGTAATCGATGCAAACGCAGATCGTGCCTTGTTTTTCATCACCGGGACATTATTTGACACCCAATCTGTAAGAGGGATCAGATACATGAATCCAACTTTGAGAATTTTTTCAACTTCACCCTTAATAGTGGTGGCTTTCCTAGGGTGCACTGGGCGGAGCCATTGGCGAATGGGATTCACGTGAGGATAAGTTGGTATTTCATGCACAATAATGCTAGGATCAATGCCAGGCATTTCTTCATACGACCACACAAACACATCACGGAATTCTCGAAACGGACGAGTATAGGTCTTGATCTCATTCGGAGAACAAGTTACCTCGATATGGACATGTTCAACGATACCAGGCTTGATAGAAATATCAATTGGCATCGTTTGGGTAATATTACCCAAATTTCCTTCCGACCATACTTCATGAGTCAGGATCGGTTCTGGAAGCGGGAGGGAAGGAAACTAAGAAGAGAACTCTTCAAGGCCGGTAGACATGACAACTGGGCGAGGCAAGAACGAGGAATGATGATGAGTATCGTTCTAAGGTGGTTCCTTGAGAGACATTACTTCCATGATACTTTCGTCAGCAAGAAAAGTCTCAACTAAGGGATCAGGAGATTCTGAAGCACCAAGCCATGGGGATTGAGAATACGTATCAAGAGAAGTCCTCGAAACAGGAGAATCAGAGGATATGGAACTCGAGGCTGAAACAATCTCCACATAATTGATTTTGGCAAGACTAAGTGGAATAACCTCACCCCAAGTATCAACAAGATTTGGTGAAGGTATGACCCAAGGATAAGATTTGACCAAGATCATGTTGAAAGAGGCAACATGAGGAGGTGGGAGCGGAAAAATTCACATCAAGGCAGAATCTTTAAAAAGACCTACCCCCACACACTCATATGGAGCATCGGTGTGCTTAACATACGAAACATTGCCATCTGAAGAGGAAGCGGCAAAGAAGGACAGCTGGTCGACAGTGTCGATCTTCCCCTGATGGGGAAAATGAATCATGCTAAAAAGGGAGGAGGCTATAGCATGCATAGCATGGGTCCAGCTCCATCCGAGTAGAAGATTATAATTGAGATTAGCATCAACAATCTCTACCTCGACTTGAACTGTCTTGCCCTCCAAAGTAATGGCAAGGTTAGTTAAGACACTGAAGGGTCGTGAATCGCGCCCGTCGAAAGCTTCCAAAGTGTTCGAGGATTGGTTCAAAGTAGGAGAACCAATGGCCTTCCAACAGGCGATCGACATGATGCAGGTAGAAGCACCTCCATCGATGACAGTATTGTGAATGGTTTTCTCATTGATGATTACCTAAATGAGAAAGGCAATCTGATGAGGCAGGCGCAGAACATGGTTCTCTAGATCAAAACATATCAAATTGGAATCGGTAGGATCAATACCCCCAATAGCTGATAGCAAAGACTTTCGCTGAGACAAATAACTTTGGAGAACCTTGAGGGCCAACATAACTGACGATGTCTGAGTCGAATATTCAACAATATTATAGTGTTGAGTGGCTCAGGCGTTGGGATTGTACGAGGATTTCCTTAACACACCTCGATAGGGTGGCTGAATAGCGGAATCAGGGTTAGGGTGCTCGATATGAAGAGGGCTAGAACTCGGGGTAGAAAAAGAAGGGGTGACCTCTTTCTCTTTCCCGACTGTCGGAGCAGGAGTTTGGTAATCTTTTGATCTATTAGCCACATTAATAGACGTACTCATCATGAACACTTGAGATCCTGAGGAAGCAGATGGTTGAGGTTGGTCTACCATTTGAGTTTGCTGAGACAGAAATGGCTCTTTTAGGATGGTTGGGGTCCCTTTGAGAAAACGACTAACTTCGGACCGTCGGGGACAATCCTTGGTATAGTGATCTTCCTCACGAATGAGGCACGGATACTTAGACTTCCATTGTGAAGAATCACCAGCAGACGACTTAGGAGGACCCTGTTTTGGGGCATCTGCTTTACCCTTGCCTTTGCCTTTCTTCTTACCTTTCGAGGATTTGCCCTCTGTGGTACACTGGACAATGTGGACCTCTGAGCTTTTACCAGGGCCAGGTGGAGTCTGGGAGGAACTATTGGAAGTAGTGTTTGAGACCGATTTCTATTTAGAAGAAGATTTAGCAGGGGTATGGGACACTGAACCAATTACTCCATCAACAGGAGTTGTATCTTGTGACTTCAATGCCGTGGGATCGAATGATGGTCGCAGAGCATCGAGTAATAACTCATAAAAAATGCCAGACTAAGAATAAACAAGATCTAAGTACTGGGCACGAGCAATGGCTTGTTCTTTAGTAACACATCCACCCATAGCTATATCGCAAGCAATTGGAGCTACGAATGACTTAGTGAACCATTCGGTGAGCAATTGATCAACAATCTCGAATTTGATCAGGCGACGCATACGTCTCCATTCATCGATGTGATCGGAGATGTGCGTCGCAGTATCTTTCTTAAGTGATGTGAGTAAATAGGTGCCAGTTTCATAGCAAACCGACAACTGGAAATGCGTGAGGAAAGCCATGGCTAAAGAGTTAAATTCATGGTAAGTACTTCGAGGAAGCTCGATGTACCACTTAGATGCAGCACCTGTGAGGGTTCGTTGGAAAAGACAAAGACAAATAGAATCGTCAACGTAAGAATTCGAAGAGCACCAGAGGTGATATGTCATCACATGGGCTTGAGGATCTTCTTTTGCTTTCCCAACGAACTTAGGACAATCGCTCAGGATCTTAGACGAAACCGGAGGCCAGTATGGCAAATGAAGAATTGGATCATTCATAAGGTGAGACACATATGGCAACTCTAATGTGGCCAAGAATAGAAATTGAGTATTAAAAGGCATTGGAGGTCAATAAGCGGGTCCAACTGGAGGAGCCCATCCCTGCTGGTAGGGATTTTGGCCCCATAGCTTTGGCCATATGGCATTTGATTCTGCCCCCATTGAGGGTTACCTTGGCCCTAGGGAGGATTTTGCCCTTGAACACCTTGGAACTGTCCGGTCATAGGTGTTGATAAGCACCATACGTGTTAAAAGGTTGTTGAGCCTGTTGACCTTGGACATATGGATATTGTACCTGTTGTCCTTGAACATACGGGTTTTGAACCTGTTGCCCCTGAACAAGAGGATTTTGGACCTGATGCCCTTGGGCATAAGGATTGTATATGTGTTGCCCTTGGATATAGGGATTCTGTACCCGCTGCCCTTAGGCAAAAGGATTCTATACCTGTTGACCTAAGACATTTGGATTTTAGGCTTGTTGCTGCAGGACTTGACCCTGGCCTTGTCCTTGCAAGGGTTGACCCTGCTGATATGTATATAAGGGGTGCTGCTGCCCGGGTTGGTTTTGCTGCTGCAAGGGTTGACCTTGCGGCTGCAAAAGTTGTCCCTAGGGCTGCAGAGGTTGGCCCTGAGAAGGCTTAGGCTAGGAGGTTTGTGGAGCATAATGCATCTATTGCTACATGGTTTGCTGCAACTTTTGCAAAGGTTTCCCCTACGGTTGTTACAGTTGACCTTACTGCGGTATCATCTGCCCTTGCTGTTGCGTGGACAACCTTTGCTGTATAAAAGGTTTCCCTTGTTGTTGCAATGGCCGTCCTTACTATTGCAAGGGTACTTGAACAGTGCCCAGAAAATTTCCGAACTGAATCTGACCATAGCCACCCTGAAAAGTGGATGAGACTAGTTGAACGTTCAGACTGAAGGACATAAGGCAGATTGACCATTCCTTGAGAAACATATGGAACGTAAGGAGTTTGGTACTGAACCTAAGCCTCATAAGGCTGCTGATACTAGAAATTGTTTGACCTAGATGGACCAACGAGATTTTGAACCTTTTGGTACTAGACATTGCTTGATCCAGAAGGACCAGGAGGGTTTTGAATAATGCCAGAAGAAGGTTGGTTCATACCAACCATGTGAGCCTATGAGCTACTCACATTGGTGGTGCCTGACACTATAGAAACACTCTGATTCTGCCCCCAGGCGGTGGCACAGCCTAGCCACTTACTGGAGGGATCGAAGAACTGACAGTAACATTCTTCGAGATCACCGGTTGAATCAGACAGGTAACTGGGACGGACGATACAAGAGGGTTCAGAACGGTGGGTTGCACCAGGACTGATGTAACTACCTATTGGGAGGTCGAGTTCACAATGAATGGACCTGTAGTAGGCATGGCGCCAGACACCCAAACAGGGTTATGGTAAAGTGATGAGGCACTAGGTGTACCTAAAACCAATTGCGCTAAAGACACATAATTAGGCAGCAATTCCTCATACACACTAATAGGAATGCTTCTTGTATATGGGAAACCTTCAGGAGGAAAAGAATGTTCTTCCTCCTCGACAATGTGTGGAGTAGAAACTTCTGACTGATTCAGAGAGGTGATTGGAGCATCGCCTTTGAGTTCCATAGCTGGGAACAAACGACGGCGAACGACCGAAGGGGTACGAGGGGATAATTCCAAAGGAACACCCGGTTGATTGTACAGACGCTACGGTGATATCACAACACGGTCAAACAAAGGATTCAAAGGATAGATAACCAGTCCAAGCTGACTGTTAGTAGTCGGTTAACTCTCAAGAGTTTAGACGGGATTGTCCAAAGATTTCGGGCCAAAATCAGTAGGTGACCCAGTATCTGAAGTAGGCGAAGGATGAGATGACAAAGGTTGAATGCTCAGAATGATTCTGAGTTCAACACCTTGGTCCTCGAGTGACTCTGGTAATTTAGGAAAAGGCTCCTCAGACAATCTTTCAGACGGAGGAGAGGAAGAGGAACTAGGTGAACCAAATGGTTCAGCCACAATGACCTTGTCTTAGTTAACAGGAAAAGAGAGAGATAAACTTCAAGGCTTTAAAATGTTATTTAGGGAAAACTCATGATTTCGTCTAGAAAAGACTAACAGGATGTTATAAGATCATGGGAAATCAATTTTTTAAGACGTATAAATAGACTGGTGCTCTTTCATGTTTTACGAGTCGAGAAAGAAACAAAGATGACTCTATCGCTTTCGATTGGAAATGAGCTCAAAAGGACAAGCGCTTGAATGATATTTTAAGTTTAATGATTCAAAAAGATCAAATGATTGCTCTGGATGATCTAGGTAAAAAGGATTACCAGGCAACAATGAACTGCAGAATACCTCCCGACAAACCGAGAAGTACGAGCAGGAAATTTTCCCGAATGTTGTGTTCGGTGTATCACGTTTGCAAGGCAGCCGACTCAGCTTCCTATGGATAAAGGATTACAGCCTAGAGGGGCCTCCCGTTATATACTCGACAGTATGGGGAGCACAAATCCATACTAGCGTTGTCTAGTGTCGAAGATAACGACATTTGCTAGGTTTAAAGACATCGGAACATGTCTCTAGCCTAGACCTTCTAGATGTGATCGTTAGATTTCAAATGCGCCTTAGGTTAATTGAGTTAATTTTAAAGTTTATCTTGAGTTATGTCTCAGTTTTCAGGCCTTGGCGATGTGACTCGAAAAACCCTAAATGCAACTAAATGAGACAAGACCCTTTCAATTCGATGAATTGTCTACACTAGAGAGGGTAGAAAATACACAATCGAATGCAAACAACCAAGCAACCGAAAGCAAAATGATTTTTCACTACTTCACTTTTTGAGAAAATAAACTAATGAAAAATACATTCCAATTCCTAATTTCCTGACAAGTACACTCTAATAGTCCTTTCAAAAGAAAAGAGAATATTTTTCCTTTCAAATGCCAAATGCAATCCTAATCTTCAGTGATGCTAACTACCGTAGCATACTGATGCAGAAAACTATAATTTTATACTTTTCATGAAATGACGAAATGAATTTTCTCATAAAACACTTCAATGGAAAAGTTTTCGAGACAATTAGCTCTCAAGCAAATGAAAAACACAAAAATAGAATCTCTTTCAAACTAATGAAACAACGACTTTACCAAAAACAAGACAAGCAATGTGATCCATGCCAAAAAAGAAACGTTTAGACAAGTAAACGAAAACTTTTCAAACTTGTGTAATGGAGGTCAAAACCATAGAAGGACCGTAAAAGAAATGCAAGGAGTAAATGCACCAACAACTCGACTCACTGAGATCACAATCAGCTGAATGGATGACAATCTAGATGCCCTAGTGCCACTAACCATCCAATGACCCAAGAAATCAAGTGAAAAGATGACAAATCAACAAGCCAATAAACCAAATGAAAAGCAACTTTCTAGTCAGGGAGAAGACGGTCTAAAAAGCTTACAGGGTCGAAATCATGAGAGCAAAACACATTGGCCAAGATTTGGGGCAAACCCTAATCTTCACTTATAGGCATTGGCGTGACTGCCTAACTGATAACAAGCACCAGAAGGGGGTCAGCGTGACTGTTGCTCAGTGTATCATGTTGATTGGCGCGACTGTTAGCGAATTAAGCGCGCTGAGTGAGGATGCTAAGAAAAAAATAAAAATTTTCAAAAGTTGGGACCAGACTTGCTACTATGAATTTCAAACCCAGACCAGTAAGCAAAGGAAAACAAACAGAACTAAAGGGAAATGGCGAAACTAGAAAAGTTCACACAAAACCATGAATTCCAAGCAAACAAACAGAAGGATTGGTTCCCCAGTGGAGTCACCAATTTGTGGTGAAGTAAAATTATGAGTGCGGACACAAACAATTCCTCTAGCTCGATAATGGGTCTAGCCACAACTGATACATTCTATGGAAGATTCCTTAAGTTAGAACCAATAAAGAAGACCTACCTCTTAGTACGCTTATCCCATTTCATGATGACCTTGCTTGCTCGCTCCAGCTAATTCTCATTTTCTTCTTCGAACACTTGAAACAAGTAAACAACAGTCGTGATAATAGACAAATTGTAATTCAACCCACTTAACAAGTCAAAAAGCATTAAGCCATAAACATGTGAGATGACACATTATGTAGGAAATCAATCAATAGTTGCATATATATTGAATCAATAAGAGATTACAACCATTGTCTTGACGTTGCCGTTCTCCTCCGACAAAAACCAGGTTCTCACACACTTCCACTAGCATTCCATGATGGCCTCAACAATGATAGTTTTAAGGCTCTTCCATTTAGGCTTCACACCAAACCAAATTCACACTTCTCCCTCACACAACTAGAGAGCTACAACTATGAATAGTTCGTTGTTTACTCCAAACTTAATTAGCACTAGCACACCAACATTAACACTAGCCTGTGCTTGGGAAAAAGGGAGGTTTATATAATATGAATGGACAGGAGATGGTTACTCTTCTCATGGGAGAAGGTCTTATCTCTTGAGGTAAATCCATCCTTATAGGGGAAAGGAGCCCAAATGAACATCCTCAACTCCATCCGGCCAAACCATTTACCAAACTTCTGTTACGAAGCTTCTAGAGCTGAAAGCTTCGAATCCTTATTTAAAAAACTTTCCTTAAGAGGATCAACGTGACTGGAACAAAGCTTAGTCGCTTAGGTTGGCGCTAGATACAGTGTTAATCCCTGCATATCGGCATGAGAAGGACAAAGGTCATTAGTGCCAGTCTTGTAAACAGAGAAAAATAGAAGATTTGTGGGAAATGGTGCAAAAGGGAATTACTCTGCTCATGAAAAGGGACACACTGGGAGTTTCTTCATGAAGGGACAACATGTAGAGTTCACTGTAGAGGTCCTCTGGGATCAAGGAACGAGGAGTACAGGGACAGTGATAAAATGATGTGTAACAAGTTCCCCACCCCCCACCGCAAAAAGAAAAAATTGCCTCCTTCAAGAGACTTATTAAACTTCATCATCCCTCTATCATTCGACTGCAAGAAACTATGGTATCAGGTGAAAAGGCTAGAGAGACTTTCAAGAATATTTTCCCGGACTGGCACTCTTGTGCCATTGACTCAAACAGATTATCAGGGGGTCTACTTTCTCTGTGGGATCCTAATATGGCCTCTTTCAGAGCTTTTTCATCCTTTGTTGGAATCATTCTGAAATGTCACTTTAGGGGCTTTTGTTTTCCTATCTCGCTTGTGAACTGTTATGGGCCATACAGTGACAAGGAGAATTTCTGGGACTAGGTTCAAATAAGTGGGATTTTGGAGGATCACTCTTTATTACTGGAAGGAGACCTAAACTTCATTATTGCTAATGGTGAATCTTGGGGAAAAAAATCTAGACCAGATCTCGTGATACATTTTTTTCTTGGATATGCTAACATCACATTTTCTCCGTGACATAGCCCCATATCCCTTGGCTCCCACCTAGAGGAATGGTAGAATGGGAGTGGACAGAATTACTAAGACGTTGGACAGATTTCTGATGGCAGATCGACTGGTCGGGCACATTAGGTGGTTGAGATCTTGGATTGTTCAAGATAAATTATCTGACCACCTTCCTATTTTCCTGGAGCTGGATTATGACAACCATAAAGATTTTTATCCGTTCAAATTTAACCACTCTTGGCTAGGAGGGGAGTCCTTCAAAATTCTAGTGAGAGATACCTGGAAGAAAGTCAATAGTGATAATTGCATCTCTGCCATGGCCTTCTTGACTAGAAAACTATCGGTGCTCAAGAAGATTGTTATTACTTGGGAAAAATAATAGAAAATTGGAACTCCACGAGGATTTGCTAACTATCGAGTCAGAATATGATCATTATTCTATGATATTCCATCTAGAAACTTCCCGGTCGTATTGGCGAAGCGAATGAGTTGACTAGAATCCAGGAAAAAACAGATTTTAAACTTGGAGCGTGACATGTGGCGCCTTAAGAGCAAGGAGACATGGATTAAGAAGGGAGATGCCAATACAATTTTCTTTCATAAATATGCTAATCATAGAAGAAATATAAACGCCATCTAGGAACTAGAAACTATAGAGGCGAAGAAGGTCACTAATACAAAAGAGTTGAAGATTGATGCTACTACACACTTCTTCAGCGTCTTTAGAGATCCAAGATCATCAAATATAAGAACCCAGCTTAAGATTATCAAGCATTACCCAAGATTCTTCAGAGGTATCTCTCTGGATCGACAACCCTGTCTCACTAGAGGAAATCAAGGACGTCCTTAAACACTTTTCCAGTGACAAAATTCTAGGATCGAACGGTTGGTCGGTCGAATTATTCCTCTTCTTTTTTGAGCGGATGGGACCAGATCTCCAATCAATGGTGGAAGAATATAGGATCACTAGGGAAATCTTTGTTGGCAAATGGCCCAAAAAATGGATCCAAATATGCCCCAAAGTCTCCAAATTTGCTTAAAAGCATGCCAATGGATCCATATATGCTCTTGAAGTCTTCAAAAGCCTCTTAAGGACCATTCAAAGTCAAAACCATCGCATGCCAAGAGCCCTTGGAAGGGCAGAAATACACTATCGGGAGGCGAAAACACTCCAAAACCATGAAAAACCATGAAAAATAGTCCAAATCACAGCAGCTGTTAGATCTGGCCGATCAACGGCCCAGATCTAAGTGGAAAATCGCAATCGGCATAGGCAGGTAGCGGCAATAGGTGCAAGACATCGTCGATCAGCGATCGCCGATGATCGGGTTGGCACATCGCATCGACGGATCGCAATCGGCGGAAACCAAGGGGCGAGGGCAACGGTGATTGGCGATTAAACGAGGACCGTCGATCCAATCGACGGCCCACATCGCATCGGCGGATCGCAGTCGGGGAGGCGAGTCAGAGGTTATCGGCGCAGACAGTATGCAATGAGTGATCGCGATCAGCGATTCAACGTGGACCATCGATTGTGCGCGCAGATCGATGGCCCACATCGCATCGGTGGATCGCAATCGGGAAAACCAAGGGGCACAACCTTTACATGCATATGTGCGCGATGTAATAAGCCCCGGACCCAATGGGTTTCAGAAGCAAAATGTATAATCTTTCACGTCTGCCAAAGCCCATTTTCAATGTATTTCGTTATATAATGAAATACAAAGGGGGACTCAGTAGCACCGATAGCAATGAAGCCCGGACCCGAAAGGGTTCGGGAATGAAATCTATAATATTTGAAGTCTGGAGGGAGGCCTTTTTCATGTATTTCCCATGTTTTTTCAAGTATTTCAAGGAACAAAAGGAACAAAGGGAACAAAGGGACCATGCCATCTGCGATAGGCGACAACGACCCAAAGGGCGGACCCGATAGATATATATGCCATGTTTAAGGACTTTTGAAGTCTGAAACGTTGAAGGTTTGGCAGGATTTCTCATAGTTGCATCATTTCTCCGTTATAACAGAAATCAGTCCCCATTTGCATTTAGAAGATAACAGAGGCTCGAAGACCCATTTTATCACATAAACAAAGGCCGGGAAATAAATTCCGAGAGACAGAGGTCGAGAAGCAATCATGGGCATCGACAACACAACTCAGCAAACAAACAGAATGATTGTGGGGCATCTCTGGCACGGTAGAGCTCCCAGACAAAGTAGCAACTACCCAAAATATCTTAATGCGGTTATTCCTTTGTCAGAAGAGGAAAACCGCTGGGCCATGCCTGCTTATTGAGGGAATCAATCAGTTAAACAAGACAGAGGGATAGATTAAGAAACCTGAAGCCTCAAAAGGCTCAGGACCATTGTAAACAAGCTATAAATAGCTGAAAACAAAATGTAACATGGATTCAACTTCTGGAGACTATTGAGACTTTGCTACTCAAGTTTCTCATCTTCATTCTAGCAATATAAGCTTCTTTTATTGTTATATGTTCAATTTTCATTTTCTCTTCTGTTCCAAGTTTGCACTTGAACAGGTTGTTCATGTTTCTTCTGTGTCTAAGGCCAGATAACTGTCATCTTATCTCTACATTGATAAATTAGATTTGCAAGCTTCTTTTACTTCCTGTAGTCGGCCATTCATATGTGGTTATATATGTATCTGCTGGTATAGTAGGTATTCTCCATCCATTCATTAAATCTACAAACTATTGAGCATTAGTGGTCTAAAGCCTTGTAAAGCTGAGGGTGATCATGCATGTCTTGAGTAAAAACAGAGTTGAAATGGTTAATCTGGCTTGATCCAAACCATATTTCATTCCAATAGTTCAGAGAACAATATTTAAGATTATATGTTACCAGGCATCTCCGAGTTGCAACCATAGGAGAGTTTCCTGGAGTGCTAACATTAATTGGCGTCATTGCCTGGGAGAGGAAACTGAAGCTCAGCTTCCCTGGGAAATGACACAGACCCAACTTTGATGATAGACAAAGTCTAGGCACATTTTTGGTTGTAATCATCTATCTGGCGACTCTACCGGAGGCCGAACCTCTTGGCGACTCCACTTCATAATTCTGGCTCAGTTTGTGAGGCATACTCGGAGAAATCCTCAGAAATCGCAAGCTGACCCAGTACCTGACCTGGAAAAGACCATCAAGGAGAAGAAAGTATTGCAGAAAGGAGCATCGGGTTCAAGTAAACCTAAACAATATTCTATATCTCTTCAAGAAGATCCTGCAATAGAACAAATACATGTTGAGAGTACAGATTCTAATACTAGCAGTGAAGAAAAGCTCTCAGAAATTCATAAAGCTCCTTATTCTTTAGTTTCTCCTTTTGTTGTTAGCCCAAAGGGAACCTCACCTCCTATTCACCATACTCCTTTGGTCTCGTCAATCACTCCTCTGCCTTCTGTCATTCAGACTTCTAGTACTCTTTTAGTCACCACAGTTATGGCAGGTCCGCAAGCACCCACCAAAATGGAAAGAATCATAGCCGCTAGGTATGGACCTCTAATACTGCCCACTCCTTTGAATGCTATGCCCACTAGAGAGTATCAGAAGTATATGCCTAAGTTCACTGGGACTGAAGGTGTCACTGCTGAAGAACACCTTGAGTCATTTTATAGCTATGCTGATAATCTAGATATTGGTGAAGGTGATGTGTGGATGAGAGTCTTTGTCCAAAGCCTGGATGGGGAGGCTAGAAAATGGTTCAGAGAACAAGCCCCAAGATCTATAGCAGATATCGAAGCTTTAGATGATACATTCCTAAAACATTGGGGGGATAAGAAGGATCTCCTCTATTACCACACTAAGTTTGGGAACTTAAAGAGAGAAAATGGTGAACTACTGTCCGATTTTAATAAGAGATTTAACCGCATGTACAACAAGATACCAGCTAAAGTGAAGCCCACTACTACCTCTGCTAAACTCACCTATGCTAATGCTTTTGATTCTGACTTCTGCCTACTGTTGAGAGAGAGGCAGTGTGCTACTTTGGCTGACATGCAGGATACAGCCTTAGAAGTAGAATCAAACATCATGACTGCAGAGAAACTCGAGGGAAATGCTGATAGAAGAAGACAGAGGGGCAAGTCTTCATCCTCCTCTGATCCTAAGATAGATAAAATGACCAAAATTATCGAGTCATTAACCTCCGAAATTTCCAAATTAAAGGTTGAGTAGCACCCTGGGAAAGGGAGAGTTCCCAATACCTTTGCTCCTAGAAATCCAAATCCATATAGAAGAGCTAATGAACAATTGCAGATATTGCAAAGAAGCAAAGATGCCAATGAAGACCAAAGGTTCAAGACCCCTTTCCAGAATGTAGTCATGGAGGAAGAGCAGTTTGAAGAAGATGATGAGATCCATTGCCTTGAAGACAAAGGCAATGCTTCCTTTTTGACCGCAGCTGCCTATGAAAAGTCATTATGCAATGACCAAACTAACCAAGAATGGGGTGGGGAAGCTGTTCTACAAGTTGAAGATCAACGTAGATATAATATGCGGTCGAAGATAAATAATGCTAAGGAAGCTCCAGTTCAAAGAGTTGTTGACCCTGCAGTACAGCAAGCTAATAAGCAAAAACAACTGGCAGTTGACCCTATCATCCTCAAAGCTCCAGCTCATGAGGTAAGAGGCCTTGACAAGTCCCCTTCTCCTTTCAGTTTTCAATCATAAATTCAAAAGCTAAGAATACCTATGCCTTTAATTGAACTAGTGAAAAGTGAGTCCTTCAAAAGATCCATCCTCAAAGCCCTTGAGCCTAAAGCCATCCAAGCCTCCACCGACTGTGTAAATCTACAAGATGACAAGCTAGCTATCATCCTCAGCCCAATGATTGAAAATGGTAAGGAAAACTCCCCATCATTCTATGTCTCTCTGAACATTCATGATAAAATCCTACACAACTGCCTTTTGGACACCGAAGCTAGCCATAACTTAATTCCAAAAGCTATCATGGACGAGTTGGGTCTCGACATCACTAAGCCTTATCATGATTTGTTTTCTTTCGACTCTAGAAAAGTGAAGTGTCTAAGATTAATCAAGGACCTAGCCATCACTTTGTCTCAGCTGCCTATGAAAAGCATGATGATGGATATTGTGGTAGCAAATGTACCTCCCAAATTTGGCATGTTACTTTCCAGAGGTTGGATCAAGAGACTAGGTGGATCATTACAAAATGATCTGACCTATGCTACTGTCCCAGTTTTCAGAGGTGAGAGCAAGAGATTATACAGAGAGGCACAGTTGGCTTACATCATCAGCAATGAGAAGAATCCCACTAATCATCCCATCTACGTTGTTGATACTAATTTTGGAGCATGTATTCTTCATATTGAAGAGTCTCAGTTGGCCTCCACGCAACTTAAAAAGCCAGTTTGCCAGATCACGCAGGATGGAAACCCGCAGATTTGGGGTATGTTCTTTGATGGGGCTTGCTCCAAAGAAGTTGCAGGGGCAGGTGTAGTCCTCGTGTCCCCAACACAGGAATACATTCATTTGTCGTTCAAATTAGCCTTTCAGGTCACAAACAACATAGCAGAGTATGAAGCTTTGATTCTGGGCTTAAGCGCTGCTAAGGAAATGGGTATCAAAGGCCTGCAAGTGTTTGGGGATGCAGACCTCATCATTCAGTAGGTAAATAAAACATTCCAAGCAAAGCATCCAAGGCTGAAAGAATACAGGGATGAGGTATGGAGGCTTAAAGATTCTTTCAAAGTTTTCAGCATTTCTTATATTCCAAGAATGAAGAACCAACTTGTCGACTCCCTCGCTGTCTCTGCTAGCACGTTTGTTCCCCCTTTGCCTCCTAAATTGACATATGAAGTTCAGGTAAAATACAGACCGTCCCTGCCAGACAATGTCAAGTATTGGAGAGTTTTTGAAGACGATGAGGAAATTAACAGGTTTTTACAAGTCGTTGAGGAATTTGCTAAAATGCACATCGACCAAGAAAATAAAAACGTGGAAGAAGTCAGCCAGTCCAAGCTAAAAAGTGAAATCGACCGAGAAAGCATCGTCTAGTTTCCCAGTAATCACATACCAAAGGGATTGGTGCCTCTAGAGAAGCTTTTCGATCATAATGACATGCCCTACAAGCTAGCCAAAATAGAGAATGAGTCCGCCGTTTGTAAACATAATATAGGGAGCCCAACCCATCCGAAATTCATCAATCTGTCTACTCATTTGTCTCCTGCCCAGAATTCCAAGTATTGCTCCCTCATGAAGCAATTCACTGATATTTTTGCTTGGGAATACAGCAATCTTAAAACCTATGACCCAGACATTATTCAGCATAGGATCCCACTAGAAAAGAACACCACCCCTTTTAAGCAGAAATTAAGACCTGTCAGCCCTCTCTTACTGCCTTTGATTGAGAAAGAAATCAAGAAGTTGTTGGATGCCAAAATCATAATTCCCCTAAGATATTCGAAGTGGATAGCTAACCTGGTGATGGTAAGGAAGAAAAATGGAGAAATCAAGCTTTGCGTCGACTTCAGAAATCTGAACAAGTGCTCTAAAAAAGATAATTATCCCCTGCCCAAGATGGAATACTTGCTACAAAGAGTTTCAGGGGCTAGAGTCATGTCTTTCCTAGATGGATTTTCAGGCTACAATCAGATTGTTGTACATCCTGAAGATCAGGAAAATACTGCCTTCACTACTCCTTGGGGCACTTTCATGTACTCCAAGATGCCTTTCGGACTGATGAATGCTAGAGCTATCTTTCAGAGGGCCATAGACATAGCCTTCGTGGGAGAGAAGGACAAGTTTGTCCTTATTTATCTTGATGACATAACAGTCTTCTCTAGCAGCCACAAAGATCATTTACAACATTTGAAGAAAGTCTTTCTGAAGTGCAGACGGTTTGGAATTTTAGTCAACCCAAAGAAGTCACAGTTTGCTCTAGAAGAAGGAAAACTTCTGGGACATATTGTTTCTGCTGAAGGTGTGAAGATTGATCTAGCCAGGGTTCAAGCCATTCAGACATTGTCCATCCCAAGGTCAAAAAGGGACATCCAATCCTTCCTGGGTAAGATCAACTTTGTAAGGAGGTTCATTCCAAACTTTGCAGAGTTAGTAAAGCACATCACTTCCATGCTAAAGAAAGGATCGAAGATAAAATGGACAGCCGCTTCAAGAAGCTCTTTTGAAGCCATCAAGCAAGCTATCATGGAAGCTCCCACTCTAATCAGCCCAGATTACACTAAGGGGTTTTGTATCTTCTCTTTTTCCTCTTATGATACACTAGCAGCAGATTTATTGCAGAAAAATGATGAAGGCATAGAGCACCCTGTGGCCTTTTTCAGTAAAACTCTAAGGGATGTTGAACTAAGGTATCACCTTATTGAGAAGCAAGCTTATGCTCTCATAAAATCCTTGAAAGCATTCAAGATTTATATTTTGCATTCCAAAGTAATTGCATATGTACCCTCAGCCTCAGTGAGAGATGTCTTGACTCAGCCAGATATTGATGGAAAGAGGGCAAAATGGATTGCAAAATTCATAAAATTTGACATAGAGATGAAGCCCACTAAGCTTGTCAAAGGCCAGGGCTTGGCTAAGCTCATGGCCGAAGAAAATTGTAGCTTGTTAGACATAAATTGCATGGGTTTAACTTCAGATGATGAGCAAACAAGGGGAGCATCAGAAGAGCAAAAGCAGAATCAGTCCGTGGCTGAAAATCTAGCCACATGCGAATGGTATGCCAGCATAGTTCATTTCTTGCAGAAGTTGGAAGTTCCTCCAAGGCTTAGTTCAAGTCAAGCTCGTACCACTAGACTCAGATCAGCCAAATTCTACATTGACAAAAATCTGCTTTATTGGAAAGACCCATCAGGAATCCTCTTAAGGTGTCTAGATAAAGAACAATCTGTAGAGGTCATACACCAGTTTCATTCTAGCATCTATGGTGGGCATCATTATTAGAAAACCACGGCTCACAAGATCTTCAGGGCTGGGTATTATTGGCCTACACTGTTCTCTGATGTGTTTTCTTTTGTAAAAGCTTGTGACAAATGTCAGAGATTTGCAGGAAGACAACAGCTAAAATGTCTGCCCTTAAAGCCAATACATGTCAATGGCCCCTTCCAGCAGTGGGGCTTGGACTTTATAGGTGAGATTAACCCACATTCCAATGGCCAACACAAATGGATCTTAGTAGCCACTGATTATTTCACCAAGTGGATTGAAGCTATACCCACTAAGAATGCCAATCATCAAGTTGCCATAAAGTTCTTGAATGAGAATATTTTCACTAGATTTGGTTGCCCAACCAAACTTAGTCATTGATAATGCAGCATCTTTTAAGGCAAAAGAATTGATGGACATGGCTGAATCCCTGGGCATCAAAGTGGTGCATTCTACCTCATATTATCCTCAAGGCAATGGCCTGGCAGAATCATCTAACAAGAGTTTGGTAAGGATAATTAAAAAACTGTTAGAAGACAACAAAAAAAGCTGGGATTCCAAGTTGAAGTTTGCACTATGGGCTGACAGAGTTTCCATCAAAAAGTCCATAGCGAACTCTCCATTTAAACTGGTTTATGGCGCAAATGTTGTTTTTCCTATCTAGCCGATCCTCCCTGTGGCTAAGTTCTTGCAAGAAGAACAAGATGAAGAGAATGAATTAGTAAGAAGAATGAATAACCTAGTCGAATTACGGCAGATCAGAGAGCAGCTGGTTGAGAAGTCACAGGTCCATCAGAAGAAAATCAAAGGAACCTTTGATAGGAAGGCAAAAGTGGACAATTTCCAAGTTGGTGATTGGGTGCTCAAATGGGATGCATTGAAGGAAAAGAGAGGTAATCATGGCAAGTTTGACTCCTTATGGACTGGTCCTTTTGTCATTGCTCAAGTTCAGCACAACAATACATTCACCCTGCACAATCTGGAAGGAGGAGACCCTTTTGGTAGCCTGGTAAACGGGCGGTTCCTGAAACTCTATTTCATTTAAGGCTCGAAAACCTTATTATTGTATATATGTTTCTTTTTCTTTCAGTTTTTATGTTATGCTAAAAAGACTCCATGCCCAATGGAATACTAGGGGAAGAATTTAATTTTGTTTTACAGGAAAAGCATTGCTCTGCAGTTCTTGAAACCTCACATGGAGGCTTTCATCCCTAGAAGGAGCCAGTGTTAGCCTTATTGGAAAATGGCCCAAAAAATGGATCCAAATATGCCCCAAAGTCTCCAAATTTGCTTAAAAGCATGCCAATGGATCCATATATGCTCTTGAAGTCTTCAAAAGCCTCTTAAGGACCATTCAAAGTCAAAACCATCGCATGCCAAGAGCCCTTGGAAAGGCAGAAATAAATTATCGGGAGGCGAAAACACTCCAAAACCATGAAAAACCATGAAAAATAGTCCAAATCACAGCAGCCATTAGATCTGGCCGATCTAAGCGGCAAATCGCAATCGGCACAGGCAGGTAGTGGCAATAGGTGCAAGACATCGATGATCAGAGATCGCCAATGATCGGGTCGACACATCGCATTGGCGGATTGCAATCAGCGGAAACCAAGGGGCGAGGACAACGGTGATAGGCGATTAAACGAGGACCGTCGATCGTGCAATCAGATCAACGGCCCACATCGCATTGGTGGATCGCAGTCGGGGAGGCGAGTTAGAGGTTATCGACGCAAACAATATGCAATGAGCGATTACGATCGGTGATTCAACATGGACCGTCGATTGCGCACACAGATCGATGGCCCACATCGCATCGGCGGATCGCAATCGGGAAAACCAAAGGGAATAGCCTTTACATGTATATGTGCACGATGCGATAATCCCCGGACCCGATGGGTTTCAGAAGCAAAATGTATAATCTTTCATGTCCGCCAAAGCCCATTTTCAATGCATTTTCAATGTATTTCATTATATAATGAAATACAAAGGGGGACTCGCTAGCGCCGATAGCAATGAAGCCCGGACCCGGAAGGGTTCGGGAATGAAATCTATAATATTTGAAGTCCGGAGGGAGGCCTTTTTCATGTATTTCCCGTGTTTTTTAAAGTATTTCAAGGAACAAAAGGAACAAAGGGAACAAAGGGACCATGCCATCTGCGATAGGCGACAGCGACCCAAAGGGCAGACTCGATAGATATATATGCCATGTTTAAGGACTTTTGATGTCTGAAACGTTGAAGCTTTGGCAGGATTTCTCACAGTGGCATCATTTCTCCGTTATAACAGAAAGCAGTTCTCATTTGCATTTAGAAGATAACAGAGACCCGAAGACCCATTCTATCACATAAACAAAGGCCGGGAAATAAATTCTAGGAAACAGAGGCCGAGAAGCAATCATGGGCATCGAGAGCACAGCTCAGCAAACAAACAAAATGATTGTGGCGCATCTATGGCACGGTAGAGCTCCTAGACAGCACAGCAACTACCCAAAATATTTGAATGCGGTTATTCCTTTGTCAGAAGAGGAAAACTATCGGGCCATGCCTGCCTATTGATGGAATCAATCAGTTAAACAATACAGAGGGATAGATTAATACACCTGAAGCCTCAAAAGGCTCAGTGCCATTGTAAACAAGCTATAAATAACTAAAAACAAGATGTAACATGGGTTCAACTTCTGGAGACTATTGAGACTTTGCTACTCAAGCTTCTCATCTTCATTCCAGCAATATAAGCTTCTTTTACTGTTATATGTTCAATTTCCATTTTCTCTTCTGTTCCAAGCTTGCACTTGAACAAGTTGTTCATGTTTCTTCTGTGTCTAATGCCAGATAATTGTCATCTTATCTCTGCGTTGATAAATTATATTTGCAAGCTTCTTTTACTTCCTGTAGTCGGCCATTCATATGTGGTTATATATGCATCTGCTGGTATAGTAGGTATTCTCCATCCATTCATTAAATCTACAAACTATTGAGCATTAGTCGTCTAAAGCCTTGTAAAGTTGAGGGTGTTCATGCATGTCTTGAGTAAAAACAGAGTTGAAATGGTTAATCTGGCTTGATCCAAACCATATTTCATTCCAATAGTTCAGAGAACAATATTGAAGATTATATGTTACCAGGCATCTCCGAGCTGCAACCATAGGAGAGTTTCCCGGAGTGCTAACAGGATCACTAGGGAAATCTTTGAGGACAACAATGCTACTTATATTTCTTTGATTCCTAAGACTTCTAAGACCAAATCCTTCCTGGATTTCAGGGCCATTTCTCTGTGTAACCTAGTTTACAAAATCATTTCGAAGGTTATCTTAAATAGGATCAAGCATATACTTTCTAAGGATCTTTTCCCTAATTAATTTGGTTTTCTAAATGACAAGAAAATACATGATGCCATTGGGATTGCATAGGAGGCCCTTCATACTATAAAAACCAGAAAACAAAATGCTCTGATTCTTAAAATGGACTTCAGAAAATCATTTGACAAAATCAATTGGGCTTATCTCAGACTCTTCCTTCTTCAGATAGGACAAGGATTGGAGGATCACTCTTTATTAATGGAAGGAGACCTAAACTTCACTATTGTTGATGGTGAATCTTGGGGAACAAAATCTAGATCGGATCCCATGATACATTATTTCTTGAATACGCTGACAGTTCATTCTCTCCGTGACATAGCCCCATATCCTTTGTCTCCCACCTGGAGGAATGGTAGAATAGGAGTGGAGGGAATTTCTAAGAGGTTGGATAGATTTCTGATGGTAGATTAGCTGGTCGGTCACACAGGGAAACTGAGATCTTGGACTGTTCAAGATAAATTATTTGACCACCTTCCTATTTTCCTAGAGATGGATTATGACAGTCATAAATATTTTATCCCTTCAAATTTAACCACTCTTGGCTAAGAGAGGAGTCCTTCAGAATTCCAGTGAGAGATACCTAGAAGAAAGTCAGTATTGATAATTGCGTCTCTTCTGTGGCCTTCTTGACTAGAAAAATATCGGTGCTCAAGAAGGTTGTTATTACTTGGGAAAAAAATAGAAAATTGGAACTCCATGAGGAGTTGCTAACTATCGAGTCAGAATATGATCATTTGTCTAGGATATTCCCTCTAGAAAACTTCCCGATCGTATTGGCGAAGAAAACGAGTTGACTAGAATCCAGGAAAAAGCACATTTTAAACTTGGAGCGTGACATGTGGTGCCTTAAGAGCAGGGTGACATGGATTAAGAGGGGAGATTCCAATACAAAAATCTTTCATAAATATGCTAATCATAGAAGAAATATAAACTCCATCTAGGAACTAGAAATTATAGAGGCGATGAAGGTCACTAATACAAAAGAGTTGAAGATTGTTGCTACTACACACTTCTCTAGCCTCTTTAGAGATCTGGGGTCATCAAATATAAGCACCCAGCTTAAGCTTATCAAGCATTACCCAAGATTCTTCAGTCAAGAGGTATCTCTCTGGATCGACAACCCTGTCTCACTAGAGGAAATCAAGGATGTCCTTAAACACTTTTCCAATGACAAAAGTCTAGGATCGAACAATTGGTCGGTCGAATTATTCCTCTTCTTTTTTGAGTTGATGGGACCAGATCTCCAATCAATGGTGGAAGAATCTAGGATCACTAGGGAAACCTTTGAGGACATCAATGCTACTTATATTTCTTTGATTCCTAAGACCTCCAAGACCAAATCCTTCCTGGATTTCAGGCCCATTTCTCTGTGCAATTTGGTTTACAAAATCATTTCGAAGGTTATCTCAAATAGGATCAAGCATATACTTGCTAAGAATATTTCCCCTAATCAATTTGGCTTTCTAAATGACAGGAAGATACATGATGCCATTGGGATTGCATAGGAGGCCCTTCATACTATAAAAACCATAACATTGAATGCTCTGATTCTTAAAATGGACTTAAACAAAGCATTTGACAAAGTCAATTGGACTTATCTCAGACTCGTCCTTCTTCAGATAGGACTGGGATTGGAGGTGGTCAATTGGATAATGGGATGTGTGACTTCAACAATTTTTTCAATATTAATCAATGGCTCTCCCTCCAGTAACATCTCTTGTTCTAGAGGTCTTAGACAGGGATGCCCACTGTCACCTATCCTTTTTCTGCTGGTAATGGAAGGATTGAGTCGTTTTCTTCTTGAAGAAAAACAAAAGGGCAATATCTCTGGTATAAAAATTTCTCCAAACTATCATATCTCGCATCTACTATTTGTAGACGATGTCCTCTTTATGGGTATAGGCACTGTGGCAGAATGGAAAGCATTTCATAAAGCTATCAACATTTTCTGCAACGCATCTGGTATGGAGATTAACTTGAATAAATCATCCTTTCATTACTTTTCTATCAATCCTAACATCCTTTTGGCCATCAATACTTTTCTTCCTCTGCAAGCTATTCCTCTAGAAAGTGGATTTAAATATCTTGGTTATTTTCTTAAACCAAATGATTACCATATAGGAGACTGGAGATGGTTGATCAGAAAGGTTGAGCATAAAATAAATATTTGGTGCTATAATTGGCTATCATTAGGGGGCAGAATGATACTAGTCAAAGCGATGTTGGAAAACATCCTTGTTTATTGGTTATCACTAGCCAATATCCCTTCTTCCACTTTAAAAGCTATTAGGCAGTTGATGTTTAGATTTTTATGGACAGGCAAAAAATTAAGGAAGGATATCATCTTACCAGTTAGAAAACATTATCTTCTCCCAAACATCTTGGAGGATGGGGTTTCAAAAATCTTCCTTGTTTTTCCAAAGCCTTATCACTTAAAAATCTATGGAGAGCTTTATTTGGAAAGGGACTATGGAGCCAAACTATAAGAAGGAAGTATCTTCATCAAAATCCGGTGGTGGATTGGATCATAAATTTTGCAAAAAAACCAATCAATGGAGGATCTATAGTATGGCGAGGCCTAATTGCAGCGTTTCCTTATCTTTATAGTTGGCTTGCCTAGCAAGTTGGGGATGGCAGGCAGGTTCTTCTAGGTAAGGACCCTTTCATTGGAGGGGCTCGAGTCTATAAGTTCTCTCCTAAATTATCCTCACTCCTCTCCTCCAAAAGTTTGTTCTCCCTAAATGATATTAAATCTAGAGACTCTTTTCGGACTGACCGAAATTACTGGCTTACTTCTTCAGAATTGGGGTTGGAAGATAAGTTGTTGGAGGAATGGTCGAATTTCATATCTAAATTATATTTGAATGGTGTTAGGATTTGTAACTCAAAGGACCATTTAATATGGAGTTGGGACACTGCGTCTAGGGATGTAAAAGCACGTCTGACTTATGAGGCTATAGCCATCTCGAAAATTGAACCAAATAGAAAATGGTGGAACAAGTACATTTGGAATTGGCACATCCCAGCTAAGCTAAAATGTTTCTCTTGGTTGGTTCTCCATAATAAAATTCTAACTTGGGAGAATCTTCAAAAAAGAGGATTTATTGGACCAAACTGTTGTATTCTATGCAATCAACAGGAAGAAACTGTGGACCACCTATTTATAGATTGCCATATTACACAGGAAATCTGGGAAATTGTTTACATGTCAATGGGCATCAATATTTGCAACAGAAAGTCCACATTTGAAGAAGCGCTTCACTTTTGGAACAAGAAATCAAAACATCTTGGTCCACTTCCAATCTTTGTTGCCTAGGGTATTTGGCTCCTCAGGAATGTAATCATCTTCCGAGATGATAGACCTAGCCTTCTTACTCTTTCTTCCAAGATAGTTGCTCACTTCAGAGACTATATCCATGATTTCCCTATTAAGAAGTCTAGAAGTCATCATTTTCCTGAGATTCCATCAAATGTTCCTATTGGATTTTTCGATGGGGCTGCCCAAGAAAATCAGTGTGGAGGAGGGGGGTTGATAAAACTTTCTGATTCCAGATCTTTTCAGTATAAAATTGGTATTGGTCCTGGCACTAATACCAAAGCAGAGCTCATTGCTTCTTGGACCCTTATGACTATTGCAAAGCTCAGAAACATTAGAAATATCATGATCTTGGGGGATTCAAAATGTGTTATAGATTGGCTTTCAGGAGCAGCAAAGCTAGAGGTCTTGAATTTGGCTACCTGGAAACAAAGAATTGGAGAAATCAGAGGTCACTTCCAAGATATCCAATTCCAACATATCTATAGGGAATTCAACAATTGCGCAGACAGATTATCAAAAAGAGCATTAACACTGGGTCGGGACACATTATAATTGAAGAATTGTCTGGTTGTCAGATTATAAATACAACCTACACTTCTCTATCACAACTGGACAACCTTTTAGTGTTTCAACAGGAGTAGAAGCAGATATAAATCCAAGAAAATATGAAAGCAGAAAATCAATTCTACATACAAAAGAAAAAAGTCTCCAACAAATTATATACAAGCATATTATTCCAATAATTTTATAGTTAGTAGACAATTAACTTTTCTATATATTGATGTAAGCATGATCACATAGTACTCTTTCAGCCAAAATTATAGAAGTTTAGATCAGTAAATTAAAGTATTGTAAACCCTCTAACAAGGTGAATGAGATGATAATACAAATTCATGTCTCACAACAAAAAATTGTAATTTTTTTATTTGGTAATGAATAACAAACAAGTAATTTTTCAAGTGAAAAAAAAACATTATATATATTTTTCTCTCAAAAAAATCAATCTTTAAAACTGATGTTTAATTAAATTTAACTTGATTTACAATATTGACGCAAATAATAAAAAATTAAAACCTATTTTAACACACACTCTATATATATATAAATATTTATTACTTTAATTATTTTAGTGTATACTATATAAACAATATTATTAATATAACGGAGGAAAAGGTGAGAGTTTAACCATTAAACAATTATATGATTTATATGATTTGGAAATTTAATTAACATGAATAAAATAATTAATATAAAGGAAGAGAGTCCCATTAATATAACCTATAACGGAATAAGATAATTAATATAAAGGAGAGTCCCATTAATATAACATATAACGGAGAAAAAGGTGAGGGTTTATCCATTGAGAAAGCATATGATTGGAAATTTAATTAAGGTGCATAAAACGATTAAAAAAGAAGAGTCCCGTTAACATTTTTTGCAATTTCAATAAAAAATATTTAATAGGGTAGCATATTTTTTATTTATTGGAAATTTAATTAACGTGCATACCATAATCAACATAAAGGAGGAAAGTCAGGTTAACGTTGCTGGTGATTTTAATAAAAAAATATTTAAGAGGTAGCATAAATTTGATTTTTTTCAATCATCTCTTTAACATATAGAGAACACGGATAGTTTATCCAACACTAGCATTTTAATGTGTGAGTTTATTTTTCGTCAATTTTTATTATTTATTTTATTTCTAAATATCATAATATTCTAAATTTTATTTCTAAATATTACAATGTCCCAAATAAAAGCAATTTGCATAAACTGTTTCACAAAAACGTGAAGAAGGTAATATTGTAATATTTTCCAGAAAGTAATAAAATTCCCATTTTTTCTCTCAAGAAATTAAGGAAAACGTAGGTATAGATATGTACAACTTACATCATCAAATATTTTTACAACTAAATTAATATATATATATATATATATATTTATTTATTTATTTTTGCATGCCTTGATTTAGCTATTAAATTTTAATGGTTGGCAGTTTTGTTTTCCTCTTTTACATTGCTTAAATTAAGGTATTAATTTTTAATGGTTAAAAAAATAAAAAAATAAAATTACATTTAATTTATATATAATGAAATTTTAATTTATTTTAAGTTAGAATTGGTAATTTAAGTTGTTATTTCTGGATTTCAACTATTACCATTATAATAGCTTATGTATATTTTTTTAACAAATAAATAAAAAAATTTAAACCTTAAATTTCTGGATACACAATACTTAATTATCATTAAAATTAGCTATTAAATTATCCCCAAATCTAATCATAATATATAGAGTTATTTTAGAGTGATTTTTTAGACTTGCCCGTGACAGAATTCAGCGGAAAAATTTGAGGTGAAATCTTGATTTGTGTTATTTAAACTAGTTTTTTACTATATATTTTTTCAGGAGAAAAAGCTGAATATATATATTATTATAGCAGAAAGATAAACTGTACATTTTGTAGAGATAGACTAGATATACAGATCAGTAGCTGCTTTTCCTTTCCTGATAGCTTACAAATACAAAAATAAATTATGATAGTATTTTGCAGGATTATTTTTGTAGATTGTTCATAGTTTCATAGTGATATTCATGCAGTTATTATAAACAGAAAGCAAAATCCCTTGCCATGAGATAGTAAAGATGATCGAGATCTTGAAGCATACCAGAGTTTTGGCAACACTATATGCCCGGCATTGTTAAGGGATGGAAATAGTATGTAAAGGAATCTACAGAGATGCTCAGGTGCCACATACCACATGTAGATTGCAAACCTTTTTTTGATAGTTCATCCGCCTCCTCCTTTTGCAAACGCTTTATGTGTGTGATAGGGAAGAGAGAAGGCTTCCATAGTGCTGCAATCCTGTTCATCCATCCAGAAAGGCTGTCATTTTTTATAGATTGTTTTCCAATCACGTGTTCTATAATGATATCGGAGTCACCATAGATTTGGATTGGGCCAATATGCAAAAAAGTACAGAAAATGAGAAGACTGTGGAGAGCCATGGCCTCAGCTCTGTTGTTAGTTCCCCGTCCACCGTTCCAATAGATATATGGATTCAACACCTTGGAAAATCCCTAGGGCATTTCAATTGCACAGGATTACCCATCAAACTTGTGATTTCAATAAATTCCTACCGAATTTTAAAAAAATTTGACCAGAAAAACCCATAGTAAAAACTTCCAAAAAATGACACTCAAGACAACTCCTATATACATTACTTAACATTTCATTTTTATTATTTAAATTACAATTTAAAAATTCTGGTTTAATATAAAATCACAATTTATGAGGCTTAACGACACATCCCTGGCAATATGTAATGTTTTTCTAGGGTTATTTATGCTCTGTGAGTAAATTTAATTAAAAAAACTGACATCCCTTTATACTTCCAAATATCAAATTTATCATTTATAATAACACTGTTATGTGATGTATTCCCGGTGACATTGCCATATATGCTTACAAAACAGATACTGCAAAATAAAATTCAGATATCAAATATACCATTTATAGCAACACTGTTACGCGCTCTATTGCTAGTATTATTGTTGCCTGTGGTTGCAGCACAAGTGTATAAAAACAAAAAAATTAAAAGAAATAAATAAATTCCCTATTAATTTTCGATTTTCCTAAGACATAAGCAACCAAATTTAATTATTGTGGATGCTAATTGTTGGAAAGGAAGAACCTAATTATAGAAAAGACACAACCAAACCAAACTCCACTGGGGAATCGAGAATTCTATCGTTTAGAATTTCGAAAGATGTAAGATCCCGTCAGAGTTTATCAATCTTGGATGCCTTAACGACAGGGTTTGCCCTGGCGAGAGCCTCCCGACCAGCGGACTTGAAATCGAAGGAGCAGCTGTGTTTCTCGGCATATCGATGGACGCCACAGAAAGTATTTCCGCACCGACATTTAAAGCCGGTTAGACCGATTCGTTTCCGGCATGAAAAGCACCGGTTAGGGTTAGGGTTTTCGGCAGGAGGCCACAGTGAGGAAGAAGATGAACACGCAGCCTCCAGCTGAATTGACAAGGATGAGGCTCCGGCTACGGCTGTAGAAATCTGTGCACGGCTTTTCTGGACGCATGCATCTGGCCTGGAAAGGGGGACCTCCTCCTCCATCGAAGAACCCGCGGCAAATGACTGTTCAACGGCGGCCGTTGCAGAGGAAGCTTGTGCCTCCTTCATCATGAGATCCCTGAAACATTTGGAACACAGATTTCTTGTTGAAGAGCTCCCGAAAAAGCCGCAGTTGTTGCGGCAGAGGGTGTGCCCTTCCGGAGATTGCTGGCACCCGATGCCGTCGGCACCTGAATTCCGATTTTCTTGATCCATCTTGTAACCCCGAAGAAGCAAGCGGATTTCTTTTGATTGCGAATAACCGCCCTCCAACAATCTCCGAACAGTGTTATTTGCTCGGATTTCTTTCTAAAGAAATGGAAGGCTTCAAAATAGAGGCTCAAGTCTTAAAACAGAGTCTGGAATTTGGAATTATGGACAAAGCATCTCTTTTCTATTCTGAGTCCTGACAACTCCGGCCCTGAAATACACCTGATTAGTGAGGGCAAATAGCCTATTTTATAGTATGAATCCCAAATTTCTAGAACGACGGCTTTTCTTAAAAAAGGCAAAACCTTGTGCTTTCCTTGATGTGCTGATTCAACACGGTATAGTAAACCACAATAACATGTATGTTTGACCATTTATCCTATGTCCCACCACGATCTAGAATTTTGGTCGGCTTAAAGTAACTATGCGGTTTTATTTATTTACTTAACTAAAATATTTTTTCCTTTATTCAATTAATGTATTTTTTTTCCTTTTATTAATGAAAATTTGAGTTATAGTTTGTTTCACGGTCATTGAGTGGTCGTTGCTGATTCAACACGGTACAATAATCCACAATAACATGTATGTTTGACCATTTATCCTATATGTCCCACCACGATCTAGAATTTTAGTTTGGTTAAAGTAACTATGCGGTTTTATTTATTTATTTAACTGAAATAAAATTTTTTATTCAATTAAAATATATTTTTTTTTCTTTTATTAATGAAAATTTGAGTTATAGTTTGTTTTTTAAGGGGACAATAATCTACAAAGATTCACCAAAGGTGGCCTAATATGGTAATTCATATAGCTCCACCAAAGGTGGTCTAATATATCAGCTTAACTTTGACCTCGTGACCTCCCAATATGTCCCAATATATCCACACAGATCCACCAAAGGTGGCCTAATATGATAATCCACACAGATCCACCAAAGGTGGCCTAATATGGCCTAATATATCGGGCTTAACCTCGCGACCTCCCAATATGCAAGGTACAATCCACACAGATCCACCAAAGGCAGCTTAATATATCGGGCTTAACCTTGACCTCGTGACCTCCCACTAGACAAGGTACTTTACAATGAGGGTTCGACCAATTGAGTTATCCATTGAGGCTAAATTTGAGTTATTGTTATTTATTTAATTAAAATAATTTTTTTTCTTTTATTAACGAAAATTTGAGTTATAGTTATGTTGAAGGGCTATTTTTGTTAATTAAAAGAGGGGCAAATTTTGTTAATTAGTTTACCATCTTACCTATTTTTTAAATTGATGCTTAATATGCCAAAAAAATACAAAATTTAACAACATTTACATACTAACATACTAATTATCTGGAAAGGGATTGCCAGGCCTGGATCCTTGGTATGAGGGGATGTTGTTACATTTAGGTTAGGAAAATTTTATGCTACATTGCTTGGGAAAGAGGATTCTAAGGACTATTTGCGCAGAGAAGTATGCAGTTCTTTGCTTTGTTGACGAAGACTAGAAAGCTTATCCTCATTTACGCACATAAGATTTTGATGTTTAGCTAGCAACTCCATAGCATTGGTCATGCTTGAGACCAATTGGTTATGATGCAGTTGCAAAGAAAGAATTTCTTCCTGAACTTGACAGTTTCGCTCCATTATCTACTTGTATTCCTCACTCAGAAGTTGCAACAATTTTGTAACTCTTCTCTTTTCCACACTACACCAACTACTCAAACAAGATCGAAAATAAGTGACTTATCCAAGCATAGAAGAGGGTTCCCACAAATTTCTTATCAATGAATTGAATTTTCCTTTGTTGTTGATCACCAGGTACCTTAAATGTCGTTCACTATAACAAATTGTTTTCCACTAGCCTCTATGTATGTACTTTGATTCTAGGTGTGAACTCTTCTAATGACTATAAACACCAATTAGTCTCTGACAGAGTCTACAATTCGCCACAAACTATCTTATACCACCATCTTAACCTTCCAGAAAAAACTCTGACTCTCGACCAAATAGGAAAATAACACAAAGAGATAGGTAGACCTTCTAGAAAGATCTGGTCTACCAATCTCCATCATTGCTAAGAGTCACAAGGCCAAGTGATCTTGATCTCATTGCTTTAAATCCACATAATTGCATTTTTTCCAAGGTGTGTGGTTGTCAACACCAATTGAAGTTTCTTTTTGGCCTTATGTCAACAAATCACCACATATCTCAACCAAAGGAATTGTTCCCTGAATGGTAATTAATTTCACCCCAAATTTCCACCAAATTCAAATTGACATACCTTTTACACAACAGTGCATCCCACATACCATTGTTTTCGAAACTTAACAGAAGAAAAAGAGAAGACTTTTCAAACTAATAAAGGTGGAAAGATGCCTCTTACCTAACCATCTCAAAGTATTGTTTCCTTTTTGGAGGATGAAGTTTTCAAATAGTCAAATTCCACTCCATAAAGTATGGAGAGCATAACCATGAGTGACATCCATGTTATAATGTTAGCCCCTCTGTCTCTAGACAGCCTTGCCTCCCATCTTACCATTATGCCACCCCTTTGACATGATTTCACAAATAATGGACCGAGTACAAAATTGATTTCCAAGTAAAACATCTTTGTTCGTGAATGCCATGCTGGTCTTTGATGCCACAAAGGATATGACTTCTGATGTGAGTAATCCTTGTATAATCAAGTTTTTGGACTAGTGACACACTCCAAAGCGTAATGGATTATAACCTCAACATTCCTCAGCAGATGAGGCCAAATGATGGAGCTATTGAAGTTGATGTCCCTCATGTCTCTTTCAATTCACCATTACATGGACGTTTGATGCCACTTGGCACCCCCAATGTTAGCTAATTTTTTCCTTAACCTTTTCTCCCATAAGATTATGGGATGGGACAAAATGAGCAAGTTTTCATGATTTTGATTTCTCCTAGGGCTAATGAAGCATCAATATTACCAAGGAGTTTGCCAACTAATTGCGTTCCCTTAAAGCATGATGCAATTTATATGACTTGAATTTCTTTAGTAACCCCAAGATTTTTTTAATAATAGCCTTCAAGTGCATATCTTTTGGGAGTGTCTTCCTAATTAGGTTTTGAATAATAATCCTAAAATCTCCAATAATTGAAATACTTGGTATCTTTTGCATCTTGGCTAGCATTAACCCCTACAGAGGAGCATAAGCTTTAGCTTCATTATTGGATCTCTTTCCTAGGCCCCACAAGAAGATTAATTCAATTGAGTCATTGGAGCAAAAAATAGTGCACCTAGGTTGGTCTAGTTATTTGAACTTTTTATTTTTAGGAGTTTCTTGATTAGATATTTTTCTTTTGGGAGTGTCTTCCTAATTAAACTTTGAATAATAATCCTAAAATCTTGAATAATTGAAATACTCGGTATCTTCAACATCCAAGCTAGCATTAACCCTTACAGAAGAGCATAAGCTTCAACTTCATTATTGGATCTCTTCCATAAGCCCCATGAGAAGGTTAATTCAATTGAGTCATTGGGCAAAGAATAACAAAGTCATTAGGAAAAAGAATAGTGTGCCCCCTTGATATTGTCACCCCCAGGTTTAGTCTAGTTATTCAATCTTTTTGTTTTTAGAATTTCTTGAAACAATAAGTTTAAGTTGTGAAATCGTTTTTCAAGACATTAAATCCATGTATGCATTCAAATACTCATTTTAAAACATATAATGGTTAGAGTGTGCCATAATTAACTACTTATAAACCCTTCTTTATTTATTTATTTGTTTGCAACTCACCCATAGGGGATTTGAATTGTTGAGATTTTCACAAGGAGTGCCTTAACAATACACCCATTCACCATCAATTCAAAGCCCCATGGTATGAATTGCTATAAACTTTATCTTAGTAGTTTTTTTGTTAATAAATATTCTTAAAATACTAAAATATAGATTATTATTATTATTATTATTTATTTAAAAAATAATAATTACATTTTTTTGTGAAATAAAATTTGTGTTGCTTTTGAAACAAGAGATTACATGAAAGAACAAAAGGTTTTAGATTGGTCAATCACTGGGAAACCTGACCATATCCAAAAATGTACCCTCTTAAGAGAGGAAGAAGACAAAAAGCTTCCCAGGAATACAAAATATACAATACATATAGTAATATATGGGTCTTTGAGGCCATAAGAGAAAAACAAGTAAACATGAAACTGAGAAAACAAAGACATAATAGGAGTAAAGAGACTAGGAAGAGGGGTCCAAATTTGTTGTTGCGACCTAGATCGACTCCTTGTTACTACACAATGAGTAGACAATAGTAGAGGGAATGCCAAGTTGCTTTTCAATGTGCTCCAATCGTTGATCCAAGTCTGTCATGTGCCTATACAAATGCTCCATGGAGAGGAGGAGTTCCTCTTTGTTCTCATGTTGATCCATGAGAACCTTGCCTTGTAAGAATTTCATGTTCCAGGATAGATTCACAATGTGCATATACTAATTAAATTGCTCACGTATGTGCCTTGTATTAGACACTCAATCAACGAACTCTTCTAGTACCTCAGTGTCTGAGAGGAGGTGCCTTTAATTGGTTCCTTCCCTCTTAGCATGGTGAGTTCTTCCTGAATAAGGGATGAGCTAAGTTACCAAAAATGAGTTATCGCTTCCTCCACTCTATGATGAGTTCATGTTTTCCCATAATTGGCCCATTCTTGATAGTATGTTGGGCCCTTGTAGACCTAGGCTCATTGACAAGGCATGGACACTGCATAGGGATGAGAAAAATGCCAAGTAATAGGTATGGATGTGTTAGGAGATAGATAGAGTTGGATAGGTGAAAAGGAAGTGATAGAAATGAAAAGCCACATCCCCACACCGAAAAAAGGTGTGTGCCAGCAAAAAGGAGAGTACCAAAGTGGCTGGAAGAGTGTAAGAACATGGTAGTTCCAATAGGAAGGAGTGTCGTTTGGAGTTAAGAGTTGCGAGAAGTAGCGATCATCCTAGAAGTGTAGAGGGTTGGAAGCCAACAAAGATAAAAATGAGGCCAAGTTGCTACAACGAGTGACAATCTCAAAAGGAACACCGGGAAAAGAGAACTCAAGGAAAAAAACGAGAGGAGAGAAGGGTAAACCTGCCTGAGGGAAAATCTACTTGATTGTTGTAATATTATTTCACCACTCTAGAGTGCTCCATTCAGAGTCGGGACTCTAAATAGGCCATTGTGCAAATAACCTTGTTATCGAGCCAATCTAAATGCCATTCGAAATTGGGAATGGAAGATGATAGCTTCATGGAGAAAAACTCGCTAATGATTTGGCTTCCCCTTTCTCCAATTATGCCTGGAGAGCTAGAAGCAATGAAGTTTTGTGAGCATGGCCCATGGGATTGAACTAGTGTAGGTTGCTCTTCACCAACTAAACTACTGCATTTAGGGAGGACTAAACCATCAGAGTAGTTATATGAGCTTTTGTAATTGCCCTGTTGTGCTTGATAACCTTCTATCCAAGGTGGATGACAGTGGTGGAGCTTTGAATTATTGTGAATAGGGCATTGAATGTCATTTTTGGTGGTGGAAGAGTGTGCTCATTTACACAAGTCAGGGAGCTCAAACGATCAGGTAGAGAGATTGTGAACCAAGTGAGGAATATTTGACAATAGTACAAATGATGAGGGTGGAGTTTAAAATACATGGTAACAGATTGCACGATGATAATTTTCCCTATACCGATATGATGTGCTTAATGACCAGCTAAGGGGGGCATGTTGCGACATCCCCTGGTTGAATGGCTAGGTGGGAAAACGGATTCCTGCCCACCACCATCTCATGTGAAAAACACCCTAGCTAGGGAATAAATTTTACGCTTATTAAAATAAAAATAAAATATTCTTAAATTATATATTGAAACAACTTTTACATACAAAAAAATTCCGAAGAAAAATCATAATTTTATTCAACCTGAAAATCGAGGAACAAAATTACATTTTGTAGATTCCCAAAAGAATTTGATTAGGTCAACCTTTTAACTGATGCACAAAAAAAAAAAAATTAAAAAAAAAAATTAACGAGGCTAAGTGTGATAAAAATTGCTCATTTTCCCCCTTTTTCCTTTCTTTTTTTCCACCTTTCGCCATACTCCTTGATTGGGAGTGATTGATACTTGGTTTCCTTCCACCTTCAAGGGAGATTATTTGTCTGAGTCCAAACTCTCAGATGTATGGTTTCTCTTTATCCCCCCTACTTCATTTTGAATGGATATTGTTAATTTGGCAGTTTAGGGACAAATTCCCTCCTTTGGACAACCTTCGTTAACCAGAGAAGACCCTCCTTTCCCTGGGAAGAATTTAATTTGGTCAAGGAAAAATATAATTTCTAATGGAAAACCCACAAGTTCATAAAAGTATAGGTCAGCCTAAATTCATAATTGGGTCTCCAAAGTCACATATAAATACACATCAAGGTCACCTCATTTGGACATCATATCAACTCAACACAACTTCTCTCTCCTCTTGTGATTGGATTGAATAGGTCTGAAGTAAGGAGTTCAAGCTCACACGTGCAAAAGGAAGAAGGAAAATTCTAATTTTTCTGCATTGAATTTTGTTTGGCTAGCTGTTGGCCAAGTTTGACTTCACATTTTGACTTGGTTTGACTTGTAAAAATCTGATTTTTGGATGCTGAATTTTTTGGTGAAGGAACCAAATTTTTTTGGGCACTTTGACTTAGGTTGACTACATTTTTTATTATTGAATTTTGACCGTAAAGATCTAAATTTTGACCACAATTTTCTCTCTCCTTTGACTACGCCTTTTGGAATTTTTTTTACTAAGGTTTGACTAGCAAAGAAGGCTAAATATTTTGGTTGTTGACCAAGTTGATTTGGAGTTGATTTCACTGTTGAACATTGACTAGTTAGGGCATCTTTGACTATTGTTGACTTTGGCCGAAAATTGCAAACTATAGCTTTTGGGCTCATCTCTCACTCGATATTGGTTAGTTGAATTGGATACTCAAAGTTGTTGTCCTTTGACTCTTTTTTTGATGATTTGGAACATTGTGTTTCCATGTTGAACATTTGATGACAATCTAATTGAAGAAGAATTTGAAAGGCTTTTCCCCCTTGTGGGGGTTTTCCCTGGTCTTTGATCAATCTCGTGTATATTGTTATTTATCTTGGCTTTATTCTATTGTATCTTATATTTACTGTTCTTTCTACAATTGCTCATTTTTATTAGAAGATTAATCTTATTTAGAAGTGATTGCTAATTTGAGAAAAAATTGGGCTAAGTGATTATGCTAGCATAGAACAGTGGGAAAATTAACACGATATTAGAGCTAAGGTGAAGATAAGCCCAAGGAGACAAGAGAATATAACAATCACCTTTGGAGGAATCTATTTGGAAGAAGCTACTTGATCAAGGTGCCTACCTCTTACCTCAAGGATACAAAGAAGTTGGGTGACTCATCAAACTTTGCGGCTTGGAAGATAAATTTGGAAGTGATATTGGATGATAATGATGTTTTGGAATATGTGGAAGGAAAAGTACCTGAGCCACCAGAAAATGCTCTTGTTGCAATCAAGGAAAAATATAAAAATGTGAGCTCAAAATCAAGAAAATTCTTATTGAGTCCTTGAAATATCATTTGCTTGCTTACATTGGAAAATTAAAGAAGTCTAAGGACTTCTATGATAAGTTGGTTGGGATATATGAGGTCAACAATTTGAATCACATTCTTTCCTTGAAGAATCAACTCAAGGACATTAAGATGAACAAGGGGGAATCTGTGCAATCCTACGTTATGCGGATAACCCAACTAAGGGATCAATTGCAAAATGTTGGAGAGCCTATATCTGATAAAGAGTTGGTGCTCGTTACCCTTCAAGGCCTTCCTCCTATTTTGGAAACCTTCATTACTACGATAAGCAATAATTACAAGTTCCTGAAATTTGATGAGCTCATTAGCAAGTCCACTCAAGAAGACACTATGATGATATCTAGAGGGAGAATTCAAAAGCATGAAGAAAGAAATTTGTCTACATTTGTTGCACAAGACAAGAAGAGAAAAGAAAGAGGAAGACCATCTGGTTCAAGAAATCCTGCCCCTGAATCAAAATACTCCAAAAGAAGAGGAAGGAGAATTGAATGCTTCAATTTCCACAAACATGGCCACTATGTCTGAGACTGTATGGAAAAGAGAGATGCTCCAGGATCCGACTACAACGAAATTTGTGGCTTCAACAACAATAGGTTTAATTATAAAAGAATAAGAGATGCTCTTGATGATCGTGAAGAAGCACATCATCCTCAAAAGAGACCAAGGAAATCTAGGTATGAAAATAATGTAGCTGTCACTCAATCTAAATATACTCTTATTTATGCTCTTTTAAGTTCCTTTCCTCTAGATTTGTGTGATAGTTGGTTGGTAGATAGTGTGGCTTCTATACGTTTCTTTGGGTATTGGGAAGTCCTCTGAAATCTGGTTGAGATGGAGACTAATCTAAAGATTATCCTTGGAGACAACTCTACATATCCAATGAAGGGTTTTGGTTATATCAAATTTCATTTGGATTGTGGGGAAACCGTTCTTCTTCATGATGTTATGTATGTTCTGGGATTAAATAAGAACATGGTATCTATATATTTCTTGAAAGACAAAGAGATGAGAGTTTCCTTCATAAGAGGAAAGGTCCTCACCTGGCCTATGGAATCTCACATGAGGGATGCATTCACCCTATGATCTAGAATTAAAGGTCTCTATAGAGTCAATGGAAGACCACTACGAGCAATGATACATGATAGCAATCATCAAAGTGAGCTATAGCACCAAAGGTTTACACATCAACATTATGAAGCCTTGCCCAAAGTAAGATGGATACTTTATGGAATGCTTGATGTTCAATCTAATCATGTTGGAGTATGTCAAGGATGTGCCAATGGAAAGAAGTCAAGGGGACCATTCTCCTCCAGCAAAAGCAAGACCAATGATATTCTATAACTCATCCATTATGATCTATGTGGTTCCATGCCGGTAAAATATTTGGGTGGCTATCTATACTATATAATCTTTGTGGATGACTTCTCCCAAAAAACATGGATATTATACTTGAAGCACAAGGATGAAGCATTCAAGATGTTCCAGGACTTCAAGGCACTGATAGAGAATCAAAAAGGGAAAAGGATCAAGGTCTTCAAGTCTGATAATGGTGGAGAATATACTTCTAATGGGTTCATTGAATTTTGCAAGAAGACTGGAATCAAGAAGGAGACCATCATACTCAAATGGTCCACTATATTTAGGTGCAAAAATAACATAAGTTCCAAGTTTTAGGGAAAGCCTATGTGGACTAACTTTGAGATAAACATGTTCTCATGCTTTAAATTCTTTATTAATTTTTTTCCTATTTCCCTAACTTCTATATTTATCTTGAGCTATTTTCAGGTGTTAGTTAATCATTATAACCTCTTGTTCCATATCCTTAATAATTTTTGGTCCATTTTGTTTAATGTATTATCTCAACTTAGTATAATATTGCACCTTATGCTTCAAATGAACTTATTTTCAATGATGCCTAATAACCATTCCTATAAGTACACTCTACTAGGTGTAATTAGTCATCCCAGTTATTTGGTTTGCTCATTATATACACGAAAAACATGTTTTCTATTATCTGATTTGTTCTCTCTATCTGTCTATTTGTTTGTCGATGATGAGAAATGTTGGATTTTAACTATGCAACCAATCCTTCAACCAATCATTTCCAAAAATTTTATACAAATGTTGAATCTCTGTATGATATAAATTGTTGTAGACATTAGGGTAATCTCAAAATTTCCACCATGTTGTCTGATTTGTGTGTGGATTTTATGGGAATAAAGTGATCAACCTTGCACAATTTATCAACCATAACCATGATAGCATCATGTTCTTTCATTGTCTCACATAGTTTTGTGATAAAATCTTTTGTTATTACCACCCATTTCTACTTAGAAATTGGTAAAAATTGTAACAAGTCATGTAGATTTTAGTATTTTTCTTTAACTTGTTGACACTTAATACATCTTGCAATAAATTTTCCAATTCTTTTTCATCTTAAAACAAAAATATTATTTTCTTATTGTAAAAATGATTTTCAAATAAATTGGATATCTTAAGTATGACTTCTTATGCATTTCAAAGTACTCATAATGAGCACTCTAAACTTGAGTAAATTAGAAATGTACAACCTATCTTTGTAAATACAACTAAACTCACATCAATTTACTCAAAATTAAATTATCAAATACACATCTAATACAACTTCCAAAACAAATTCACTATCATTTTCGTCCAACAAGGAGACTTGTTATATCTTACTCCCATAAGCTCTTAGTTTGTATCTGCCACATCTATATGGAAACACACTTGGTTTGTTAGTTTTAAAGATCCACATCTATATGGACACACATTTGTCTTCAATAACTTTAAGAATTTCAATAGTTGATTGAAATTTAATTATGTTGAAAGTAGTTGCTTTTTCTCTAATTGACCATTCATACTACATATTTACTCCATACACTTTCATATGTAAGGCACTTTATTAGTCTAATTGACCATTCATACTACATATTTACTCCATACACTTTCATAGGTAAGGCACTTTATTAGTTGATGTTCTTTAACTTTAATAAGGTTTTGATTATTTATCACTTTGACTAAAGCATCTATTGAAAAAAAAAAACAATTTGAGAACCTTGAAGGAAGCTCACAACTAATTGACACCTAGTGTTGACTTCCAAGCCCGAGTGAGTATGCAAATTGAGTATCCAATAACCATAGAACTATAATGCATTTCATTGTTTAATATTTACTTCCTTACTCAAAATTTAAAAAGTGAGAACATTTGATTGCCATACAACATGGGTCTTTCAAGATAGCTCCTATTCTAAATTATCAACTCATCCTTCTTAGAGATGGTTGTTAAACTACCTTGTTACTGATATAACATCTCCTACATTTATTTGTGACTAGGCATTTCCTTTATCTTAAATGTTTGCCACCATATGTTCGATAATTCATGCCAATACAAAAATACAATAAGAACTAGATTATTAATGTGGTTTTGAATTAATAAGTAATTCTACTTAATACACAAGATGTTAAAATTTTTTTATTATGATCTCTAGATAAGTTCGTTTACTCAAATTCTATTATAATGTTTTATTCTTAAAATAAGTTTATAAAAAATTCAAATACTTATATTATAAAAAAAAAAAAACCAAAATAAGAATTTCTGGAGAATTGATAACTTCAAACTTTGAAAGATTGACTACCACTATTACACCAGGTACAACTATTTCATAAATGCCATAAATAGGCTAGTTACAACATGTCTTTGAAGACTTGAACCCACACAACTAGGGAAATAAATTGTTCACCAAACCACTTGAACTAAGATCTTTTGACATAAATAACCTAGATTTATAATCAAATATATAATGAGAAATTTTAGACCGAATTAAGGTAATTTCCTTTACAAAGAATGAACGTTAAGAAATTGATTAGGACATAGCAATTTTCCACCCAACTGTAGGTAGTCTTATATGGACACCACCCCCAACTAGGATATAAGACCATTAGGGTGAACCAACAAAATTCATGATTCTCTCAAGTTGATATTCCAATCCCAGAAAGCATGAAAGATCAACCAAGAAACCAATTGTTGAGTTCTTTAATTAGACTAGTTTTTTCACTCACAATACCCACTCCACACAACATAAGATAAATACTTCCTTCTTTATTCAAATTGAGTTTGATGACCAACTTGATTTCAAGTTCATGAAATCACATCAAGTTTAATGCCCAACCCAACATGTATTATGTTGCTATCATAATTCAAACTGAAAACACTTGAACCTACTCTACTCACTTTTCTAAGAATAATATAGGAAACCCACAAATCTAACACAAGAAATTTTTGGTCCATATACCCTGGAAAAAAATCCAGAGGGAAAACTAGTCCACAAGAGAGATTTTATTGAGCTCACAAAAAATATATAAAGAAATACACAAGAAAATTTCTAGTAATTAATAGCCAACTTATCTCACTAAGTTAGCCCTCGATTTATGTGCCAAAAACCTAGGAAAACATTTCATAAATCCCTCGGTTTTTTTTACCAAATCTATCCCGATTTGACAGTGTACGAACTCCCAATAAATCACACCCAGTTGTTGTACCACTATTGTATGGATTGTACCAACAAAACTTAAAATTGTTGCCTCAATTTTGTGCCCCATGCCTCAAAAACATGCCCAGATTTCAATGTACAACCAACATTAAATGCATTGTACAAACTCTTTAATTTTTGTTGAAAGTGCCTTGAGGACTGTCCAAATCTCTCCTAAATATGTGTGCCCAAATCTCCTTTCCTTGTTGCTCCTTCTCCTTCCAAAACTTTCTTCAGCTCTCCCTTTTTCTCTCGCTCTTCAAGTCTCATGAAGAATGGCGTGCCTCTTCACTCTCCCTCTCTCCTTTTATTTCTCATTAATGACTAACATGCCCTAACCCTAGGTCTCAACGGCTGAGATTGAGCTTGACCATCTCAAGATCAATAATATGACTTAATTTCACATTGGGCCCACTTAAATCACTTAAGTGGCCCAAACTTTACAAATTTAAACTCACTAGAGCAACTATCCAATAAACAAATATAATACTCTCTTATCCATTCCTATAATGATTCATGAGCTAGTTTCGAAGAAATATCAAGTAGTAGTCGATGGTTGCTTCCATAGTGGTGAAGATATAAGGGGTTCAAGGTCAGTAAGGGGTACAAGAAATGACATGGGGTGTGGGGGGGCTTAATTTATAGGAAATTACACGGAGTGTGGGCTCAATTCATAGGATAGGTTTTGGTCCCATCCCCAACCCCTCTAAACAAGCGGTTTCTCTCTGGTTTTATATGGGAATTCATGCAATGGGTGCATGGGTGAAAACTCAACCATCCAACCAGCATAAATCATATGGACACATTGTAACCCTGCCTATTTGATGTAACTTTATATGGACACCAAAAAACTTTATAAAAAGGTCACTTTTTAGTCATTAAATATAAAAACTACACTTTTCAACTTTCTAAAATCACTTTATAAAGTAAAGTTCCTAGAGAGAAATGTGCTCGGACACTTCTGCATGCTAGGCATAGCTAAAGAAAAAGTACCCTTGAGCTACCAAAAAATAACACTCCCTCTTAGTGAGGGAGGTACTTTTGGCACCTATACCACCATAATTTGTCTTCAAGCCCATCTCAATACCTGTAGTTGCGCCCTGTGACCCTGAAAACTGTCCTACTACCTGACTTGAAACTTAAGATGAGAATTTGTCACAACCAACCCTGTGCTAAGGAGTCCTATCGCACTCTTGAGCATCTATCAATGTATATCATACCAAATAAGTCTATTAGAAGGACTTGAATAATGACTTTCCGTAGTCGTCTCTCCCCTCTCAGTAACTAACTCTGATCCTATATCTAAGATCCCCTCAGATGCACCCACACGTTGTCCCAAAAACCTGTACGACTTCCCCTATATGATGCTAAGCACTACTGTTGCATCCAAGGTCACTCCCTCTAAACATAGAAGCGCTTACCCATCCTGGAACAAAACTCTATATACATAATTCTCCAAGGATGATATTGAGAGAAAGTGTACCATCATCCCTGGAACAAATATCATTCGTCTCACCTCCAGAAATCCTCCTAACTCTTCCTAGAATCTAACACATCCAACCCCCTTTATTGTATGTGTGGTGTTAGGTCCACAACTCACATGGAAATATGAGTTTGTCTATGTAACAATGTGGAACATTGAACTCATCCATGTTATGTGACTGGATGCTCTACTATCCATTAGCCATAACCCATTTTGCTCATACACAATGATGCTACTGTTTGAAATATAGACAATGAGAGAAAACTCCTCGTCAAATTTCTCAACAAAGTCATCAATATTAATTGATGCTACTATTATTTCTTGGGCCTCTTTCTTCTTCTTCATGTATGGACATTGGCTTTCATAATGACCAGTCTTGTGGAATGCAAAGCATTTCACTTTGCTCATGTCCTTGACAAAAGAAAATCCCCAACTTCCCTTTACTTTACCTTTTCCCTTTGTTGCAAGAGCAACATTCTCCTCTTCTTCCCCACCATTATACATACCACTCTTAGATTTCACCTTATCTCCTCTTGATGGAAATCATCCCACATTCTTCCCTAATCTAGAAGTTTCTCATGGGCTATTATTCCATCAATGAAAGTATACCAATCCTTGGAAAAACCACCCATTGTTGATCTAACCAATTGCTCATTAGAGAGGGTTTCTCCCACGACTGCCAACTCATATCTCACTTGAGTGGCCTTGGTGAGATATGAGTATACAATGTCAGTTTTGGTCATCTTGGTTTTCCTTAGTTTTTCCTCCAACACCATTTTACTATTCTCTTTAGTTCTTTGGAAAAGTTTGATTAAGGCTACCCACATCTCAAAGGCACAAGTCTTCCCCGAAACATGGGGAATAAGGTGGTCTTCGATAGAATCTATAAGGATTCTCTTGACCTTAACATTCCTCTTGTTAAAATCAACCAACTATATTGGATCAATGGGTGGAACTACTACATTCTCAACAATATCCTACAGTTCAATCTCTTGAAGCACCAATACAAACCTCTCCTTCCATGGGCTAAAATTTTCAACCCCACTCAGCGTATTTTCCACCGTCAACCTTGTTTCCATTGGCCTTCTCACCAACACAAGGTTTCAAATTTGTCCAAGGGTAAACACTAGCTTCCTCTCAACCATAAATATATGTTTAGTTTGTTGTTAGGCCATTGTTCTCAATGGTTCTGCTCACTTGGCTTTCATACCATGTAGAAAACTGAGTTTTTAAGTTTTATAGTGTATGACCTCCTCAAAAATCACACCCAGCTATTGTACCATTGTTATATGGACTGTGCCAGAATAACATAAAATTAATGCGTCAATTTCTATGCCCTTTGTAACCTCAAAAAATATGTTCATATTTCAATGTACATATAGCATTAAATGTGTTGTACAAACTGCTAAATTTTTGCTAAAAGTGATTTGGGAACTGTGTCATTCTCTCCTAGACATGTGTGTCAAGCTCTCCTTTCCTTGCTTCTCCTTCTCCTTCCAAAACTTTCTTCAATTATCCCTTTCTCTCTCAATCTTCAAGTCTCATGAAGAATGTGCCTCTTCACTCTCCGTGTCTCCTTTTCTTTCTCATCAACGACTAAAATCCCTATCCCTAGATTTCAATGGTTGAGATTGAATCTGGCCATCTCAAGATCAATGGTCATGACTTAATTTCACATTGGGCCCACTTAAATCACTTAAGTGACCCAAACTTTATAAAGTTAAACTCACTATGAAAAGTCACTTTTTAGTCATTAAATATAAAAAATACACTTTTCAACTTTATAAAGTAAATTGCATACAGAGAGAAATGTGCTCGGTCACTTCTGCATGTTAGGCACTGCTAATGCAGAAGTACCCCTCAGCTACCAAAAACTAACAATAAGTTCTCTTCCCTGCAATGTTCTTTAGTGCATGCATAGAGATTCCATTTACTATCGATTTTCAAGTTTAACTCCAATAACTTTACTCCTAGTTCTTGGATAATTTTATGTCAACTTTCTCCAGGGACTGAAAATATGTCTCTCTAATTAATTTGGTCTTTCTTGTTGTACATTATTTCTTTCTTCAACTTCTATGGATTTTTTTTCTTCCTCCTTTTCTTTAGATTCAAATGGATTCCATTCATGGGATACTTAGTCCCATAGTATGACAACGCTTTGTTTCCGAGCTAAATTCTATTTTCCTCCTCTATCCCTAAAAAAAACTGTTTCATTTATATGAGAAACAAATTTCCCAAAATGTAGGAGGTGGTTGTTTAGATTAGGGGATGGTTAGGACTACTTGTATTATCTCAATTTAGACTACATGCTAGGCTCAACATCATAAAAGAATCAAGGATTGGGGCATAATAAATGTAGACATAAAAGACACAAGCAATTAGGTTTATAACCACCAATGGACCCCCTCCATCTTTCCTTTTCATGTTATCATAACCCCTTTAGGCACTTATTCTTAGTCGATTTTGTTTATTTTATTCACTACAATAATAATGTTTATAAGTGTTCAATGTTGCCTTGGCATATCTACCTAATGGCATGGATAATACATAGCAATAAATGATCCAAATACTTAAACATATTTATATTCAAATTATTTCAAAGAGTTGAAACTAGGTACTTTACATTGAAGGTGGTAAAACCTATCCTAACTAAATTGTCAACTAACAATGAGAAAAATCATCACTAACTACCATTTGCCAATGTGAGTTGACTCATCACCATTATTCAAGGAAATCCATGTCCCCATAAAATGTCTTGCTAGTGGCGTTTAAGGGGTTAGACTTTCACTCATGCCGAAAGACTTTGGGTCTTGGGTTGTGAACTTGTTTCCTTCCCTTAGAGGAAGACGAGCTCTTAGCCAATCAAAAGCAGGTCCAAAAGATAGTTTTAGTTTAGATAATATTCACAAGAAAGCAAATTTCTGTTGTGGCCATCGTTGATGCTACCTCCGATGGTGTCATGTGTTTTCCAGTAACCATTAACCTTAACCCATCCATGAGGTGTAGACTAGTTGGTTTGAGTGGGGTTTGGTCCCTACCAAGTGTCAAGGTCAACCCTAATGGGTAGGGGTTGAAAATGGAAGCCACTTTTGGGGGAACTAAATTATCCCAAGGGCAATCCAAGCTCGATGAAGCTTCTCACAATCTTGGTGATAGGATCTCACTAGTGGGTAAGATCATTCTTCCATCTAATAAATGGGCTAACCCTAGCATAAGCTCAACCTAGTTACAGAAAAAGGTCATTTAACCTTAACCCCAATCATGAAACTAAATACTATCCTAACTAGTCTAGATCCATCTTAACTCTAGATTAGCCAAGCACCGAGAGGGATCACATATCTTTTTTCCTTCTCGGTACTCGATAAATCCAGAGTTAAGATGGATCTAGATCGTTTTAATTATTAATCTTTAAATGAATCATACTAGAGAAAAATACTATGAGGAAAAACCATAAATTAAAAATATTATGAGAAAAAACTATAAACTAATTTTTTTTTATTTTTTATTTTTATATTTTATTTTATTTTTCAATTTTATTTTAATTTAATTTTGTTTTATTTTATTTCAATTAAATCAAAATATTAATCCTAAAGATATTATACATATTATAAACAAAATTCCATAATATTGAATTTATTTATTTTTATTTTTTTAACTCAATCACTGCGCATAGGATATTGTCAACCAATGCTATTAATTTGTATTTAATGAAAATGGTAAATGACGAAGTTGCGTAATTTACAATAGGGTCTCTTTATGCATTCAAATAGTGAGGGTTATTCAAATTTGTTTCTTAGTTGTGGGTACAAACTCTTAGCATGAAGTCTTTGTTTTTTAATTATTTTATAGTTTGAATATTCCGAATTGAAATATAATGAAGTCTTTGTTTTTTAATTATTTTATAGTTTGAATATTCCGAATTGAAATATAATGGCGTCTTTTACGAATGCTTGTAATTTGTATTATTTGTTTTTTTGTGTACGGGGTAAAAATGTAAATGGGTATAATTTTTTAGATTTATATATAGAGGTAGGTCAAGTGGATATTTTTTTTTGTTTGTTTGTCAAGTTGTGTGAATTTTTTAAAGATTACTTCAAGTTTGATTTATGGCTTGAGAAATCGTGATCTAGGAGTATCTAAACAGCCAAAATCAGTTGGGGATCATATTTTCTCTGAGCCACACCAACCTTTAATATGGTTGGATTTTTTCCTACAAAATTTCGAATCAGTGACCTTCACATCAAGGGGTGACTTAACAGTGCACTCCATCACCGTATATTCAATGCCGCGTGGGCAAGTTAAGTGGATATTTTTGATATTATATGATTTTTTTATATAATTTTAGTGATGATGGAGCATACTTGATATTGAGTATTTGGGATATTATATAGAGCCAAAATTATATTTTTAATGTTGAAGTAAGACTTAAAACTAGTTTTGATTGGTTAAGAGTTCATCTCCCTTGAGAATGAAAATTTGGCCCATTACAAACTTAGAAGGAGAAGAAACATTGTTGAAGGAGGGACACCTACTCTTTGAGCCTTATCATAAGGGGCCAACACATCCCTCTACAATAATTGATCTAGGTAGAGTGAAAAACTAACCATTTTCCCAACCACTCAAGTTTTTTTTTTCCGAGGAAAAAAATCGAACTTTTTTATAAGAAATAAAAAAGTTACAAGCATATGAGTTAACATTCCAGAACCATCTGTGATATTGAGACCTACATCAGTCCCAAAGAGAGAGATACAAACTCCTCTGTGTATCACCAACCGACATATGAACCAAAAAAGCATTTTCTCGCCTGCTACCAGCGCTGGATCATTGCCTATCTTAGACAACTTTGACATAATATTTGTCTGTCCGTATCCAAAAAACGTGGGTCTCCTATACAGAGGAAAACAACCCACGGGATACCGCCAAGAGTTTCAATTGTTTGATCCCAAGTAGTAATCCAAACAGAAAATAAACAACAAAGTTTACATAAGCTCCGATTTCAGATATAGAAAGACTGTCAAAAAGAAACTAAAACCAACTGATATTTTTAAATTATGAGTATGGTGGGAGATCCGACACACGGATCTGATCATGTATCTGTTCAGTTATTCTCCACGAGTCCACAACTTGCTGCAAACCTTCTTTAGAAAGCCTATCTGCTGCTTCATTTCGGTCCCTGTATATATGATCAATAGAGAACACATTAAAATAGTGCTTTAAGTTTTGGATTTCTTCAAAGAGCAGCCTCAGCATATAATTTTTACATCTATATTTTCCATTGACCCAATTAATTACATTCAATGAATCCCCAAAGATCTGAACTGAGAAGATATTCCTGTTTATGAGCCAACATAAAAGGAGTTTTAAGGCAGACAGTTCGGCGAAGTTGTTTGTTCCGGACCCAAGTCCCACTGAGGCTTTTAGAGAGTGAGAAGTACTTAAATGGATGATAATTCCAGCGCCAGTATTGTTATTCTGGGCTGCCCCGTCGAAATAGGCCCATGGGATCCCATCTCTGATATGTTCTTTCCTTCTGAGTCCCAACCACTCAAGTTAGGGACCACTTTATTTCTTTTATTTTTTATTTATTTATTTTTTATTATAATGAAATTTGGCCACTACCAAGATTAAATCTTTCCACTGATACTAGAATACCAAAAGTATATCCAATCACCCAAAAACTAAAGGAAGTGTCTACAGAAGGAGAGGAATTGCGGGGACGGCCAAAAGTGGTCAAACTCTAGACAAAAAAAAGATTGTGTGAATCTAGACAAAAAAAAAAATTAAAAAATCTTGCACCAACAGTGTTTGAGTCATGTTTTTGATGGTGGAAATGGATTAACACCATCGAAAACCTCTAAGGCGCCCAAAACCTTGAAATTTGATAGCTATAACCTAGATTTACTAAAAACCCTACCAAATTTTATCAAAATCTTACAAAAATTTCCATGATTTTCAACCCACACAAAAAAATCTAATTAGACTACGACAAAACTAAATATATCTATAACTAATTAGATAACAAAAACAAAATATTTTTGAATTAAAAAAAACAACAACTTTCCAAACTTTATCATAATATTAACCTATTTTAAACCTGTTGCCCATATGACTAACCACCCTATGCTTTTAAACATTTCCCATTTTTAAGCTTTAAATGGTGCTCATGCTATCAAATCATATTAAAATTCCTTTATTATAAAAGTTTTGAATATACAAATTTTCATATTTAATCATAATTTTGCAATCCTAAATTGTGAGAATAAAGTACACTTCTAATTGATTTTGTAAAATAAATTAAAATATAGCCAACCATACACAGTTAAAAGATTAAATAAAATTGAGTTACAAGAAGTCAACCCCTTCCCTTTGAACATATGATGCATTGTTTCCACATAGGTAGATGGGGGTACTTAAACTCAAATTAAAAGATTTGTATTGGGCTTTTAAAGAACTTAACAAAAACTCAACCCCTTGTCATTTAACATAGGATAGATATTGGGCTTTTGTGAGAAGAGAAATATTGTTGGTGAATTTCTGGAATATTTATATTAAAGTTTTTATAATTAATATTTCAAGTTATTATTTTTATTTTATTGAGTTTAGTGGTTTGTTGATTTTACAATTTAGTAAGTAAGTTTAGTATGAGGGATGTGTAAGTTAATATGTTGTTTTTTAAAATAAAAAAAAAATAAAAAAATAAAAAATTATATTCTAAATAGAAAAATAATGTAACTATAATTAAAAAAATAAAAATAAAAAATAAAAATTATGTTCTAAATAGAAAAATAATGTTAGTGATTAGAAGTAAAAAAGGTGTGAATCAAATGTTTAAATCTCATACTTTAAAAAAAATATTTCAACAAGAAATTTAAATAAATTATTTGAAGATCTATGTTAACTAATTTATGTCGATATCAACTTCATATATATATATATCTCAATATATAGAAAAGAAAACTGAGGTTTTATGGTTAAAATTTTTATTTGGTCCTATATATACTCTATTTACCTTTTAAAAATACAATTTAACATTGTATTTTGCAGTCTAAAAATGTTTCCACGTGAAAAAATTTGATCTCCCTCGACTCATATTAAATCAGTACTTAAGATGGACCTATACTAGTAATAGAAATATATAAATTTGTTTTTACATAAAAAAAATAAAAAAATAAAAATATTTTTAAATAAAAATTAAGATAATGTTAAATTTACATACTAATATTTTAAATAAAACATAATATTAATTAACGTTTAAAATTTTGTAAATAAAATAATAAGTATATTTGATTATAAGAAAATTTATAATATAAAATGTAAGTTGCGAAGATAATGATTAAAACTGTATAATTAATTTTATTAATTTTAATCATTTTTTTTTATCTTTATAATATGAGTTAATATAATAATTTTTAATGAATTATTTAAAATTATATAAAATTTTATTAATTATTATTAATACTCTTTTTTTTCTTTTCCGTGGAAAAATAACGTAATTTTATTTATAATGAAAAAATTACATGTTGTAGATGCTTACAGCATATGCAGATAGTTGTCCATGAAGAGGACAATTACAAAAAAAGGAAAAATAAAATAAATCAGCAAGCCTATACTTTTCTACCCTTCTTCTTCTCCACCCTTCGCCAACCCTCAGAGTCAGGAGGGGGTACAATGATGGCCTGCTGGATATCTTGTGTGTTCAATGGAAGGTCTTTGTCGGATTCTAATCCTTCAGATCCATGAGTTCTTTTTATGCCACTAACTTCCAGTTGTGGTTCTTGATGCTGGTGTATATTGTTTGGCCCCAGGTGAGAGTCTGGGGTATTTACATCTTGTGTACAATTCTGTTCCATATTTATATCAGGTTCTGCTTGGTTCTCTGTATGTTCTGTCTGTATGTCCTCTTCTTCCATCAGATCTGTATGCTGCCACCCTTTGGGCTTTTTTTGTTGTTTCTTGTTTCCTTTGGGGTCCTTTCTGGCCAGTGGGCAGGTATATTGGAGGTGTCCTGTTTGCATGCAACTACGACATCTGAATGCAGTGTTCTCATAGTCAAGGAGTTGAGTCCTCAGAGTGTTGTTATAGTTCAACGTAATGTGATCAGGCAGTCCCTGACTCAGGTCCACTTCAACGCAAATTCCGGCGAATGAGAAGATTCCTTTGCTAACTCTGTCTTCATCGATTTTTAGGAATTTCCCCAAGGAATTTCCAATGGCAGATAAGACTATGTGATGCCAGAAGTGTAAAGGGAGGTTATGAAGCCTCACCCAAACATGCATTGTTGAAATTTTCATAGTGTTTGCATCAAATTCAGTGAACCAGGGGGTAATAAAAAGGCCAACATTGCCCCAAAACCAAGGCCCCTGATTGATAATACTGTCACGTTCTTGTTCTGTGTGGATACTAACAATGAAAAAACCTTTTGAACATAGGTGTATATCACAGTTTGGTGTCCAGTAGGAGTAAATCCATTGATGTAGAGCATCGGATTTTGGCCAGAATCCATTAAATCTATAAATGACAACATTTTTAGAGAGTTCAGTGTGTAGATCAGTTACCTCTGGCATAGTTACTTGGAGCGTTGGGGATTCCAGTTTTTGTTCCACTATATAGGGACCTGGTAGCTCTAGTGCTGACACTGATTTGTGCTGCATTTTTTCTCTCCCCTTGACTGTGTCTCGAAAGGAGCCTGGAGTCTTTGAGCTAGATCCATTGCATCCTCCGCGCAGTCTCAGATTAAGAAAAATGGTTGTATCATTGTTGATCCCATATTCCTGTAGAGTGTGGAAATCCTGTAGACAACGACCTGTACATATCAGGTTTTGGTTCTTTAAATCTTGTATGTTTAACCCCATGCTGAGCCTCATGCAATGGTGGCTGCCCCTGTCAATTTGATGAAGCTTTGTATCAGCTCTTCACTCAGGCAGTATGATTCAGCCATATTGTGGCGAAGCTCTGGTGGTTTGGTCGTTTTCTGTGAGAAACCCATCGCTCCCCTGATATTTGTAATTTGTTTGCCCCATGGAACCTCCAGATCTGGTTTATAAGGGTCATTTTCGAAGTACCCTATCACTGCACCCAGGTTTAACAGGTCCTCTGTAGTCGTCCCCCTTACATTTGTATAGGGCTTCTTCTGTCCAGATGTTAACTAGAATGCAGCGGGTCCCTCGTCTCGTTTCCACTCACACATCGGCCTGTGGGAGGTAGTTTTGTTGCCAGGGCAAGTCGCGGGCCATACAGGTTGTGGTATGTCGTTTTTGTTTCTAGGCGGGTTGTAAACCCAAGCTACTGCCTCACTGATCAACAGTTGAAGGATTGATCGTGTTTCACGCCCGGTAAAAGAGTTCTGGTGGTTATTGACCTGGCCGAGAAGCCCAGGGTCTTGCAGGTAAATTTTTGGCAAAAAAACCCTACTTGCAAAAGCGAATACTGCAATATTACCTCTGTCGGGCGTGATTCTTTGTTCAACTGATGGGGGACACCAACCGGCCTGTATATACCCTCAACCAAACTGCAGTGAGTCAAGGGGAGGGACCTTGCAAACAAAAAAAAGGAGGATGCCATTGTTGGTTGCAGAGCTCCATTCCCTCACTCTCCTTTCCTTGAATCATATTCATTAATTATTATTAATACTCATAAATATGATTCATAAATTAATAATTTACTTTATATAAATACTCTAAAAAATAGTATTTTATATTTAAAATAAATTAAATAATATTAAAAATAGGAAAAGTCATTCGATATTTTATAATTTAAAAATATAAATATATGGATATTTTTAAAATGTTTAAGTTATTGCGTGGAGAGGTTTTGCAATTCAGTATGGATAGATGTCAAGCGTAAATATTTAATATTTAATACTTAACAAATTTATATGTCGACTCAATTAAAAAAAATGAGCATTAAAAGTAATAATAAACAAAAAGTTGAAAGTAATATAAAAGCCGATCCATGTAAACATTCAAATGTTGGCTCAATTAATAATAAAAAGTTAAAGTTAAAGTCAATATTTTGATTTTGTTATTAACTTGTGCATAAGCTTTGTTACAATACCATGTGCTAATACCATGGCTTATTGAGTTGACAGGCTCATTCTACAACCTAGTATGATGTGAGGGACTCATTCTACAACCTAGTATGATGTGTGACCCTGTCCCTTGTTATAAAAATAAAAATTTAAAAAATCTAAAAATTAAAAAATTAAATAACTATACAAAACATTTAAGTAATGTCCCCTCATAAAAAAATTTGCACATGAAGAAATTGGATCCCTCTTGGCTCATGTTAGATGTGTATTTAAAATGGATCTATGCTGGTCAATACCACATGCCCAAAAACCCTAACTTATTTCACAATCAAAGTATTTTATAATAATATGACATGATTCTTAACCATGGATATTCACCCCCACTTTGCTGTACATATTATTAACATCTAAATAAGCTTTGTTACAATACCATGACTGTTGAAAATGCAACAAGATGATGGAGCTTAGTGAAAAGAAGTCGCCTTCACTAACTGGGCCCGCAGGCTATTTTTGGCGCAAAGTCTATTTTTAGACATATGGATCATGGTCTATGAGTTGCAGGATGCTATTTATGGATGATTGGTCATGTTGGTAAAAATAGATGGACCTCTATTTTTAGACATATGGGTGGAGTCTATTTTTAGACCGCCAGTCAAAAAAATAGAACAGTCAAATATTATTAGCTCTTAATAATATTTGGACTATAAACATTATCTTATCCTCTTGCAGCACTTCAGTTCGAACTACGGATGTGGCACATGCAACTGCCAGAAGGAAATACACTTTTCCTATGGGTTAGTTGAGCTATTGCATGATGGACTTCAGTTAGAACTCAAGTGATTGAGTTTGGTGGAGTTGATTGAGGAGTTGATGGAGTTGTGTTTAGTTTGACTTAGTCGAAGTAGTTGTATTTAGTCTAACTGCCAAATACACTAGTGATGAGTGATGTGAATTAATTATTAATTAATTCACTAATTATTAACTCATAAATCAACTAAAGAATACATCAGTTAACTCAGTGCATGGACAGTTCAGTGGAGACAAGTGTTAGAGGTGTGTGAAAGGGTGAGACTACTATCAGTTGTGACTATAGCTATGCATGAGATTTGCACAATCATTGATTGAGATTGCCAATGAGGATTGCGCAGTACAAGTCAAGGGAATTCGAACTTGGATTTGATCTATTCTCAACTTGGATTGCGTAGTATAGGCAGGCAAACAATGGAGGAGATTTGAACCCGTGACTTGTTCAGATCTGAGCTAGTTTGTGTGTAGCATGTGGAGATAGTACTGAGTACTTGTGAGGAGTATTGTACTATGTATTGTTACATGTTCTCTATCATTATAATATACAGATAGTTGGGGGTTTTCAGCTGTATGCTTTCCCCATTACATACTGTGTTGATATGTGTGATTGATGTTTCAATGTGCGCATGCGATTGTTTTTTTTAATTCCACAAATTGATGATCAATAGTAGAGGAGGTTATGTATTATGCATGCATTCCGCAAATAGTGTATAATCAGGATAATCTCTGTGAATAAGTGTTATATTATTCAAATTTCTACATGGTATCAGAGCGAAGTTGATCATCAGATCTATTATTCAGAAAGTGATTACATTTTATTTCTTCAGGCAGAGTCTGTAATCGGGCCAGGTATCCTCTGGATTCATCCTTCTTTTGGAAGGTGAGATATCCGGTAAATTACCATATAGTCAATCTCTATACGAAAAATACTTTGTTCTCACGAATTTTAGATCAGAAGCGGTTGAGTTTTGAGCTGGTGGAATTCGAATTTGCAGCAGTGTTTTCTTGGTGTCAAAGTTGAAATGTCTTTCAACGGATTGTGATTGGAGTATGCCCTTGAAGGCAGCTCGAATTATATTGCATGGAAAGACAGGATGGAGGTGATGTTAGATGACAATGGGTTGAAGGAGTTCATAGAGGCTGAGGTCCCAAAGCCTACTGATGTTGCTCAAGTTGAGGCTTGGCAAAAGAAGACAGCAAAGTGTCGAAGGATTCTGTTGGAGGGCGTGAAGGATCACATTGTATCCAGCCTGCATGGAAAGGCTTCTCCATACTTGATGTGGAAAGCGTTGACAGATTTATTCCAAAGCAAGAGCGACCAGAGGAAGTTGGTGCTCAAGGATAAACTCAGAAACATTAAGTGTGAGAAAGGAGACAATATGCCCAAGTATCTCACGAAGTTCACCCAATGCTGGGATGAGCTGGGAAGTGTGGGGGTGACTGTCGATGATGAGGACTTGGTGAGCTTGGCTCTCCTTGGTCTTCCAAATAGTTGGCATTCCTATCAGGACTCTGTCAATGGTCGAGAGAAATTGCCAGGATGGGAGAGACTTTGGTCTGATCTTGTGCAAGAGGAGATCAGGCGGAATACCAGGGACAGATCTTCATCAAAGGCATCTGATGAAGAAAATTGTGCTTTGGCTACCAAAGCAAAGAAGGGGAAGAACAAGAAAGCTTCTCATTCCGGTGCGAAAGGCAAGAAGCAGGACATGTCCAAGGTGAAGTGCTTTCACTATCACCAGCACGGACATTATGCCATAAATTGTCCGCAGAAGAAGAAAAATAAGCAAGCTGCTGGATCTGCAGCGTGAGAGGCCTTAGCCTCGTAGTTTGAGCTGGATTTTTCACTGATCGCATGCTTGGTATCGAGTGTGATGGGATCGGTATGGTTTTTGGATAGTGGTGCGGCTTTTCATATGATAGGAGATCGAGATTTGTTTTCTGATCTGGATGAGAAAGATCTTGGAGTGCACATTGAGATGGGCGATGATGGTAGATACAGTGCGACCGGTATCGGTACCATTTCCTTTGAGAGGGAGTCTGGTAAACCCTTCGTATTGAAGGAAGTGATGCATGTTCCAGGATTGAAGAAGAATCTTATCTCTGTGGCGATGTTAGAAGACAAGGGATATGATGTTGTCTTCAGCGAGGGAAAGGCTTTCCTGCGCAGTAAGACAACTAGAGAAACCCGGAAGATAGGGGTTCGAGTTAAGAACCTTTTTCAATTGCATGTAGATGGCTGCGCAACAATGGCATGCAAGGTAGAAGGATTGGTGAGCCAGGATGATGGCGAGCTGTGGCACCGGAGATTGGGCCACCTTTACTATGGAGCCTTGAAGATACTGCAATAGATTTCTACTGGGCTTCCTAAAGGCACTCTTGCGCAGTCAGATCGGTGCAAGGGGTGTACTTTGGGAAAATTTGTGAAAGCCACCTTTCACAAGAAGGATAGTCACACCACGACGATCCTTGAGAGAATTCACACAGACGTGTGTGGACCCTTCTCAGTAGCTTCGACAGCAAAGCACAAGTACTATGTGATCTTTGTTGATGATTTCTCTCGAAAGTGCTGGATCTTCTTCATGCAGAAGAAGAGCGAGACATACTCAAAGTTTTGTGAGTTCAAAGCACTGGTCGAGAAGGAATCGAGGAAGAAGGTGAAAGCTCTTAGGAGCGACAATGGTGGTGAATTCATCTCTGGTTAGTTCAAGGACTTCTGCAGCACAGAAGGGATTCGAAGAGAGCTCATAGCTCCCCATAACCCACAGCAGAACAAGGTTGCTGAGCGGAAGAACAGAATGATTGTGGGTGCTGCACGGGCAATGTTCCATGATCAGGGCCTACCCCTTCACTTGTGGGCGGAGGCATGCAATACTGCAGTATATGTGCAGAACCATTGTCCTCACAAGATACTTGGCATGAGTACACCCGAGGAGGCTTATTCTGGTAAGAGGCCTGATATTTCCCATTTGAGGATTTTTGGTTCTCCTGTTTACATGCATGTGACGAAGTATGCCATGAAGAAGCTGGAGCCAACCGCAGAGGTTGGGATATTTGTGGGGTACACTGATACACCTCACAACTATCGTGTGTATTTGCCAGACAATCATAAGAATGTTGTGCGATGGGATATCAAATTTCAGGAGGAGAAAGCCATGAAGTGTTTGCTTGAGAGGGGGCCACACTTGCATGCAGATGAGGAGCTATTAGTTCCTAAGGATGAGCTTCAGGATGTGGATCAACCACAAGATGAAGTTCATGGAGTGGAAGAGACCACTCATGCAGCGCCAACCATCAGAGGGCGAAAGCGCACTACAGAAGCTAGCGACTGGCTCAAGATGCAGAGAAGGTTGTAGGACCACCTACAGCATAGCGCAGACAGAGAAAGTCACCTGATCGATACACTGGATACATGGCTCTTATGAGCAAATGTGTCGTGACTGAGCCATCCTCTTTCAAGGAAGCTGTGGAGGATCCTGCATGGGTAGATGCCATGGTGGAAGAGTATGATTTGATTGTCAGAAACAGTGCATGGGAGATTGTCCCAAGACCGGAGGGGAAATCAGTGGTGGGTTCGAGATGGATATACAAAGTGAAGCAGGCAGCTGACGGGAGTGTGGAGAAGTACAAGGCAAGATTTGTTTCCCGAGGCTTCTCACAGATAGAGGGGATCGATTATGAGGAGACCTTTGCACCTGTTGCAAGGTATTCTTCCATATGGATGAGTCTTGCTCTCTCAGTGCAGATGGGGTGGCACATCCATTAGATGGATGTGAAGAGTGCGTTCCTCAACGGAGTCATTGAGGAGGAGGTGTACATAGAGCAGCCCGAAGGTTTCGAGATCTTCAGCAGCGAGTCGCATGTGTGCAGGCTCAAGAGAGCGCTGTATGGGTTGAAACAAGCACCTCATGCTTGGTACACACGGATAGACAGTTATTTCATCGGACTTGGATTCTCTAAGAGTGAGGCGGATCCTAACCTATACCAGATTGTGGTGGAGGGTAATTTGTTGATCATTGTACTTTATGTAGATGATTTGATTTTGATGGGAGATGAGCTGTTGATACTTTCATGCAAGGAGGATCTTGCTAGAGAGTTTGAGATGAAGGACTTGGGCCTCCTTCATTATTTCCTGGGATTGGAAATTTGGCAGCGCAGTGATGGACTATTTGTTTCTCAGGGTAAGTATGCCCGGGAGATACTGGAGAAGTTCAACATGCATGGCTACAAGCCTGTTGATACTCCTCTTCTTGGAGGTTGGAGGAAGGAGGATGCTACTTCAGTGGAGGTAGTGGATGCCACTGTTTATCGATAGTTGGTGGGGTCGCTTATGTATCTGGTCAATACACGACCCGATATATGCTATGCTGTTAACCAGCTTTCATAAGCTATGGTTAAGCCAACCAAGCTCTTCTGGAAGGTAGGCAAGCATGTATTGCGTTATCTCAGAGGCACATCGGGATATGGATTGTGGTACAGACAAGAGGATGAGGTGAAGCTATGTGGCTTCAGGGATGCAGATTGGGCAAGGAGCCCAACGGACAGAAAGAGCACATCTGGAGGGATCTTTAGTATCGGGTCGACAACAGTTTCTTGGTACAACAAAAAGCAGAGATCCGTGGCACTCAGTTCGGCAGAGGCCGAGTATATGGCAGCAAGTTTGGCTGCATGCGAGGCTATATGGATGAGGAAGATCTTGGTTAGGTTGTTCGGGTCACACTTGGAGCCTACTGTGATTTATTGTGATAACCAGAGTTGCATTAAACTCTCGGCTAATCCAGTATTTCATGATAGATCCAAGCACATCGACATCAAGTACCATCATATCAGAGATTGTGTGCAGCAGAGAATCATGTTACTTTCATACATTCCCACAGAGGATCAGGATGCTGATATCTTGACGAAGGCGCTCACCAGGAGCAAATTCGAATACCATAGAGGCAGGATAGGGGTTGCAGATAATCCATATCTTGTTGAGAGCAAGTGTTGAAAATGCAACAAGATGATGGAGCTTAGTGAAAAGAAGTCGCCTTCACTAAGTGGGCCCGCAGGCTATTTGTGGTGCAAAGTCTATTTTTAGACTATGTCTATTTTTAGACATATGGATCATGGTCTTGTTGTGGTCACCAACAACCCCCCTCTTTGTTTGATATTAGCAATAACACCAAGCAAAGGGGGACCCTTAGCAAAAAATCCAAAAAATATTTTTATCAAAATTTTTGTATTTTAACTCCCTAAAGCTAGATCGCATCGCGAAGAGAGAGTGAAGCGTTTCCTATGCGCATAAATAAGCTGCGAAGAAGCGACGTGAAATTCATCACATCGCATATTTTGAAAGCGCTCTTAAATGAAAAACCTAAGGAATCGCCGATAGCCGATATGCGACGTCGCATATCGCAACGTCGCATAAGCAGCACACAGTGATCAAATGAAAAATGCGATCTTGCGATTTGCGATCTGCGATGAATGAGACTATCAATTGCTGCAATGACACTTCTCAACATCGCAATCCTCGATACTACGATGCGAATCGCAGAACCACTCATCGCAAGATTTCCTCGACATAGTCTGTAAACCCAAAATTGAGCGCGCACCTTAAGGGAAATTAATGATTGTACGCTTGAATATCCAAGAATGATTGTGTTGCGTTTTTCGAAGAGTCAGGTCATTATGAGTGTCATGATTATGCATTCATTAGAACTTAATGATTTCATGTCAATCTTTTCGTAATTCTTCTTTTCCTTTGCGTAAACTGTAAGGCAGCAACTAATATAAATCAATATGCAGGAAACATCTAAGGAAAAGGGGAAAGCGCCAATACTAGGAGAACAGAGAGGAGATGCCTTCGCAAATGGTTGCCGCATGCAGCAGGACTGCGGATTCCAGAGTATCACTCAACAGATACTGATGGAAATAGACTATCCAAGACTCAGAGTCAAAGGCGCACAAAAGCAGCATGTTTGTAAAAGATCCTGAAGCTCAGACTAGGTAAAGCAAAAAGAAAAACGCTAAAGAGGGAGGACGCTCCAGAAAAGCCTGGAACAAAGAACGGAAGCAAGTTTCAATACGGAAGATTGTTCAAGCAACGAAATCCCTAACTCATTGAGTCATTCGCACGGCCGGAAACCGAAATAGCAACAGCACAATCAGTTTGAAAGAAATCTGGGCTATACTAAATATACGCACAGCGAAGACACCCAGTCAGAGTTAGATTTTCAAAAATATCTTCTAGTTTGTCAGAAAGAGGTGCCAGCTCTTGTTATTTCTACTTTTATCGCTCGAACAAAAGGAAAAGACAACCAGCCGACTCTTTCCAGGCGAACCTTGCATTGCTTACAGCACTAAGGAGCATATACAGAAACGGTTAGAAATTAGATTCAATTTTTAGAAATAAATTTGTTTTAGTAAAAGGGCGGTCATTTGAAGCCGTTTCCTAAATTTGTGTAATTAAGATTAATTAGTTAGTAGTATTTAACCCTTCTCATGGCATTTGGAGAAGGGTCCGGAAATTTGTCAAAAAACTTGTCCTCAGAACATGCACTTTTGCACCCTCGGAGGGGGTTTTTGATGAATGGATGGATCAAGATTTATTTATGTTTGCATTTTAATGTCTGCTACTGATGTTGCACTTCTGTACTCTTAGTAGACGTTAGAAGTAAGTAGAGATAAATCGTTATTGCTTGAAGTTTATGAGTGAAATCAGTCATAAATGGTACTTTTATCTCTTGACCAATTTCTGCTTATATTCTTAGAGTGATATGCAGCTGAGTTGTTTGTATGTTAATGTATGAATGTGTGGGTTACCATTTGGCACTTTTGTACGGTGGAGTCATTTATTTGTGCTTGACATATGAACAACTTATTATGCGATATGCTGTTCACAACTGTTTTGCCTAACTTCTTATGCAAAATGGTTTATCTTAATTGATTTATATTCTTATGATAGCTGAATGATCTTTATTACCAGTTATTGTATGAAATCTTTTTAGATCGCATAATGAAAGAATTCTACCCCGGGTTAGTGTAGATTAGATGTTTTGTTTTTGTTAGATTACAGTAGCATAGAGTCAGTTTAGAGTTTAGAATTAAATTAGCTTAAAATTACTTCTAGATTAGCATCATCAAAATCTACACACACACACACATCCTTTAGATTGGGAAGCTGGTCCCATTATCCCCAGTCGGACCCGCTACACCAAACGGGCAAGGAGCCACCAACCAGGTTCCGGACTGGGTGGGTATCCCCCTTGTTGTTGACCCGATTTTAGGGCCCTCAACAGGTCTATGAGTTGCAGGATGCTATTTATGGATGATTGGTCATGTTGGTAAAAATAGATGGACCTCTATTTTTAGACATATGGGTGGAGTCTATTTTTAGACTGCCAGTCAAAAAAATAGAACAGTCGAATATTATTAGTTCTTAATAATATTTGGACTATAAACATTATCTTATCCTCTTGCAGCACTTCAGTTCGAGCTACGGATGTGGCACATACAATTGCCAGAAGGAAATACGCTTTTCCTATGGGTTAGTTGAGCTATTGCATGATGGACTTCAGTTATAACTCAAGTGATTGAGTTTGGTGGAGTTGATTGAGGAGTTGATGGAGTTGTGTTCAGTTTGACTTAGTTGAACTCGTTGAATTTAGTCTAACTGCCAAATACACTAGTGATGAGTGATGTGAATTAATTATTAATTAATTAACTAATTATTAACTCATAAATCAACTAAAGAATACATTAGTTAACTCAGTGCATGGACAGTTCAGTGGAGGCAAGTGTTAGAGGTGGGTGAAAGGGTGAGACTACTATCAGTTGTGACTATAGCTGTGCATGAGATTTGCACAATCATTGATTGAGATTGCCAATGAGGATTGCGCAGTACAAGTCAAGGGAATTTGAACTTGGATTTGATCTATTCTCAACTTGGATTGCGCAGTAGAGGCAGGCAAACAGTGGAGGAGATTTGAACCCGTGACTTGTTCAGATTTGAGCTAGTTTGTGTGTAGCATGTGGAGATAGTACTGAGTACTTGTGAGGAGTATTGTACTATGTATTGTTACATGTTCTCTATCATTATAATATACAGATAGTTGGGGGTTTTCAGCTGTATGCTTTCCCCATTACATACTGTGTTGATATGTGTGATTGATGTTTCAATGTGCGCATGTGATTGTTTTTTTAAATTCCGCAAATTGATGATCAATAGTAGAGGAGGTTATGTATTATGCATGCATTCTGCAAATAGTGTATAATCATGATAATCTCTGTGAATAAGTGTTATATTATTCAAATTTCTATAATGACTTATCAATACCACATGCCCAAAATTCATAACTTATTTCACAATCAAAATATTTTATTTTATTTAGTTTTAAAACATTTTATTTAATTTAGTTTTAAAACATTTGTTTAATTAAATCTAAAAGGAAAAATGTTATAATTATTTTTTAGATATACCTAAACCCTCTATTCTCATGACTACTAAAAATATTCCCATAAAAATTAAATCAAGGTTTTAATAAAATTTAAAATGAGAATACTTTTATATATAAAGATGTGAAATTTGTATAATATAAATAATATTATTAAGAACTAGCACAGATCCATCTTAACTAGGATCCAACCAAATGAGATTTTTTAATTTAGACACTTTCTTAAACACAATATCATGGAATCAAATTTAAGAGAGAGAGTGGAGGGGGGGGGGAGAGGGAGAGAGATAGTGACAAAGTGAAGAGAGAGAAATAGGGAGAGAGAGAGAGTGATGGGGGAGAGAAAAAGGGAGGTGGGAGAGAGAGGGAGAGAGAAGAAGGAAGAGAAAGATGAGGGGAGAGAGAGATGGAGAGACGGAGAGAGAAGGAAAGAGAGGAAGGAATAGAGAGATGAGGGGAGAGAAATATGGAGAGAGGGAGAGAGAAGAAGGAAGAGAGGGATGAGGGGAGAGGGAGATGGAGAGAGGGAGGGAGAGCAAGGAAGAGAGAGATGAGGGGAGAGAGAGATGGAGAGAGGGAGAGAGAGAGGGAGGAAAGAACAAATACATAGGGAGATAGAGGTGGAGAGAAAAAGGGAGTGACAAGGAAGAGATGGGGAGAGAGTAAGGGAAGAGAGAGAAGAGGAGAGAGAGAGATAGGGATAAAAGAGGAAAAGAGAGAGAGGGAGACACAAAGATGGAGGGGAGAGAGAGAAGGAGAGGGAGGGAGACAGTAACAAAGTTAGAGGGAAGAGAGAGAGAGAGTGATGAGGGTGGAGAGATAGGGGGAGGTGGGATACAATGGCAAAGAGAGGAAGGGAGAAAAAGAGGACTCAAGAGAGAGAGGGAGAGAGAATGATGAGGATGGAGAGATAGGGGGAGGTGGGATACAATGACAAAGAGAGGAAGGGAGAGAAAGAGGACTCAAGAGAGAGAGGGAGAGAGAGTGAGAGAGATAGAGTTGGAGGGGGGGAGAGAGGGAGGGAAGAAGAAAGACATAAAGGGAGAAAGGTGGAGAGAAAGAGGGAGTGACAATGGAGAGATGGAGAGAGAGTGAGGGAGAGAGGAGAGAGGGAGGGAAGAGAGAAAGGAGAGAGAGATGGAGAGAAGGGTAAGAGAGAGAGAGAGAGAGAAGGGGAAGAGAGAGGGAGAGGAAGAGGGAGGGAAAGAGAGAGATATAGATATGAAGAGAGAGTGTGTATGTTTGGGGGGTGAGATAGAGAGAGGGAATAAGAAAGAGACACATAGATACAAATATAGATATTATATAGTATTATATAACTAGCTTAGATCCATCTAAACCCCAAATCTACCAAGCATTGAGAGGGATCAAGTTTTGCACTCAAAAAATAGGTTTGCGCCTCGAGAGATTTGATAGTTCTCGGTTTTTGATAGATTCGGGGTTAAGATGGATCTAGCTTGGTTTAATTGTGTTCAGAGGTGGTCTCCAACCTAATATGGGGAGATATTGTAATGCTTAACATTTTGACTTAATCAAAACAAAACAAAATTAAATTAAAATAAAAATTATAAATTTCTGGAGCCCAAATTTTTTCCCATGGTATTATTAACCCATGGTTTTCTCCCATGATATTCTTATTTAATGTTACCTATTCAAAGGCTAATAATTAAACCAACCTAGATCCATCTTAACTTTGGATCTACAAAACTTTGAGAGGGATCAAATCTCTTTTCACTTTAAAAGAAGTTTTCACCTTGAGAGAGATTTGACCCCTCTTGATTCTTGGTAGATCTAAAGTTAAGATGGATCTAGGTTGGGTTGTAGAATTTGAGTGCGTTAGGGGTTTTTCGAGGCTCTAAATCTATTTATGTATTCAAAAAAATATTTTAAATAACAAAAAACCACAATCTTGCTTGAAATTATATTATTGTATTCTAGTGAAAAAGTCATTTTGTCTATTAGTTAGACTATACCTATTTAATAGTGTAGTCCAATTAATAGACATAATGACCCTTTTCCTTGACATTTTTTCTTGTTAATTCTAACCAAAATATGGCAAAGATTTTCAAAAACTTGAGATTAAATTGTTTAATTTGCAAAACTTAGGTACTCAACTCCCCCACCGCGAAGTCAACCACCCACATCTTCATCCCAAATCACCCATCCATCTTCCACAACCCTTCCTCTTCAATCATCAAAGATCATAATATCTTCATCTTCTCAGCATAAGGGATCATCCCCTGCACTTTCATTAACTAGCAGCTCAACGATGGCCCAGTCTCCATGGAACAATCCTGGGGCGGTTTTAATGCCTCCACCCCTGAGCCCAATACCGGTCCATCCTGAGAAATGGCTACCTAAATTCAATCCAGAAACAGGCATGCTAGCTGAAGAGCATATCAATAATTTCATGCTTTCTGTTAATCTCAATGGAGTTACCAACGAAGATGCTGTTGTCCGGCTTTTTCCCTATACAATGCAAGGAACAGCCGGGTCATGGTACTTTTCGTTACCTTCCGGGTCTATCACAAGCTGGGACATTTTTCAGAGTCAATTCCTTACCAAGTTCGGTGATGATAGATCAACAACGACATTGATTAATGACCTATCCAATCTTAAAGCTGAGGCTAGAGAACCCATTAAAGATTTCAATTTACGGTTCAATAAGATCCTCAACAAAATCCCCGCTGCTTCTCAACCCAGCGAGGAAGTAAGATGTGAATGGTATATCACGGCCTTACCATCAAACTTGGCTATCTTCGTAGATAGGGCAAACAAGACGACCTTAGTTGAAAACTTGACAGAGGCGTTAGCAGTAGAAAAGCGCGTAGTGGCCCTAGAAAAGAGATCTGCAATAGAAGAACGCAAATCTACGAAAATCTCTTTCAAAGAAGACACCAAGAAGAAACAAATGAAAGATCCTTTCGATTTGGAAGGATTACAAAAAGTGTTAAAGGCCATGTCCAATGAGATGATTGACATAAAAAAACAAGTAGCAGAGACTTCTTCGAAAAAGCCCTACAGAGCTTTTAAAAGAAATCCTCCCATGGATGTCAGACCACCCAATGCTGTCTCAAACGTTGAATCTAAAGAAGAACAAGAAGAAGAGAATGCCACTGAAGGGCAGACCGATGATGAAGAAGTTGTGGAACTACAAGGAATGTGGGATTTCGTCCTCCCACAAGAAAAATATCAAGAAGCATTTCCGGTTAGTACACGAAGCAAAAATCAACTTGATCCTCCCCAAACTACCCCTAAACAGAAGGGCGCAAGCCCTGCAACAAAAGATAAGGTCGCAACAAAGAAAACAACCGCTAGAGCGACCCAATTTAGCCCAGTCCAATCAGATCAAGCACCTCCATCAAGAACACTGATAGTGTCGGATGAAATGGAGTATAACATTATCGATGACATGAAAAAGACTAGGGCTAATATCACTCTTTACGAGTTGAGCAAATTGAAACATCAACAGAAAATAATGATGAAGGAATTACATGCCGTGCCTACTACATCTTTACCTACAGCCGTAGCCTCCCATAACATGGGAAGACCTCCAACCAACACGATCAATAAGATTGATCCAAATGACATCGCCTTGATTGGAGGAAGATCAAGATCTCATACTCCTCCTTTTCTTCTTACTTATGAAATTTTCAATAAAAACGTGCACAATTGCTTGGTTGATTCTGGTGCTTCAACGAATATTTTACCCAGATCAATATGTGCCAAATTGAATGTTCAACCACAAAAATTCGCAGTGCGCATAGTTCAACTTGATCGATCTCAAGTCGAAGTGATTGGTGAACTTAATCAAGTGACCATAAAATTGTCGTCTAACCCGAAGGTATGCCAGGTTATCGACATTCTAGTAGTTGATATCCCTGAATTCTATGGTTTGATTCTTAGCAGGGATTGGTCCGAAAAACTCCATGGATATTTCTCAACCGACTGGTCGTACATGTGGTTACCCTACAACGGTAAACCGAATCAAATAAAGGTTGAACGAGAGTTGCACCAAAAATACATAGTGACGGAATTGGAAGGAGAAAATGAAGCAATAGCATACAACAGCAGTATCATAGGCAATTACTCGGTAGATTCTTTCCTCGGCAATTTCAATGCTCATATCTCACCTTACTTAGAAAATTCAGTTCTGTCCCAAGTTGAAAATTTTTCCCAGACTGATAATTCAAAATGTGTTAACTTTTTAGATAACCCTGTAAATACATCTTTGTTTTGGAAATTATATTTTGATGGCTCCAAATCTAACGAGGGAGCAGGAGCAGGATGCGTTCTGATTAGCCCAGACGGAAATAAGACCATGCTTATGTGCAGACTTGAGTTCGATTGCACTAACAACACAACGGAATACGAGGCCTTGGTGCAAGGCCTATACAAAGCAATCGGGTTGAACGTTAAGTATCTTCAAGTCTTTGGAGACTCTGAGATCGTCGTCAAACAGGTACGTAACACCATACATTGCCTGTCAAGTCATTTAAAGCACTATCAATCTTTAGTACAAGATTTGACTTCACATTTCATAGCATTCAATATTTCGTCAATCCCAAGACTCCAAAATGCGAGCACAGACCTGTTAGCTAACGTAGCTTCTAGACTTATTCCCTCCGAAGATTTTAGTCCAGATAGGTTCTCAATAGAATTAATCTTTAGACCATCCATCCCTGACAACATCACCAACTAGAGAGTATTCAACGACGATCCTGACATTGTAAATTTCCTCACTTCTGAAGGATCCTACTCAAATCAAATAATTGACGAAGACCATCATGATCACCAAATACAACAAGATAGCACTGATAATGCTATACCTAAATCGGTGGTTAAGTTAGAAGACTTATATGATCTAAAAAGTCGGTTTAAAAGGACCGCCAATTCTAAACTCTACAGTTCGACTCTGAACTATGAATTAGTGAACCTAGGAAGCAATGAGAAGCCACAAAATGTTAATCTAGGCCACGGCCTAGCCCCTGAAGAAAAATCAGCATATATCCGTCTTCTGAGACAATACAAAAACGTTTTTGCCTGGAATTACGATGAGCTGAAGACATGCAACACTTCTATCATTCAACACACTATCCCTATGATTGACAATGAAAAACCTGTCCAGCAGAAACTCAGAAAAATCCACCCCAACTTAGAAAATCAGATAAAAACTGAGTTAAATAAGTTGTTGAGAGCCAGAATAATTTTCCCCGTCAGACATTCCAAATGGGTATCCAATATGGTGCCCGTTAGAAAGAAAAACGGAGATATTAGGATCTGTATCGATTTCCGGAGTCTCAACAAAGCCTGTCAGAAAGACAATTTTCCCCTCCCACCTATGGAGCAAATACTACAGGCAGTAGCGGGCTCAGAATTAATGTCTTTCCTGCATGGATTTTCAGGATACAATCAAGTGCTGGTACATCCCGATGATCAGTTGAAAACCACATTCTGAACCAAATGGGGCACATATGCATATCGGAAGATGCCATTTGGTCTGATCAATGCCGGCGCTACCTTTCAGAGAGCCATGGACATCGCGTTTAAAGGTTTAGTCAATAAATCGGTAGTGATTTACCTGGATGATATAACAATGTACTCCAAGAAGCGAAGCGGCCATCTCAAAGACTTGAAACAAATCTTTCAAAGATGTTTAAGGTATGGGATTTCACTTAACCCAAAGAAATCTTTTTTCGCATTAAGTGAAGGGAAATTGCTAGGATTCATAGTGTCGAAATCTGGTATTCACATTGAACCTGACAGAATCAAAGAAATTTCCGAAATATCCATGCCCCATAACAAAAAGGCCATGCAATCTTTCCTTGGACAAATCAATTTTGTAAAAAGGTTTGTCCCGGATTTTTCACGTATTATTTCTCCTTTACAAAATATGATAAAAAAGAATTCAAATTTTAAATGGGGTCAAGATGAGCACGAAGCATTCAACTTGATCAAACAAGCTATCATTAACGCTCCATCTTTAGCTACCCCAAATTTTTTAGAATCTCTTATCTTATACACTTTTGCCTCAGAGAAATCTTATGCCGCGATTTTAACTCAAGCAAATCAAGAGAAGGCGGAAGCTCCAATCGCATTCTTTAGCTCGAACTTACAGGGTGCTGAGCTCAATTATTCAGACGTGGAGAAACAGGCATATGTTGTTTTCAAAGCGATCAAATATTTCAGACCTTTCTTACTTAAAGCCCATACCAAAGTCGTGGTACCGTTTCCAGCGGTAAGAAACCTTCTGGTGCAGAAGGATGTGGGTGAGAAGAGAGCAAATTGGATTACCGCTTTACAAGAATACGATCTTGAGATCAAGCCAGCAAACATCGTAAGAGGTCAAGGCTTCTGCAAGATGTTAGCTGGAGCATCACAAATTCCTGAGAACTCATCTGAAGAGGTACATACGTATGAGGTAAGCCTAAACGACGCAGAATCCTTATATGCTGACACCATTTATTATCTTAAGAACGGGTATGCTCCATCACACCTGGATCACACCAAGAAAAGAGCTCTGAGATTGAAAGCTAAACAATACCAGCTCATAAATGATGTTCTGTTTAAAAATAATTACGATTCTGTACTTCTTAGGTGTCTTGAGAAAACTGAAGCCGAAAAGGTTTTGTAGGAACTCCACGATGGACCAGCAGGTGGACACTATGCCAGAGAAGCTACTGCACATAAAATCTTACGTGCAGGATATTATTGGCCCACGCTGTTCAAAGACTCATACAATTACGTAAGGAAATGCCAAGTCTGCCAGACTGCTGCAGGGAAACAAAAGAAATCGTCCATGCCACTACAGCTGGTCAACATCGAGCAACCATTCAGCCAATGGGGCTTGGACATAATAGGTGAGATCGTTCCTCACTCTTCTAAGCAGCATAGGTATATCCTCACGGCAACAGATTATTTTACTAAATGGGTAGAAGCAGTTCCTCTCAAGACAGCTAATTCTGAAAACATTATTGAATTCATAGATCAATTTATTATCACTAGGTTTGGATTGCCAACGGCCTTAATGTTTGATAATGCCTCATATTTTTATGGAAATACAATGACTGAGTTTGCACTTAAAAGAGGGTTCAAACTGAAGTATTCTGCCAACTACTATCCACAAGGTAATGGGTTGGCTGAATCGACAAACAAGAACCTAATCAGGATTATTAAAAAGACAGTCGACCAAAACCAAAAGAATTGGCACAAAGCGCTGGTAAATGCTTTATGGGCAGATAGAATTATGAAGAAAGCTTCAATCGGCACTTCTCCCTTTAATTTAGTTTATGGGAAAGAAGTGGTTCTTCCAACTCACCTAGTCATTCCCTCTTTGTCTTTAGTACAATACATCGATGAAGTACCTACTTCCTCCTTACAGCTGAGACAAATGGAAATAATAAAGCTAGAAGAACGACGACAACAAGCTAAGAAAACCCATGCTCACCACCAAGCGCTAATAAAATCCTCTTTTGACTCAAGCATAATGACCAGAAAAAACTTTCAGATGGGAGATTTAGTTTTGAAATGGGATAAGGCTCATGAAGAAAAGGGCAAACATACGAAATTTCAGAAGCTATGGCTTGGTCCTTTTTAGATTGTAGAAGTCATAGGCCCATCGACGTTTGTGTTGCAGGATTTGGCAGGTAGAAGAGATTCTTTGCCTGTGAATGGACAGATTCTTAAAATATATTTCCCATAGAAGATCATTCTTCTATTTTTGTAGGATAGTTTTAGTTTTTATTTGTTTTTCTCTTTCTTATAAATAAAACCGGTTGTAAATGATCATTTAAAAGGATTCATGAAAGAGCACACCAATTCTCTATCAGATTTTGATTTCGCTTGTACAAATAGCAAAACTTTTCGAAAAATCTGATTTTTATTATTGACAAATAGAGTTAACTTTAGCCTAAATATGATGTTAGTTTCAACCTCAAAAAACTTTGATGAAAGCAACCTTTGGTAAAAAAAATAAATAAAAAAAATAAAAAAAAAAATAAAAAAAAATTGTTTCATGTCAGCACAATGAAAGGTATCATCAATAATAAAATAAATATTCTCTGAAAAGCTGCTGTTTTCAAACTCTATTATTGTCGTCCAGAGCTTTCTTAAGGAAAAACAATGACTTCCTCCCTGCTAAAGGAAATCGCAGCATTCAGAGGAACAATCCGAGAAAACACTATATCTCAAAGAATAAGAGGTCTCATCACGAGCCGGCTTATCATGATCATAGATATTATAACTTGCTGACTTTGCCAATACTGTCTATCAAAACAGGGCAACGACTCAAGATTGTTGCAATCAAAAGACAAGGGGTCTCATCACGAGCCAGCTTGTTCAGCAAAAGTGTAAATCAAGTGAATGACTGTGTCATAATTTGGCCACCAAACCAAGACATTGTTCTTTAGAGAATAAAAAAGGAAAAAGTGTCAAAAAGGATTTTTCTCTGAAATGTTGTAAATAACCTCAAGCAGGAAAAAGGATCATTGCTGGATAATATGGTAACCCTGTCGAGGCTATGGACGCTTGCGGGCAGCAGAGGCTCTACCTACGACAAATGAGCATATTTTAAAAAGCCAGTACGCAGAGAAGACCTTATTTTATCTTTAATAAGACCAAGTAATGTCTGGTATGAATGCAAGAACTAAGCCTGAGGAAGCAGACAATTGGAATATGAAAAGGTTGAGACAAAGTATCATTGACATGATAAGGGGTAATCTACTCTATCTGTCCATAACAAAATTTAGACATACGAAAATTTTTCTGTTTCGGAAGTAGAAATTCAATAGAAAAGCAGAGATAACTGGTTCTTCACAGTGAATCGCCATTGTTGTGGTCACCAACAACCCCCCTCTTTGTTTGATATTAGCAATAACACCAAGCAAAGGGGGACCCTTAGCAAAAAATCCAAAAAATATTTTTATCAAATTTTTTGTATTTTAACTCCCTAAAGCTAGATCGCATCGCGAAGAGAGAGTGAAGCGTTTCCTATGCGCATAAATAAGCTGCAAAGAAGCAACGCGAAATTCATCGCATCGCATATTTTGAAAGCGCTCTTAAATGAAAAACCTAAGGAATCGCCGACGGCCGATATGCGACGTCGCATATCGCAACGTCGCATAAGCAGCACACAGTGATCAAATGAAAAATGCGATCTTGCGATTTGCGATCTGCGATGAATGAGACTATCAATTGCTGCGATGACACTTCTCGACATCGCAATCCTCGATACTGCGATGCGAATCGTAGAACCACTCATCGCAAGATTTCCTCGACATAGTCTGTAAACCCAAAATTGAGCGCGCACCTTAAGGGAAATTAATGATTGTACGCCTGAATATCCAAGAATGATTGTGTTGCGTTTTTCGAAGAGTCAAGTCATTATGAGTGTCATGATTATGCATTCATTAGAACTTAATGCTTTCATGTCAATCTTTTCGTAATTCTTCTTTTCCTTTGCGTAAACTGTAAGGCAGCAACTAATATAAATCAATATGCAGGAAACATCTAAGGAAAAGGGGAAAGCGCCAATACTAGGAGAACAGAGAGGAGATGCCTTCGCAAATGGTTGCCGCATGCAGCAGGACCGCGGATTCCACAGTATCACTCAACAGATATTGATGGAAATAGACTATCCAAGACTCAGAGTCAAAGGCGCACAAAAGCAGCATGTTTGCAAAAGATCCTGAAGCTTAGACTGGGTAAAGCAAAAAGAAAAACGCTAAAGAGGGAGGACGCTCTAGAAAAGCCTGGAACAAAGAACGGAAGCAAGTTTCAATACGGAAGATTGTTCAGGCAACGAAATCCCTAACTCATTGAGTCATTCACACGGCCGGAAACCGAAATAGCAACAGCACAATCAGTTTGAAAGAAATCTGGGCTATACTAAATATACGCGCAGCGAAGACACCCAGTCAGAGTTAGATTTTCAAAAATATCTTCTAGTTTGTTAGAAAGAGGTGCCAGCTCTTGTTATTTCTACTTTTATCACTCGAACAAAAGGAAAAGACAACCAGCCGACTCTTTCCAGGCGAACCTTGCATTGCTTACAGAACTAAGGAGCAGATACAGAAACGGTTAGAAATTAGATTCAATTTTTAGAAATAAATTTGTTTTAGTAAAAGGGCGGTCATTTGAAGCCGTTTCCTAAATTTGTGTAATTAAGATTAATTAGTTAGTAGTATTTAACCCTTCTCATGGCATTTGGAGAAGGGTCCGGAAATTTGTCAAAAAACTTGTCCTCAGAACATGCACTTTTGCACCCTCGGAGGGGGTTTTTGATGAATGGATGGATCAAGATTTATTTATGTTTGCATTTTAATGTCTGCTACTGATGTTGCACTTCTGTACTCTTAGTAGACGTTAGAAGTAAGTAGAGATAAATCGTTATTGCTTGAAGTTTATGAGTGAAATCAGTCATAAATGGTACTTTTATCTCTTGACCAATTTTTGCTTATATTCTTAGAGTGATATGCAGCTGAGTTGTTTGTATGTTAATGTATGAATGTGTGGGTTACCATTTGGCACTTTTGTACGGTGGAGTCATTTATTTGTGCTTGACATATGAACAACTTATTATGCGATATGCTGTTCACAACTGTTTTGCCTAACTTCTTATGCAGAATGGTTTATCTTAATTGATTTATATTCTTATGATAGCTGAATGATCTTTATTACCAGTTATTGTATGAAATCTTTTTAGATCGCATAATGAAAGAATTCTACCCCGGGTTAGTGTAGATTAGATGTTTTGTTTTTGTTAGATTACAGTAGCATAGAGTCAGTTTAGAGTTTAGAATTAAATTAGCTTAAAATTACTTCTAGATTAGCATCATCAAAATCTACACACACACACACATCCTTTAGATTGGGAAGCTGGTCCCATTATCCCCAGTCGGACCCGCTACACCAAACGGGCAAGGAGCCGCCAACCAGGTTCCAGACTGGGTGGGTATCCCCCTTGTTGTTGACCCGATTTTAGGGCCCTCAACAGGTCTATGAGTTGCAGGATGCTATTTATGGATGATTGGTCATGTTGGTAAAAATAGATGGACCTCTATTTTTAGACATATGGGTGGAGTCTATTTTTAGACTGCCAGTCAAAAAAATAGAACAGTCGAATATTATTAGCTCTTAATAATATTTGGACTATAAACATTATCTTATCCTCTTGCAGCACTTCAGTTCGAGCTATGGATGTGGCACATACAATTGCCAGAAGGAAATACGCTTTTCCTATGGGTTAGTTGACCTATTGCATGATGGACTTCAGTTATAACTCAAGTGATTGAGTTTGGTGGAGTTGATTGAGGAGTTGATGGAGTTGTGTTCAGTTTGACTTAGTTGAACTCGTTGTATTTAGTCTAACTGCCAAATACACTAGTGATGAGTGATGTGAATTAATTATTAATTAATTCACTAATTATTAACTCATAAATCAACTAAAGAATACATCAGTTAACTCAGTGCATGGACAGTTCAGTGGAGGCAAGTGTTAGAGGTGGGTGAAAGGGTGAGACTACTATCAGTTGTGACTATAGCTATGCATGAGATTTGCACAATCATTGATTGAGATTGCCAATGAGGATTGCACAGTACAAGTCAAGGGAATTTGAACTTGGATCTGATCTATTCTCAACTTGGATTGCGCAGTAGAGGCAGGCAAACAATGGAGGAGATTTGAACCCGTGACTTGTTCAGATTTGAGCTAGTTTGTGTGTAGCATGTGGAGATAGTACTGAGTACTTGTGAGGAGTATTGTACTATGTATTGTTACATGTTCTCTATCATTATAATATACAGATAGTTGGGGGTTTTCAGCTGTATGCTTTCCCCATTACATACTGTGTTGATATGTGTGATTGATGTTTGAATGTGCGCATGCGATTGTTTTTTTTAATTCCGCAAATTGATGATCAATAGTAGAGGAGGTTATGTATTATGCATGCATTCCGCAAATAGTGTATAATCAGGATAATCTCTGTGAATAAGTGTTATATTATTCAAATTTCTATAATGACTTATCAATACCACATGCCCAAAATTCATAACTTATTTCACAATCAAAATATTTTATTTTATTTAGTTTTAAAACATTTTATTTAATTTAGTTTTAAAACATTTGTTTAATTAAATCTAAAAGGAAAAATGTTATAATTATTTTTTAGATATACCTAAACCCTCTATTCTCATGACTACTAAAAATATTCCCATAAAAATTAAATCAAGGTTTTAATAAAATTTAAAATGAGAATACTTTTATATATAAAGATGTGAAATTTGTATAATATAAATAATATTATTAAGAACTAGCACAGATCCATCTTAACTAGGATCCAACCAAATGAGCTTTTTTAATTTAGACACTTTCTTAAACACAATATCATGGAATCAAATTTAAGAGAGAGAGTGGAGGGGGGGGGGGGAGAGGGAGGGAGATAGTGACAAAGTGAAGAGAGAGAAATAGGGAGAGAGAGAGAGTGATAGGGGAGAGAAAAAGGGAGGTGGGAGAGAGAGGGAGAGAGAAGAAGGAAGAGAAAGATGAGGGGAGAGAGAGATGGAGAGACGGAGAGAGAAGGAAAGAGAGGAAGGAATAGAGAGATGAGGGGAGAGAAATATGGAGAGAGGGAGAGAGAAGAAGGAAGAGAGGGATGAGGGGAGAGGGAGATGGAGAGAGGGAGGGAGAGCAAGGAAGAGAGAGATGAGGGGAGAGAGAGATGGAGAGAGGGAGAGAGAGAGGGAGGAAGAACAAATACATAGGGAGATAGAGGTGGAGAGAGAAAGGGAGTGACAAGGAAGAGATGGGGAGAGAGTAAGGGAAGAGAGAGAAGAGGAGACGAGAGAGATAGGGATAAAAGAGGAAAAGAGAGAGAGGGAGACACAAAGATGGAGGGGAGAGAGAGAAGGAGAGGGAGGGAGACAGTAACAAAGTTAGAGGGAAGAGAGAGAGAGAGTGATGGGGGTGGAGAGATAGGGGGAGGTGGGATACAATGGCAAAGAGAGGAAGGGAGAAAAAGAGGACTCAAGAGAGAGAGGGAGAGAGAATGATGAGGATGGAGAGATAGGGGGAGGTGGGATACAATGACAAAGAGAGGAAGGGAGAGAAAGAGGACTCAAGAGAGAGAGGGAGAGAGAGAGAGAGAGAGATAGAGTTGGAGGGGGGGAGAGAGGGAGGGAAGAAGAAAGACATAAAGGGAGAAAGGTGGAGAGAAAGAGGGAGTGACAATGGAGAGATGGAGAGAGAGTGAGGGAGAGAGGAGAGAGGGAGGGAAGAGAGAGATGGAGAGAAGGGTAAGAGAGAGAGAGAGAGAAGGGGAAGAGAGAGGGAGAGGAAGAGGGAGGGAAAGAGAGAGATATAGATATGAAGAGAGAGTGTGTATGTTTGGGGGGTGAGATAGAGAGAGGGAATAAGAAAGAGACACATAGATACAAATATAGATATTATATAGTATTATATAACTAGCTTAGATCCATCTAAACCCCAAATCTACCAAGCATTGAGAGGGATCAAGTTTTGCACTCAAAAAATAGGTTTGCGCCTCGAGAGATTTGATAGTTCTCGGTTTTTGATAGATTCGGGGTTAAGATGGATCTAGCTTGGTTTAATTGTGTTCAGAGGTGGTCTCCAACCTAATATGGGGAGATATTGTAATGCTTAACATTTTGACTTAATCAAAACAAAACAAAATTAAATTAAAATAAAAATTATAAATTTCTGGAGCCCAAATTTTTTCCCATGGTATTATTAACCCATGGTTTTCTCCCATGATATTCTTATTTAATGTTACCTATTCAAAGGCTAATAATTAAACCAACCTAGATCCATCTTAACTTTGGATCTACAAAACTTTGAGAGGGATCAAATCTCTTTTCACTTTAAAAGAAGTTTTCACCTTGAGAGATATTTGACCCCTCTTGATTCTTGGTAGATCTAAAGTTAAGATGGATCTAGGTTGGGTTGTAGAATTTGAGTGCGTTAGGGGTTTTTCGAGGCTCTAAATCTATTTATGTATTCAAAAAAATATTTTAAATAACAAAAAACCACAATCTTGCTTGAAATTATATTATTGTATTCTAGTGAAAAAGTCATTTTGTCTATTAGTTAGACTATACCTATTTAATAGTGTAGTCCAATTAATAGACATAATGACCCTTTTCCTTGACATTTTTTCTTGTTAATTCTAACCAAAATATGGCAAAGATTTTCAAAAACTTGAGATTAAATTGTTTAATTTACAAAACTTAGGTACCCTAGGGTTTTTTTGAGGCGTTGAATTTGTTTCTGCATTCAAAAACTTATTTTAAATAATAAAAAATCATAATATTGCTTGAATTTTTATTGTTGTATTCTTGTAAAAAAAAGCTATTTACGCCATATTTAATACATAAGATTAAATTATCTCACACACACATACACACATGAAAATAAATATTTAATATTTTTTAAAGGGTTAAATTTTAAGAAAAGGGAAAATTAGATGATATTTTTAATATTTTAAATGAATTTAATTTAAGGAAAAAAAGTTAAACACTTTGTTTATGATAAAAAACATTTAAGTAATATTATACTTAAATATCATGACGATAAGTAAGACATTAATAAAGAAAACTCTGAGATTCTATTTCTAAGTTCAAAAGCATTCTGGGATCACCATAGTTTTATTGACTTAAAAGGTAAAAAATGTTGATTTTTGTAGCTATGGTCGGTCTTCATAATATTTTCATTTTTACTTGTAATATTGGAAAATGAATTATATTTGTTTTGAGTCATGTTCTTCATGCTTGAAAGAGAGAAAAATATTACAAGGCTCATTAAGAGCAGGAAAATGAAATTTTAAATTTTTATTTTGCCTCCAAAAATACCAAGTCGGCCTACCCAAGATACGTTCCCCTTTGCATGGATGAATCACTATAAATATAGCCTATTCGGTCTCCTCTGGGATACAATTTAGATCTGATCTGAGGCTCACTAATACGAGGCAAGATAACTCACATTTATTAGGCATACCTTATGTCGAACAACCCACTAATATGAGGCATACTCTCTATGGAATAAGACACATGTCTAAGGTTCTTCTCTCTATGGATTAGTGAAAGGATTCTATGGTATAATGTGCATTCTGAGGAAGAGTTGTAGACTTGTTTTTGGCCCTCTCAAAGACCTCCTTTTTGTGATATATCTCTGTGATATGATGCACATTTTTCGAGGCTAATACTTTGTGTAAACATGCACAATTATGAGGCTAGTTCTTTGTGGAACAATACACATTTTTTGAGGCACATACTCTGTGGAATTGTGCACAAATATAAATCTTAGATTTTGTAACACAGAATCCTCCCACATTTACTCAAGTTAACTGATCGATTGGGGTGAACATGTGATGAGAGGCTACTATGGTCTGATTCAACTCCCCATGTACATTTAAGGAAGTGGAATTGACACAACACAACCAATCTGAACTTCTACACATTTCACAGAACCTCTAGGAGCCAACCAACCTTTCTAGGTGATCAACCCTTGAGACAACTTGACATTCATTGCCCTAGAGACTCAGTCACTCCCATGGCATGGGCATGCATGCAACTGAGACCCTCCATTCACTCTCACAGTAAGGGCATGCAAGCGATTGGGGACTTTTTCAGTTAGTTCAGAGTCAATGACCCCAAATTTTGTGCCACTTTTTAAGGGCTAGGTCTTAGGCCACTGCCCAACTTCCAGAAATCAAAATTAACATTGAAACAATGATGCAAATGAAAATACTTGAACAAGGACTTGACTGGACCCCTACTAGCCATGACAGGAATTTTGTCAAACATGTCACAAATATGCATTCTACTGGTCATAACAACAGATCTGAGCATAGGGGTCTCATACTTATCTGATATTCGTAAAGAAGCATTGATGCCTTATCACATTAGTTGAATTATCATCTATTAGGTCATATATTCATTGTTAATTTATTTATCAACCAAAAATGATGAGATCCATACATTATCACTATCATAAAACATGCTCATAACCAACATATAACCAACATAAATAACAAGGATATAAAAAACATAAATACTACATATGAACTAGTACATTTACACATGAAATACCAAGGATAAGGAACTATTATTAATGAATGCAAAAGCCAACCAGGTTTGGGACTTCCATGAACCACCTGACCATAGATTGGCTGAACCAAATATTTCTTTTAGCCAATCACCCTCGTGCCATATTCCAAGCATGAATGTGGGACTCATAACCAAAAAATAAACTAGGGCTTCCCGAGGCTAAACCACCTCACCCTCATCAATAGAACCAGGCTTTACTACAATCCTCATTGGATCATTAGGCCCTAAACAAGAATGGATGCCACCAGATTTCTCCACCTACACCGTGAGGAATTTTACTGTCTCCTAGTCTCTAGTATTTACCGCAATCCATAGTCGAATTCAGGAATTACTAGGCCATAATCGAGACTCCACCCTCCAGGATTTACCATATATCCTGCCATTCACTGACCAAGGATTCCTAGGCATGATCATGGGAACCCACCTCTAGGCTTTACCATATATCTTTCCATTCACCGGTCAAGGATTCCTAGGCCCATCGAGGCAACACAAAATATGGATTTACCGCAACCCACAGTTCGGTTCAGGGGTTACTAGGCCAAGTATTTATCATAATCCACAATCTAGTTCAGGGATTACTAGGCCATGTGTTCTTTCTTTCAGAGATCGACCTCACTCAGTTTCAAATCCATTCGAAAATCTAGCTAAACTAAAACATGAAAACCCCATCACTCCATGGCTATCCGGAAATGGAAAGGCTAGGCTGAAAAACATTGTCACACCTGGAAAAACCCATGCCCATGACAACAAGAGAACTAAGAACACACATGGATGCCAAAACTAACAAGGACATCACATATGAAAATCGATACCTGCAAATAATCTTGTTGTAGTTGCTTGATCCTACTCTTCCTTGCTTGATCCTTGGTTTCCATTCCTTCTTTTATTTTCTTGATCCAATGCTGAAGTGATCCAAGAAAAATCTAAGTGTCCAAGAGTGTGTGAGAGAGAGATCCCCAAAACTGAACTGACAAAAACCATCACTGACCAAAACTACTAACTGATCCTGAGAAGCCTTTTTAACAATAAGGCCTCTATTTTCTTCAATTTCCATTATTTTCCTTCATTTTCCTCCTCACATGCAACATGTTACCTTTCACCTTCCTTTTCTCCTAATTTCCATTATTTTCATAAATAAAATGTTAAATAATGCCTCTTTCCTTTCCAAATCCTTTTCCTTTTCCTTTAGCCATAATAAACCAAATGAACATCCACTAGGATGTTGTTCCCACTATTAAACTTGGAATATGTGTCCCATGACCTTGGTATTCTATTTTTTTGACATGGATTTTTAACTAGGGATGTTACATAATCCTCCCCTTTGGGGGAACACCATCCTTGATGTTTAATGACATCTACAACCAACAAGACCGCTGAAAAGAAAAACATACTTCCCATGGAGCTTTGTAACACAACTCGGTGTAGTATTTACAATGACCATTGCTAAAACATGGCAAACATATCATTTACTGGAGCTTTATAACATAGATCATTATGGTATTTACAATAACCACATATACTTATGCACATTTGTTTCAACCAACAAATAATCATATTGTCTATGGAGCTTTATAAATCCAACTTGATACAGTATTAACAATAATATACACATATACACATATGCACATTTTCTCAACCAAAAAATAAAAGGATATGATGCCTGCATCCACAAAAAGGGAATCCAAAGGCTTACACCTCCACCCTCAAAAGTAGTACTATGATTCACCTCCTTCCCAGGAAGTCCATAATCCACTGCCAAAGTCAAATATGCATTCAAGGTCCAGTGCTACAATCATGTGCCACATGTACCCTCAGTGAATAATTATTGGCTCATTGTTCCAGGGCACACTCCTAATGTGCATCTTATTCCATATGGAAATGCTAATGACCAAAGAAAATCCATCCCCAACCTTCCCTTCTTTGCTACATAGTCCTTTGGGCAATCCGGTCACCACCTTCCATGCAGTTAAACAGTTAAACACCTTCCAAGTTCTACGGGCATCCCCTTCTCTGCTACATAGTCCCTCGGGTGACCCCTCCCTTGGAAAGGTTTCCTCGCATTGGAAGTCCAAAAACCAAGGCATATACCTGCCTCAAAACCATCATATTGGTCATAGTATACTCATGGAAATCAATGGACACTATTGGGTACCAGTGTCCCATAATGACCCTGCTCTTGAAGTGTTTTACCAACATATTATTGCATTTCCAATTCCTTTCACCGACGTTGCTAATTTTTGTAGCCAGTTTCAACCACCCAACCAAGCATTTTCATGCTCTTCCATTAGATTCAAAATAAACTGAAATAAATTCACATCATACCTCATAGGTAGCTCATCATTGAGGTACACTTTCAATATTGTTTACTTCCTATCACAACACGTCAAACTAACATATTGACCAAATCATCATGTATAAACATATCGCATCAGGTTAGCTGGAAAAGTAACCATCATAATCAAAATCATAGATCACATGTAACCATCATAAACCAAAATCATAGATCACATGCAACCATCATAAACTAGAATCCTAGATAACATGCATAATCAAAACTAAAATAAAATATTGATACTTATCCTTTAATCAATCCTTAGTTTCTACCATTATCCTTTCCATATGCACACCATATCAATTGCCACATCCAGCAAGCACCAAATGCTTCACTTCTCTTCAACCACATACACATACACATAGTGTGCATCACATGCATACAACCACACGTGACATACAACACCATATAATACATGCACCTACACCTGACATACAAAACAATACATACACCTACACCCAATGTACGACACAACGAATACACATGTCATGATATCATGACTACGCAATGCACATACATAATACCACACGTACACAAAACAACATGTACAACATGCACACAATGCTACATGTGCACAACAAAACATGTACGACATGCACACAATACCACATGTATAATAGTACCACATTTGCAGCATGTACACAGTACCATCTATACACAACACCACCTGCACAACATGTACACAACACCCCCTGCACAACGTATACACAACACCACATGTACACAACGTCACCTACGCAATGTGTACACAATACCACATGTATACATCACCACATGCACGACATGTACACAACAACACATGCACGACATGTACACAGTACCACCTGCACACAACACCCCCTATACGACATGTACACGACATCACATGCACACGACACCGCATGCACACAACACCACATGTAAAATCATGCACACAACACAATATGTACATGTCACCATATGTACAACATGCACACCATGCCATATGTACACAACATCGCATATGAAACATGCACAAAGAACCATATGTACACACCACTGCATATCCAACATGTGCGCAACACCATATGTACATAACACCACATATCCAACATGCGCACAACACCATATGTACATAGCACCACATATCCAACATGTGCACAACATCATTTGTACACAACACTGCATAAACATGGAATCAACACCATCTATACATGACTTTGCATAAACAACATGTACAAAACACCCTATACACACAACACCGTATGCAGACAACATCACAGGTGCAACATGTACAACATATATATATATAATAGTAGTACTACACATCCATCGACCACAAACTAACTCTACCAAGTAACCTTGTCTCTAGTATCTTTCCACTATTCATGCATGTTCTAGCATGCCACCAATCATACTGCTTACATTTCACTAATGTGTCCCTCAACATTACATGTCCATAACATAGGCATAATACAGGCATATAATATGAATTCATATCCACATGATACTGACATTGTAGATCTGCCAAGGTTACTCTTCCCACTTGATTCCTCATAAACCAAGAACTTGTTCATGTCATTCACTTGCATAAGAAATCATTCCTCCACAAGAATGATCCCTAACAACCCTGTTAGATGGTTACATAATGATGAGCACCAGTATTGCAGCAAGAATGTTGCAACTCCTAGGGATACTAACTTTACTTCATCAACTCGGGGTTCGTACAAACTTGGAGGTGACAATGATGTATACACAATACATGCAATGGTCTACTCTTGTCACTTTTCAACTGGGGCGATAGACTACTAGGGTTTTTCAAACCAGTCTTCTATTGACTAGAAGGATTCTGACTACCAAATGGAAAAGGGAAATTATCCTTAATGCAAAAAGGGAATGATGCCTACTCTAGGAAATGAAAGACTGAATTGGAAGATGCTATAAAGTGACATGAAATCATCTAACTAAACATCTACACACTTTGCTTGCAAAGGACACCTAGCTTAACCTTGTTTATAATATTTAATGACTAGAACTAACTGAGCAGGGAATTTTATCTAAGAATTATTATCACTGACGCATGCATGTGCTAATCTAGAAATTGCAGAAAAAGACCTTTTTTTACGTTTATTTTTATGAATGCAAATGCTAATTTTTCAAGTTGATCTTTTCCAGGGGAGACAGGTATGGAGGAAAGGTTTGGACTAGTTTCAAGGGTATGGAATCCAAGTGGAGGCCTAATCTAAGCTTAGATGACACTTTCTGCTCAATTCGGGCTTAAAACAGGTTGCTACAGGGTTTCCTGTAGTACTACAGGATGTCCTAGTTCTACTACAGGATTCCCTGTTTTACTGCAGGAAACATGCCAAAAGCTTAGGAGATGGTAGGAAAGGTATAATGAAGTGTGGGAAAGGTGTCTGATGGGGAAATAAGGCATGGAGGAGGTGCACACTATCCAAGGCTTAGTCAAATGCTTCAATATGGTTGGATTTTCTCAATGGAAGTGACCTCTTTGCTTGCAAAACAACAATTCATATTTAGGGTTTGGTGGACCTTGGCAGAATAGGTGGATAAGACTTGGATGAGGTGAATGAGATGAGGTCTCCCTGCAAATTAGAAGCTCTTGCAACAACATACATTGTTTTCTTCATTTATGCACAAATTCATCTATACATGGAAACGATTGGTTGAATGGAGGAAAACAGAGTTATTATTAGCTAATGGCTAAGTTCATGAATGGAAGTGCTTTTAAACCATAGAAAACTCAATAGATCCAAATGACAATTGCAAATAATTCTAAGAAATTCAAAGACAATGATCTATTCACCAAGAAACCCTAGATTACGTAGTAATCAAACAAGAAATCTGTTTTTGGGTTGTATGAATGGAACCCTCAAGTCATGATCCCATAAGGGAGATGAGGTGAAAGCCACTATCACAAGATTTTCTGAAGTGTTTATTGTTACTATGATACCACTGATCTAACTATCCACAAATGGAAGCAAACTAATTAATCATCCAAATACTTGCAGATTAACAAAACCAAAATCACTTCAGCAGCTAACTATGAATGTAATCTAAGCATACATGTACAAAAAGAGGAACCTCTGCTGCTAGGGTTGGGTCCTAACCCAAGAGCTTCAACTCTCTGAGTCAACGCAGTGTTGGATCAAGGGAATGCTTCTCATCTTCATTAAAATATCAAAAATACATAAGAGTCATCAGTCACAATGTCTTAGCTCGAAAATGCCTCTTGGCTACAACAAAAAAAAGTTGAATCCTAATGAGGCTATAGGCCTTCTTATTTATACAACTGAAGATACCAACAACTTCCTTAAATTTAGGGATCTTGAGATCAACTGATCATCAACTATCATTGGCTTGGTTTCCAATGACCTTAATGGCTCAGCTACTTGTAACTTCGAGCTGATGAGATATGGTGGAGGAATCTTTGAGTGAGTAAGGAGTTAAAGAGGGAAATCCAATCTCATAAAATCCCTCTTGCTTGTCTACTACGATTCCTACACTTTAATTAGCCAAAATTTGCTCTGAAACCTGCAATTAATGGAAATTAGACCACAAGACATGACATCTCATCTTTACCCTTCACACTAAGCAAAATATAACAAAACATGTAAAGAAACGTGAGAAAAGTTGATTTAATAATTTGGAGAGTGGCATTAAGGTCCATACAATTTACCCATTGATGAGCCTCATCATCATCCCCTTACTGAAATTTTTTCTTATCCTCTGAGCAACTCAATCTATGTCCATGTCTTTCATTTCTTTAATGGCCTCTCTGACATTCCAGGCTTATGTTGTTGTATCCTCCTCTTGTGGATAAAATCTTGCATGCTTCTCTATTTCCTCCCTCTTCTTCCTTTCTTCTTCCTCCTTTTTCCCTTCTAAAATACACAAGAGTAATGGCGGACTGAGTTTCAAGCCAATCCAGTTGATTTTGAGTCTCTGCAGTTCCTTCTTATACAGTGGGGTCCTCTCTAGTGCATCCCTCATTCTTTTAGGGGAATGATACTCCCTGATCTTTAGGTTGTAGGGTAAGGTGCCCCATCTCCTTTTGCATGCTTTCTAGCTTTCATCCCCTAGAAATCTCAAAGTGTCCTCAAAATGAGTGACTTCTTTCTCTTGTGTAGCTAGTTATCTTGGTGCAAGCCGGGGATCATTGGCGATGAGGTTGTGGGTGCTAATGAAAGCCATGGAATTTCTATGTTCTACTCTGATGTAAAGGGGTTATGTTTATTCTCTTTCCAATACTCTTTTTACTTCCTTAGCCCTGGCCTCCTCATGAATCATCCATGATGCCAAGGCCATCAGTTGTAAGTCACCTAGCTTTGGATTGGGGTCCCACACATTCAAGTCTATTAAGGCCAAGTTATGTAAGTAGAATTTGGATATCTTGGCCCTGTCCTCCATGGTGCTTTTGTTGGGTCCCTATAATACTAGTGATTACCCCATTACTATTGTAGTTGCATCCCTTATTAATATTGTTGTGCCCCTATTGTACCCATATTGTTATTACTGTGCCCCATAGAATCCCTCTATTGTTATTTTTGTGGCTTTATATTATTATTGTTAGGTCGGCTGGGTTATATTGTGACTCCATAGACTCCTATATATAGAAAGGAGGTTTTGTCATTTGTATCATCCAAGAATTGTTCATTTAGGTAATGTAAAGGAGGTTTCCCTCTCGAAGAGGCTGAATTCTAAGGCGTTGATCTATCTTTTCTATCTTTTCTTGAGCTGGTTTCATAACATTTGGTATCAGAGCTTTGGATTCTAGGGTTTCGCCGCTCCAAACAGGTCATCGTGGCATTTTCACTATAACTTTTTTATACGATGTTTCAGAAGCTAAAACAAAAACCCATTTGAGAAGACATCGCGTTGAAGCTCGAGTCCAAACTTCAGAGCTTTTCGCGCTATATTTGCGGAGATATGATCTAAGGAAGTTGCTCTTTTTGCAGACTCCTGAATTACATTCCAAACAGGTGACCAGGGGAAAATCGTCATAACTTTCTCTCTGAGCATCGGATTGAAATTTCGTAAGCAGGTATAGAAAGAGGACAGACTGTAGTTTCTTTTATATATTTTTCAGAGCCAAAGGTCGAAACAGTGACTCGTGGCACGTCGTACAAGTTCACTCTACTGAACTAGTCTATAATCAGGTCACTATGGGAGATTTCACATAACTCTTCCTTGGAGAATCCAATTTGGATCAGACTGGTGGCATTGGAAAGAGGACATAGAGGGCTACTATAGGTCACAATTTTAGAACTGGATGATTTGAATGTACAGAGATACATCAGAGGCAATATCGAGCTCCTACAAAGTGAAAAAAGGTGTGTAGATTCTTTTAAATTCTTGCTTAAGCTTGGTTTGAAAAATTATTTTGAAGGATTTCAAAGGGCATAGTAGAGAATTATTATTGGTAACTGATGCCCTGAGGAAAGAAAATGCAAACACCTAGTAAGGAACCTGAAAGCTCTAGCATGACTCATGAAGAAGAGGAAGAAATGCTACATGGTATATCAGAATTACAAGAACAAGTGCAACAAATGTCACTCTCACAAAAGTTAACAGAAGCTAAGATAAATGGTGTGGAAGCTAAGATGAATGGCATGGAAGCTAAGATGGACAATTTGAAGATAGATTTGAACACAAATTTGAAGATAGGCATGGTAGATTTGAAGACAGATTTGACAAATTTTCTACAAGAAATACTTACTAATGGTGAAAAGGTAGTAAAGGAAACTCATGATGCGAACAAAAGAAATGTTAATCATGATATCATAGACTCTAATGTGGGATCGAAGACCCACCATATTCCAAAAATTGATATGAGGAAGTTTGATGGCAAGGATCCTGCAACATGGATATTACAAATGGAGCAATTTTTCAATCTCAATAATGTGCAAAACACACAAAAGGTACGTATTGCAACTTTATATTTGGAACCAAATCAGTTTGTATGGTATCAATGGCTTTGCTCTCATAAACAATTTATCACTTGGGCAATTTTTACGGAAGAATTGATAGCACATTATGAGGATACAAAAAGCAACACTTTTTTTAGCCAATTGATAAGTCCCAAACAAAAGGGTTCAATAATGGAGCACATTAAGGAGTTCCAAAAATTGAACATAAGGGTAAAAGAATTCCAGAGGAGCATAGGATTGATGTGTTCATAGGGTCTTTAAAGGATAATATCCAACATGATGTTCGCCTTTGGGAACTTGATTCATTATAGAAGTCATTCAGGTTAGCAAGAAAAATGGAAAGCAAAATTATGGTAACCAGGAAGCATACCACTCACAACTATAAAGACGGAAGTGTTGTTGCCCCTAGTCTTCCACAACCTATAAGGTTGACACCACAACAATTGGAAGAAAAAAGAGCAAAAGGGCTTTGTTACAGTTGTGATAGCAAATACACTAAAGGTCATAAGTGTGCTGAGAAGAAATTATTCTACATAGATTGTGAAGAGGAAGAAGAAAAGGAGCAAGAAAGGTCAAAAGAAGAGGATATACTCCAAGAACAAAGCCTAGATAAAGAAGAAATGAATCCGACCATATCTTGTAATGCATTGGCAGGAATTACCACTCCTCAAACCATCAAGATAGAAGGACAAATCAAGAAGAAAAAGGTAATAGTGTTGATTGATTCAGGAAGTACCCACAATTTTATTCATTGTAAGGTAGCAAAAGATTTGAATTGCTTCTTATATCTAGCACCAGAGTGTCAAGTAATGGTTGCCTCTGGCTGAATGGTGGTATAACACTTCCTTCCATATAGCAACAAAAATGACCTCATTTATGGCACTTTATGGATATCAGCCACCATCCATCACATCATATTTAAGATAAAATTCTAAGGTTCAAGCAGTAGAACATCACATCTAACATCAACAACAAGTCCTCCAAATCTTAAAGGATAACCTCGTGTTGGCATAGAATAGAATGAAACAACAGGCATATCAACATCGCAGCGAAAGAAGTTTTGATGGAGGTGATTAGGTATTCCTATGGCTACAACCATATAAGCAAATGTCTCTCAAGCAAGCTAAGAAGGATAATAAATTATCACCAAAGTATTATGGTCCATACAAGGTGTTGCAAAAGATTGGTACGATGGCATACAAATTGGAGCTTCCTACAGCTTCTCGATTGCACCCAGTTTTCCATGTTTCATGTTTAAAGAAGGTTATAGGCGACAAGCTTCCAGTTCAAACAATATTGACAGAACTTGACAAGGAAGGAAAAATTATATTGGAACCAGAAGCAGTCACAGAAACAAGAACTCGACAGCTACGAAATCGATCAATTTCGGAGTATCTTATCAAGTGGAAGAACTTATCTGCTGAAGATTCTACACGGGAGGATGAAAATTTTATACAGAAGCTTCCAGAACTAATCAAGCGTTGAGGACAACACCTTTTTGAAGGATAGGGGCATGTTGGGTCCCTATAATACTAGTGATTATCCCATTACTATTGTAGTTGCATCCCTTATTAATATTGTTGTGCCCCTATTGTACCCATATTGTTATTACTGTGCCCCATAGAATCCCTCTATTGTTATTTTTGTGGCTTTATATTATTATTGTTAGGTCGGTTGGGTTATATTGTGACTCCATAGACTCCTATATATAGAAAGGAGGTTTTGTCATTTGTATCATCCAAGAATTGTTCATTTATGCAATGTAAAGGAGGTTGCCCCCTCGAAGAGGCTGAATTCTAAGGCATTGATCTATCTTTTCTATCTTTTCTTGAGATGGTTTCATAACAACTTTGGTGACAGATCTCAATGAACTGCCTATAGTCTTGGAAAGGACACAGTCCCTCGTTGTGCTAGGGCTTTTATCTGAAACTGCAACCATTTTTCTTTGAGGTACAAGGCATATGATTTTGTTGGCATCCTGCACTGGAGTGCCTCCATGGAGTGACTTGCCATACTAGCCAATTGGCTCTCTTTTTCTTGTACGTTCCTCCTCAACCATGTGTTCTCAGCCTCTAGTTGAGATTTCATCACTCTTTCCTTGTCTCTTATCTCACTAAACTCTATGCCCATCTTTAGCATCTTCTCTTCCATATGGCCCACATACTCTACACTTTTTGATTTAGCCATTTTCATCCAACGATGTGTCCTTGCTCTCTCCTTTTCCAGCTCAAAGAATAGAGGGATGGAAAATTTGTGGTATTACTCTCCCTCCCTCAATGAATCTATAATAGGATATGACATTTGGCTGTGGGCTAGGTTCCTGTAGCTCTTGGGATTCTCCCTTTACTGTCTTTGGAGTATCCGTCTCCCCCTGTACTTGTGTTGTTGCTTCCTTTCCTTCCCTTTGTGTCTGTTGTCCTTCCTTCTCCTTTTTCTATGTTTCCTATAGTTTTGACAGAGTTTCTTGTAGGACTGTCTGTGTTTCTTGTAGGAGGCTTTTCCCTTTTTGAAAATGGGTTAAAGGTTCTTTAATTTTCTTTGCTAAGGTTGACTTGGTGACAAACCTCCTAACATAGGTGATTGGTGACCTTTGGGAAGCATGTTTTGATGTGCCCTCTTCACCTCTTAATCCCGAGGAGACTAGCTTTTCTTGTTCTCTTGGTGAGTCTTCAATGGTTATAGGAGTCTTGGTAGGTGTTTGAGGTCTCCCTTGTTTATCTTGGTGCTCCTCCTTGTTTTGAAGTATAGGGGAGGCTACCTATGCTTCTTTCTTGTTGATTTTATGGGTGTACTTAGAGTAGTCAAGGCAACAACTTCCTCCTTTTGTATGGGTTCTAGAGACACTCTTGGGGATTCCTCTCCTTCCTTGCTATGTATTTCAGGACTTGCTTCATCCTTGTGTGCTTGTTCCCTACTATCCTTTTCTTCCTTTGTTTCATTTATCTTTGCCTCCTCTTCTTCCTTTGGTTCTTCTTCTTCTTCTCCATGTTCCTCTTCTCCTCTTTCAGGCTCTTATTCCTCTTCTTCTTCTGGTTCTTCTTTCTCTTCTTCTTCTAGTTCTTCTATCTCTTCCTCACCGGTAGAATTTGGGTCTCTTTCATACTCAATGGCTTGAATTACATCTTCTCTGTTCATGTATGCAAATATTGACCACATAATAGGGATTCTTAATTGGCTTAGGGCATCTTCTAGTATGAGCTTGATCATCCCATGATGTGACAACTACTAATGCTTTCATTCCTGTACTTTGATGCTCATGTATATTATGGATTGCAATAAGAAGTAGGGCACACTAAGTCCTCTACGAGTAGGTAACTCTTCTCCAAATCTCAGCTCATGGAGGAGTCTAAACTGGAAACCATAGACTATACTGAGCCTTACCTCACAAAAAATATAATTTAGAATGTGATAGCTTAATTCATCCCAATGATGTGGAATGCTCTCCCTTCTAATCCCAATTTTTTCCTCAATTGGTTCCTCATCTTCCAAGAAAAAGTTCTTCTTTGTAAGAGTGTTGCTAGCTTTATCCTCTTTTCTCCATTGTAAACCTAGAGGAAGTGTAGTGATTCTGCTAATGCTTTCAAGGGTATTGTTAATGACAATCCTCTCACTACAACAGTGGCACTGCCTCTAGATTGAGGTATGAGTGACATTTCAAATTCCCTAGCTACATCATCATCATATCCTATAAATAGCTCGAAGAATCCCAACCATTGATGCCTTCTAAATATCTCTACCACAGGAGGATGTAGATGTATTCTAGTTGTTCTGGTGGGCTCCCTTTTGTTGAAACCCCTTGTCATCTTCTCTCTCTTTCAATCTGAAGTTTGGTGGCTATATCTTAAGAGCTTTCCCAAGTGACTGAGGGTTTATATTTTAGGAGGGCGATGACTACAATTCTCCCTTTACTCTACACAATCCTCCACACAATTGTGTTTATCTTTATGCACACTGTAATTGCTAGAAAGAAATGACAATTTCTTTTCCTTTCCTCTTTACAAATGAAAGCACAGAGGATATGGGCACCTACCATTATGGTAATTTTGAGCTCTAAAATGGGCCTTCTAAGAAAAATGTACAACCAAAATAAACTTTATAAGAATCAATAAGATTCAAGATGATGATGTCAACCATGGGGTATGATTCACCATTTTTGGATTAAAAAAGTAAAAAGATTAAAAAATTATCAAACTACTTTTTCAACTCATATTTTCGAGTGGGAGTACTCGTTGGATGCAAAATTTAATTCCTCATCCAAGAATTACCCATATTGCATACTTTCGATGGACCCTGCTACATGAAAAATGAGAAATAAATGAAAAATGTGATTGCAATCACGTTTTTCATTTATTTCTCATTTTTCGTGTATCAAGGTCCATCGAAAGTATGCAACATGGGCACTCGTTGGATGAGGAATAAAATTATGCATCCAACGGGTGTTTCCACTCGAAATTTGAGTAAAACCATAGGGATATAAGTTGAAAATACGAGTTGAAAAAATAGTTTTTTTTTCCTCTAAAATTTGATGATGTAATGTAATCTTATTTTATTATTTCCCCTATTATTTTATAATTTCCTTAGGAGGCCCATTTTAGACCTCAATATTTCCCTAATTCTTTCATTGCAATGCCTTGGTTGAGGAGAATTCTTGAATAGCTAGGCCCTAGGTACCCCCTCGTAGAATTTTTTCCAATTCTCACTGGTTCCTGTAGTTTTCATGTGATTCATGTAGGTGCTCACTGTAGGATTGCTGAGACTAGATTTCCTCGCTGTTTCATGTAGTTTTCATGCGTTTCCTGTAGGTGCTCACTGTAGGATGGCCGATACTAGCTTTCTCCTTCGATGGCTCCTCCAGATGGTCCCAACTCTCAAAATCTCGAAATGAACGATGTCTTGCATGAAAGTTAGGGAATATTTCTATTTATGGTTGATTTCATTGAGTGATGTGCTGGATGGTTGGGTACGTAATTTCTCCTTTTGGACCATTGGCCCACTATTAGTTATCATGCAACCCTTTCTCATAATCATCACCCACTCCTGTACAATGTAACTCGACCACCTTTTCGATTTATTTCCTTTGATGTGACCTTGCCACATGTTCAGTTGACTAGCACTTTAAATTTTTGTTATTGGGCTGAGGGTGGCCAAGTTAACTGGCCACCTTCAGCTTATAAAACCAACTTTTTCATATTCCTACAGTTTTAATCATATTCGTACTTAGGAGAGAGTGTGGATGAGGTGACATACATGTGGCTTCCTTTGCTTTGTTGATGCATGTTGGAGGGTGGCTCTGTTGTGCTTCTTCTAGTTTAGGTACATCTTCTCTTCTGCTCTCATTTTGTTGATTTTATTTTGCTGATAGGTTGTCTTCTTGTTGTGATGTGCAGGTGTTAGCCTCTTCTATTATTGTTGAGCTTTGGAGAGGTGCCATAGTGCCTACAGGTGTGATGTTACTCTTCCAATGCATGGGTGCTGAAGGATGAGCTTGGAGACTGCTGTTGTTTCAATATAGGCTGCTACAAGGTTTCTGTAGTACTACAAGAAATCTTGTAGTTGCCTCTTTTTGAAAAAAAATTCTTTCTTTTGCTTGGAGGATGACTAGGTGTTGAAGTAGGAGTGGAAGGGGTGGGAATGGAGTGGTAGGTGAGGTAGGCTACTGGTGGTGTGGCCCTTTGATATTTTTCTTTGTTTCCTCTCTTTGTTTCCTTATATATATATATATATATATATTTTCTTCTTCTAAGTGGATTTCTTGATGGACACAGAGGATGACATGGTCATGAAATGGTGTTGGTTGAGATGCAGTGAAGCCAATGTCCTCCTTTTTCAACCCAAAACATGGTTGCATCATGATTTTTCAATCAAAATTCCATTCCTGTAGATTTTCAGGACTTCCTGTAGTACTATAGGAAACTCCTATAGTAACTACAAGAAATCCTGTAGAAGTCACAGAATTGCCTGAAATTGGATTTTTGATGGTTGGAGATGAGTATGGATGAATGAAACATGATGTTCATGGAGGAGATGAAATGAATGAAGGAAAAATGGGGTTTTTCATGGCTTTCTGCCCTCTGAACTTGGTGTCCATTATTTTCTTGAAAACTTGCAAAAACTAGAACTATTATGAGTGGGCAGGTTTGAGGTCCTTGCCATTATATTTTTGTGTGTGTGTGTGTTTTGAAAGAAAGCCAGGTTGCCTCAAAGGAGGTTTTCATCCTAGTTGCTTGCCCTAGGCACCTCAAAGGAGGTTTTCATCGAGGGGTCTTTTTTTTTTCTTTTTTCTTTTTCATTCTTAGGCTGCCTCAAGAAGGTTTTCAACGCAAAAGTGGGCCTCAGGTGCCTCATGGAGGTTTTCACCTAGGTTTCTTATTGTTTTTTTCCTTTTTCCTTTTTTAATATTTTTCAAAGATTCACAGTCTTCAAGAATTTGGTGAGGTGGAAGACAAGACTCCTTCAATCACCATTACTGCCTTACTGATACTACTGATGAACTCCTCCTTTGGCAGAGGATTTTTGTAGTCTTTCAATCTATACCCATTGAAAGCAAGGGGATACCTTCTTCACAAATGGTTCTTATCTGAACAACCCTGTTGTCATGGCACTTTTCTATCACATATGGGCCCAACCATATGGTCATCAACTTGCCTTTGAAATCTTTAAACCTTGAGTCATATAGTAGAGCCCAATCACTTTATTGAAACAATTTGTCTTTGATACTTTTGTCATGCCAGACCTTTATTTGTACTTGAGTCACTTCTGTGTGCAGGAGGGTCTGCATCCTGAATTCATCGAACCCATTGAGCGAGAGAAACCTTTCTTGTTGTGCCCTTGTAACATCCAGATCCAAATGTGTTTCCATTCTTAAAGTGTTGTACTCAAACTCAATGGAGAGCAGAACCTTCTTCCCATAGACTAGATCATAAGGGGTGAAGCCAGTGGTTGTCTTCCAAGTTGTATTGTAGGCCCAAGTGGCCTCCACTAGTCTTTCAACCCAATCCTTCTTGTTGCTGCTCACCACCTTTGTCAGAATGCTTTCCAATGCTCTGTTGGTAACTTCTACTTGTCCACTGGCCTAAGAGCGATAAGGAGTGGAGTTCATATGTTTGATCTTATGCTAGCTTAACAGATTATCAATCATGTGTGAGGTGAATTGAGTGCCTTGATCAATAACTAGCTCTCTAGGGTATTGAAACTTGTAAAACAGATTCTCCCTCAAGAACTCAGCCACTTTCTCTTTTGTGGCTACCTTGACAGCTTTAGTTTCAACCCACTTCGTTAAGTATTCAATGCACACAATGATGTACTATTTCTGTCTTGATGGAGGATCAATGGGCCTAATTAAATCCATGCCCCACTTGTTAAATGGCTCAAAAGTCACTTGAGGTTGCAGAGGCATTTCATCCCTAGGAGTAGGTTTCCCCATTCTTTGGAACCGGTCACATTGGATGGTATATATTATTGCATCTTGGTGGAGAGTGGGCCAATAGTAACCAACATGTAGTACCTTGAAGGCTATCCTTTTGGCTGTAAAGTGACCTCCACAAGGCCCATCATGATAGGCCATAAGGATGTCAAAAATTCCTCCTCCCCGACACATCTTCTTAGAATTTGAACTGGGCCCAACTTGAAGAGATTGCCCCCAATCCAAGTGAATGGGGCACTTGATCCAGACTTAAACAGGAATGCAAAAATTACAGAGATAACCATAAACACAGATATGTAGCAGAAATAATACTTCACTTCATTAATATAAAATACTGAAATATGCTTACAAACAGTAATGGAAATAAACTAGCTGGGGCGATGGTAGCTTATCTCTGAGAAGAGATGTGGTGGCTACATGCCTCTGAACTATCTTACAATGAGGCTTGAAGGCCTATTTATTATTGAGAAATAATGGAAAACCCTTAACATTCCAAAACCTAACCCTAGAAGATGAAACGCCAAACTGTGGGCCCCGTTTGGGTAAATTGGTACATCAACTTCCCGGGGTCGTAACTTTGGCATACGATCTCCGTTTGACGCATACAATAACTCGTTAGAAAGATCTATCCGAGCACTACCACTTTGGAAAGGGACCCATGTTGCCCCCAGATTTCCCAAAAAACATCATTTAGGGCCCCAAAACGGCTCCAGAAATTTAGGACCCGAAAAACTACTAAAAATAGTAAGTTGTGCTACAATTAAGGAAACTGGAAATGCTGAGAGAAACAATGGTGGGGGTCCAGGTGGACTTGGCAGGTGGCCACCAATATCCACCTGGATCATTCCTCCCCCCTTAGGAAGCAATGGTCCCCATTGCGTTGAGTTCCTCCATGAGATGAGGAAACTTTTGCTGAACTTGGTCCCTGGTGAGCCACTTGCCCTGGTGAAGGAGTTGGCCTGCTTTGACAACTCGATACAGTTGGATATTCTGTTGGCGAGTGTTCTTGATTTGTGTGTCCATGATCTGATCAGTTGCAGCTTGTTCCATGCAATCTGGATTTAATTCTGTGGGTGTGAGCTGTTCTCCAATGTCGGATGTGTTTAGCAATGGTGGAAAGTATGGCCGAAGGCGGTCCACATTGAACACTGGGTGTAGGCCAAGGAATGGGGGAATGCTAAGCTCAAATGCATTGTCTCCCACAGCCTTAGTAATGGTGTAAGGACCATATCAGAGTGGTATCAGTTTCCGATAGGCTCCAGTAAGACGTTCCTTTTGCAAATGCAACCAGACTTTGTCGCCCACCTGAAACTTGTGTGGCACCCGATGTTGATCATGTCGCTGCTTGTACTTGGCATTTGATTTCTCCAGAATTTCATGGACTTGTTGGCGAATATGTTGGATGTGCTCAATGAATATGGTTGCCTTATCTGTTTCGGACTGGACATGAGCCGAATCTGTGTGAGTAGCTGCAAGTGGCATGGCCACATCAATGGGGCATAGTGGCTGGAATCCCAAGCCCACCTGAAAAGGGATGTGGCCAGTCGAGCTATGAAGAGCTCGGTTGTAGCTGTGCTGAACATAGGGGAGGCTCTCGTCCCATGTGCGTGGATGCCTTGACTTGTACATGTGCAGAATGTGTACAATCATCCGATTGACAACCTCTGTCTGGCCATTAGTTTGAGGATGGAAGGCTGTGGACTTAGTGAGTTTGGTGTCCAACATTGACCAGAGACTGGACCAAAATGTACTGAGGAACCGACTATCCTGATCTAAGATGATAGACTATGGGATCCCAAAGTGCACCCACACTCGTTCAAAGAAGAGTTTAGCAGTGGCTTCCGCTGTGATATTCTTCTTGCAGGCCGCCATAATGGCCATCTTCGAGAACCTGTCGACGACCACAAAAACAAAATCATTTCCATGCTTAGTGGAAGGAAGGCCTGACATGTAATCCATGGAGATGGATTCCCAAGGTCGACTAGGGGTAGGCAGCAGGTTATAGAGACCTTGATTATTGATGGTTGGTTTGGCAATGGCACAGGTAGTACATGATCTGATGTACTTCCTGACATCCTGTCGAAGATTTGGCCAATAGAAATACTTTTGCAGTACTGCCACCATTTTCTCGACCTCGAAATGCCCAGCAGCCCGATTATAGTGTGCTTCCCAAATCATCTTGGCATGCTCGCTTGAAGGAACACAAAGGTGACCCAGGTGGCATAACAGGGAATCCTGGAGGTGAAAATCTGGAACATGCCAACCCTCCAAGAGTGTCTGGTATGTGTGGCCAAATTTTGGGTCGCTTTTGTAGAGAAGTGGCCAATCAGAAGTCTCGTGCCCACAAGAGTTGAGCACGGTGGTTAACACCATAATCGGTGGTCGACTGAGGCAATCTGCGACATTATTGGTGCTGCCCTTCTTATACTTGATATTCAAATGGAACTGTTGCAGGTATGTAGACCACTTCTGATGGCGATCATTCTGCAATTTCCCTTGGGTTTGTATGAACTGCGGGGGTCGGTGGTCTGTGTGGATGACTGTTTCCTTCCCCAAAATGTAATGCTTCCATTGTTGGCAGGCCTGCACAATGGAATACATCTCTTTATCATAAGTGGGATACTTCCGGACTGTTTCTAAAAGTGTTTCACTATGATATGCCACTGGATGCCCGTGTTGAGTAAGGACTGCCCCAATAGCATAGTCAGAGGCATCTGTCTCGACCTCAAATGGTTGTTGTAAATCTGGTAACCCAAACATTGGTGCCGTGCAGAGGTGATCTTTCAACTCTATGAATGCCTTCTGTTGAGATTCATACCAAAAGAATTTCGCTTTGCTCCTCCCTTGGTGACTTGACTCAAGGGCCAAGTGATATGAGAAAACCCCAACACGAACCTGCGGTAGAAGTTGGAAAGACCTAGAAAGCTGCGGAGCTCTGTCAGAGTGGTTGGAGATGGCCAATCCTGAATGACTTGGATCTTGGCTGGATCCACATGCACCCCCTGTTCATCAATAATGTACCCCAGATACTGAACCTGGGTCATGCCAAAAGTGCATTTCTCCAAATTGGCACATAGCTTGTGTTGCTGTAGTGTTTGTAGAACCTGTCGGATGTGGTGGAGGTGCTCTTCCCAACTCTGGCTGTAGATCAGAATGTCATCCAAGTATACCACTACAAATGAGTTGGTGAATGGCCGCAAGATGTCATCCATTAGCCTCATGAAGGTTGCAGGAGCATTCGTCAATCCGAAAGGCATAACCAACCATTTGAAGAGGCCCTCCTTGGCTTTGAAGGCAGTCTTCCACACATCAGAGGGTTAGATTGGTACCTGGTGATATCCTGACTTCAGATCGATCTTGCTGAAATATTTTGCCCCTTTTAGTTGGTCCAAGAGGTCATCAATCCACGGGATCAGGTACCTATTACGGACAGTGATCTCGTTCAACGCCTGATAGTCAATACAGAGTCTCCAAGTCCCATCCTTCTTTTGTACCAACACGATCGGGCTCCCACAAGGCGATGAACTCGGACGGATGTGACCTTTCTGCAACAGCTCCTGAATCTGCCTCTTGATTTCATCGTTCTCCAGAATGAAGCGTCGATAAATTGGTCCATTGGGTAGCGGCGCACCTGGGGTTAAATCGATGGAGTGCTTGACCCGACAGTGCAGAGGAACCCCTGCGGGGGAGGTGAAGATGTCCTCGTACTCCTTCACGACCTTATCCATCTGTAGTTGTTGTGCGGAGGGGCCCTGTCTGGAGGCCGTGGCCACCGTCTTCTTCTTTCCTTGAGGGCATATCATTAGGAAAACAAATTTTCCAGTCTTGGAAATGAGCTTACTGCATTGTTTTGCAGTAATCAAAGAGATGGCGGTAGGCGGTGCTACCTTTGGTATCATGTACAACTTATTCCCCAATGTAATAATAACATCATGGGGCCTTGATTCATACACAACATGTCGCTTCCAAGTATGGTTTCCCTAATAATACATCACAAACTTAAGGGGGAGCAATGTCACACAATACCTCATCTGTGAAGGGCTTGATGTTGTATGGAAGGCGCCACTACTGGCTCACGCGAAGATCCTGTCCTTGGTGAAGCCACCTGATGGTGTACGGTTGTGGATGTGCTGTGGTCGGTAAGCCCAACTGCTTCACGACCTCTACCGAAATGAGGTTCTTTTGGCTCCCGCTATCGACAATGAACTGTAGCGGGGAGCCCTTGACCCACATTTGGGAGTGGAAGAGATGCTCCTCCTCCTCTTGATCTTCGGGTTCATTTTTCTGGATCTTGGCGGTAGCAATAGTGGCATTGGGATCCGCATCAATGATATGCTTCCCTTTGTCATTCCCCTTGTCGGGTTCTGACTCAGAGTCAGAACATGCATCTGATTCTGGAACCTTTAGCTCAGCCACCAGTGATTGCTTGGCCCGACACTCACTGGTGTTGTGAGTGGAGCTCTTATGGAACTCACACCATTTTCCTGTGTCCTTTTTCGTCTTCGCGGCGCTATTCTTTGCCTGCAGCTTTGGCGGGTTGTCTTCGGCTGCCCTGCCTTGGCTTTGTCCTTTGTTTTGTGTTTTAGGCTCACCTTTCCCTTGCTTCAGATTCATAGATCCAAAGTCTCACTTCTTTTGTTTAAACTTCTGCTCGACCTTGACGGCATATCAATATGCTATGCCAAGCGAGGAGATGTTCAGGAATTGTATTTCTTCCTGGAGGTACTTGTACAGGCAGCCGTGGTATTTGAGTATCAAATGCTGCTCCGTATCCTTGATACCCAACTTTGAGTGAAGGGTATGGAAAAGATTGGTGAACTCCGGCACGTCTTGGTCCCTTCCCTGCCGCAGCATGGTCCACTTTATGTATTCATCCTCATAGCTTCTGACAGGTTAGTACTGCTCCTTGATGGAATCCTGGAATGAATTCCAGGTGGGTGCGGCTGAAAATAGTGAGCCGGTATTTTCATCCTTCTGCTCACAGTAGGTTTCTCACCAGTCCTTGACATGGGGGGCTGCTTTGAGAAGAGCGAAAACAATCTTTTCCTGACTCGAAAATTCATGAACAGAAAAATAACCCTCTAGCAGATTTAACCATTTATCTATGGCATTTGCGTCTATCTAACCCTCAAATATGGGGATTTCAAAATTAACTTGTACCTTAAAGGGCGCGGTGTTTCCAGAGTAGCTGCTGGAAGCCGATGCGTCGCTTCTGGGTAGCCGCTGAAGGATTTGGGCAAAGTTGTCCATCATCGCATTCCGTTGTCGCTCGAGGGCTTCTTCGAGCAATATTTTGATAGGATATCCTGCCCCCTCATCTTTCTTCTCATCCGCCATAGGAGGCCGTCGGGATTTGCGAGGCTGGTCTCGCAAAGGTTCGATTAGTTCAAGTCCTAACTCCTTATATCCCGACCTCGTTGGGGACATGCAAAGAAAAACAGAGAAAAAACATACCGCTTTGATACCACTGGTCCAGACTTAAACAGGAACGCAACAAATTACAGAGATAACCATAAACACAGATATGCAGCGGAAACAATACTTCACTTCATTAATGTAAAATACTGAAATATGCTTACAAATAGTAATGGAAATAAACCAGCTAGGGCGATGGTAGCTTATCTCTGAGAAGAGATGTGGTGGCTACATGCCTCTGAACTGTCTTACAATGAGGCTCGAAGGCCTATTTATCGTTTAGAAATAATGGAAAACCCTTAACATTCCAAAACCTAACCCTAGAAGATGAAATGCCAAACTATGGGCCCCGTTTGGGTAAATTGGTACATCAACTTCCTGGGGTCGTAACTTTGGCATACGATCTCCGTTTGACGCGTACAATAGCTCGTTAGAAAGATATATTCGAGAACTACCACGTTGGTAAGGGCAACATCGGTCCATGGGCCCATTTTGCCCCCAGATTTCCCAAAAAATGTCGTTTAGGGCCTCAAAACGGCTCCGGAAGTTCAGGACTCGAAAAACTACTAAAAATAGTAAGTTGTGCTACAATTAAGGAAACTGAAAATGCTGAGAGAAACAATGGTGGGGGTCGAGGTGGACTTGGTAGGTGGCCACCAATATCCACCTGGATCAACACTTTTCCTTATACTTCTTCTCTTTTCCTTGGAGCACAGATTTGGAGGGAACTGTGCATCTACTAAGTAGTTGGCTATGTCAGCAAACCATGGAGAGAGAACTGAAATGGAAAATAAATGATCATCTGGTAGCTGGTCATCAACCATTCCTTCCTCACCTGCAGGCAAAGCCAATCTGGACAAAAAAACTGCAACTACATTTTCTCTGTCAGGCTTATCAGTGATAGTTAAACCAAACTGTTGTAACAAAAGAAACCATCTAATAATTCGGGCATTCACATTAGATTTGTTCATCAAATATTTACTAGAAGCATGGTCAGTATGTACGAAGTTCTGGTAACCAATGATGTAATGTCTAAATTTATTCAAGGAATGGACAACAACTAGGAGCTCTTTTTCAGTCACAGTGTAGTTCAACTCAGCATTGGACAGATTTTTGTTGATGAAGTAAATGGCATAAGGTAGCTTGTCATCTATCTGGTTCAGAGTCACTCCTATAGCTTTGTCAGAGGCATCCACATGGATGTGGAAAGGAAGAGCCCAATTTGGGCCTCAGAGTATAGGTGCAATAGTCAACTTGTCCTTTAGGGTTTCTAGGGCCTCTTGGTAGCTTTTTGACCATAAAAATTCGGAATCAAAACAAAGGCAAGGCTACCTTGCTGAAGTCTTTTATGAATCTCCTATAGTATCTAGCTAAGCCTAAGAAACTTCTAACATCCCTCTACTTCTGAGGAGTAGGGACCCTCTTTATGATAGCTATCTTATTTGGGTCTACTTGTAGTCCTTCTTAAGTGACCTAGATGTTGGGTATACGACCAAAGTCCCACATTGACTAGAAGTGGGGAGGATCATGGGTATATAAGGATGGACAAATATCTCCATTGGTATGAGACCTTTTGGGGTAAAGCCCAAAAACAAATCCATGAGGGCTTAGGCCCAAAGTGGACAATATCATACCATTGTGGAGATATGTGGTGTCTAGAGTCCTAAGAAGTGGTATCTGAGCCAGATTCAAAGTTAGCCAAGTGGATGAATCCTCGGAATGCCGAACGAAGGTGGTGAGCCCCGGTAATATCACAATGGGATCCGTGGATGAGCTCAGTTAGAGCAAGCTCTCGAGGCAGGTGGTGGTTCCATTTAAGGTGTGTGCTTCCAACGCATTGGAGTGGAGAATCCTGATTGGTAGAGAGTGGACGAATGGATAATCATTTGAGGGGAGGCTCGATGGTCCTTTGTTCGAGGGGAGGATTGTTGGGTATACGACCAAAGTCCCACATTGACTAGAAGTGGGGAGGATCATGGGTATATAAGGATGGACAAATATCTCCATTGGTATGAGGCCTTTTGGGGTAAAGCCCAAAAACAAATCCATGAGGGCTTAGGCCCAAAGTGGACAATATCATACCATTGTGGAGATATGTGGTGTCCAGAGTCCTAACACTAGAACAGTCCCTGCAGTCATAAAGAACTCACACTTCTTAGGACTAAGGGATGAGTTCATTTCAATGCATTTGTTTAATACTTTTCCCAAGTTAGAGAGAGCATCCAAGAAATCACACCCATAGGGGGTGAAATCATTCATATAAATTTCTACAGAGTCATGGACTAGCTCTAGAAATATAATCAGGACCTCTCTCAGGAAAGTGGTAGGGGCATTGCATAACCCAAAAGGAAGGACCCTATAAAAAAAGGTACCCCAGGGATAGGTGAAGGTGGTTTTATCCTGGTCCTCTGGGCCATTATAGATTTGATTGTAACCAATGAATCCATCCAGGAAACATAAGAACTTCTATCCTGCCAGACCATCTAATACTTGGTCAATGAAAGGTAGAGGGAAATGGTCCTTTTTTATGGCTTTGTTTAACTCTTTGTAGTCCACATAGATCCTCCACTTCCCATTTTCCTTTGGAACCAAAAACCAGAGGAGACACCCACTCAATATCTGATATGGGGTAAATAAACCCTGCATCCAACAACTTCTACAGTTCTTCTTTGACTATATCCTTGAGGGTTGGGTTCATTCTCCTCTGAGGTTGGTGCACTAGCTTGCAACCTTCTTAGATGTAAATGTGGTGAGTACACACTGAAGGGGGCACTCCCTCATTTCCTTGTAACTCCAGGAAAAGGCATCCATATGCTTTCTTCATGTGTCACATAACTCCTCTTCTTGATGTACATAAAGATAGGGGTTGATTTTCAATGTTATTTCTGGGCCAAATTCTATCATCTTGACATGCGTAGGACTTGAGTCAGCTAGCCACAGATCAGTCCAAGGGTTATGTTTAGCTTTATTCACTAACTGCTCAAGGGACATGGCATTTGGGGGCTGATTCTAGAGGATTTTCTCAATCAGGTCATCTTCATCAGGTTTCCCCCCTCCTATAGTAGCATCTAGGGTACATATTGGGGAAGACGTCATCTTCTTCCTCCTCTTCCAACCATAAAGGTAATTCATGCTCTAAAGATGGTTGAGAAATAGGGTACACGACCAATTGTTTAGACAAATGCCCATTTTTAATGGTCATATTCCGAGCCCTACAACTTATGTAAACATCAACAATAGCTAATCATGGCCTTCCAAGGATGAGAGGATAGCCATTGAACTTGGTCTTAGGTTGGAGAACTAAGAAGTTAGCAGGATATTCCCAGGAATCAATGGAGACCATCACATCCTCAACAACTCCCTCAGGAGCTACTGTGGACTTGTCTGTAAGTTACAAGACTATTGTGGCCTTTCTTAATGATCCTTGGAGATTCAGTTTAAGCATAGTCTCCTTAGTCATCACATTGATGGCAGCCCCAAGATCGATAAAGGTATAGGGGACAATGATACCATCGATGTGTACATCTACCACTAGACTTCCAAGTTCTAGATACTTTGGGCAAATCATTCGCTCCAACATTAAGTCAAACAATTGTCCGATGACATTAATGGTAGGGGTGTCTTTATTTCACCTCCCAGGATGCTTGAAACATTTCTCCTTGATTAACTTGTTGTAGATGGGGACATCCTTGATAGCTTGGAGAAGCGGGATTTTAACACATAATTTTTTCAATTCAACCAGAAGTTCAGTCTCTTTTGGGGTGTGTTGGACAAGATGGATTAATCTCTCCAGAAAAGGAGGTGGATTTTCTTAAGGGACACTCTCCTTTTCCTCTTCAATATCCTAAGGTGGAGATGGAGGTTTATTATCTAGAAGCACTCTTCTAGACCTGAGGTTAATTTCTTGGATTTCCACAGCATAGGTAGGGTAAGATGCTTCTCCACTGTAGATTTGATGTGCTTGTCTATTTTTCGGGTTCAGATTTGGTTAAGTAGGCATTTGAGGTTGCTTAGGTGGAGCAGGGCATATGAGTTGTGGTTGAGATTGAGGTGGAGGTAGTAGAGTTGGAGATTGGTTGTATGGGGGCCTTCACCCCTAGGATGGTTCATTCCACTGAGGTTGTGGAGGAGCATATGGTTGAAATGGTTGGTTGGCAGGTTAGGAATGGTATTGAGGTAGAAAATACCAGGGAGAGGGTGTGGACCATGAAGGATGAGTAGGAGAGCACCAAGGGGGAATGGATGTATTCTGGTTAGGGTTGTAATATGAATAAGATTCCCCTTGCATGCCTTGTTGGTATGGTTGAGGTCCTTGAGGCCTCCTTTGGTTGATATAACAAATTTGTTCATTCACCCCTTCAGTTCCCTGATACAAAACTTTTAATCCAGGTAGAGAAGGGAACTTTTCTGTGGAGTGGTTCTCCTCACATACATGCAATATTTCTATAAGATTCAATGGACATTCATTCCTAAGGTGCCTCCTGGTGCATCTAGGGTAGAAGATAGATAAGGCTCTTTCTGCTTCCTCCTGCTTCCTCTTGATCTGCATGGTGTCCATTTGTAGAGCAAAGGTATGCAACATTTCAGTCTTGAAGTCTTCCAACATGTTCCCAATTTCACTTTTTATGGATGTGTTGGAGGAGGATGAACTGGCCAAAGATTGACCATCCCTACCCTTCTTTCTAGTTGCCCTAGAATGATTTTTGAAAAGTGTCTTGATATCATCACAGGGTAATTGATACATGTCCCCTCCTGACAATAGGTTTAGGTTTCTAGAAGATCTTTTGTGATCCCTCTAATAAGGACTAGTTTAAGTGATTCAGGATCAAGGGTTAACCTGGCTCTTTTGTAACTGAGTTGGAACCTTTCCTTGTAATCTTCCAAAGATTCATCATGTCCCAAGGTCATTCTAAAAATTTCCTCTTTGGTATCTTTGGACCTGTAATAGTCCATATACTTATTGTTGAAGGCTTGTTGCATCTGAGCCTAGGTAGTGATGTTGTCCCCAGGTAAACCCATGAACCAACACAAGGATGCATCTTTGAGGGTGGATGGGAACAGTTTCAACTTTTGGTCGTCAGAGGTGTAATTACAAGTTCTACATATGACAACAAACTCGAACAAAAAGGTATCCGGGTCCCCTTAGGTTAGGCCATGGAAGTGAGGAAGGGAAGAGGGACTTATGTTTTTCATCCTATCATCCCCATTAGTTTCTCTGATGGGAAAAGCATCCTCAGCTCTATTCTCAGCTCCTTCTTTGTCCCCAATCACATTTCTATTTTCATCCATGGTGTAGGTCGGTGGAATGGTTTCTTCTTCTTCCCCAATAGGCTCTTCAAAGATCTTTGGTTGTTCGCCTAATGGGTCCTATAGCTCACAACCACCGAAGAAAAGGGAAGGTTGGTTGTTTGATGTTGTGGGGGTATTTAGCAAAAACCTCCCTAAGTTATATCTACTCCTATGAGGCATGAAAAGAGTTTGTTTTTCTTTTTCTTTTCAGAATTACTTGCAGAATGGAAAGAAAACAAAACAATTGAAACTACTTTCTAAATGTAACTATTTGCAGAATTGGAAAGAAAGAAAAAGATTGCAACTATTTGCTGAATGGAACTATTTGTAGAATTGGAAAGAAAGCAAGAAAGAAATCAGAAATCAAATCTACTTAGACACGTCCTTGGAAATGATGCCAAAAAGTGATGAGCACCAGTATTGCAGCAAGAGTGCTGCAACTCCTGGGGCTACCAACTTTACTTCATCAACCTGGGGTTCATACAAACTTGGAGGTGACAATGTTGTATACACGGTAGATCCAATGGTCTACTCTTGTCACTTTTCAACTGGGCCGATAGACCACTAGGGTTTTTCAAACCAGTCTTCTATTGACTAGAAGGAGTATGACTACCAAATGGAAAAGGGAAATTATCCTTAATGCAAAAAGGGAATGTTGCCTACTCTAGGAAATGAAAGACTGAATTGGAAGATGCTATAAAGTGACATGAAATCATCTAACTAAACATCTACACACTTTGCTTGCAAAAGAAACCTAGATTAACCTTGTTTATAACATTTAATGACCTAAACTAACTGAGCATGGAATTTGATCTAAGAATTATTATGACTGTTACATGCATGTGCTAATTTAGAAATTGTAGAAAAAGACTTTTTTGATGTTTAGTTTTATGAATGCAAATGTTAATTTTTCAACTTGTTCTTTGGCAGGGGAGATAGGCATCGAGGAAAAGGTCTGGACTAGTTTCAAGGGTATGGAAGCCAAGTGGAGGTCTAATCTAAGCTCGGATCAATTTCTGCTCAATTCGAGCTTAAAACATGCTGCTACAGGGTTTCCTATAGTACTACAGGATGTCCTAGTTCTACTACATGATGCCCTGTTTTACTACAGGAAACATGCCGAAAGCTTAGGGGATGGTAGGATAGGTATACTGAAGTGTGGGGAAGGTGTCTGATGGGGAAATAAGGCATGGAGGAGGTGCACACTATCCAAGGCTTAGTCAAATGCTTCAATATGGTTGGATTTGCTCAATGGAAGTGACCGCTTTGCTTACAAAACAAGAATTCAGATTTAGGGTTTGGTGGACCTTGGAAGCATAGGTGGATAAGACTTGGATGAGGTGAATGAGATGAGGTCTCCCTGCAAATTAGAAGTTCTTGCAACAACATACACTCTTTTCTTCATTTATGCACAAATTCATGTATACATAGAAAAAATTGCTTGAATGGAGGAAAACAAAGTTATTATTAGCTAATGGCTAAGTTAATGAATGTAAGTGCTTTTAAACCATAGAAAACTCAAGAGATCAAAATGACAATTGCAAATACTTCTAAGAAATTAAAAGACAATGATCTATTCACCAAGAAACCCTAGATTATGCAGTAATCAAACAAGAAATATGTTTTTGGGTTGTGTGAATGGAACCCTCAAGTCATGATCCCATAAGGGAGATGAGGTAAAAGCCACTATCACAAGATTTTATGAAGTGTTTATTGTTACTATGATACCACTGATCTAACTATCCACAAATGGAAGCAAACTAATTAATCATCCAAATACTTGCATATTAACAAAACCAAAATCACTTCAGCAACTAACTATGAATGTAATCTAAGCATACATGTACAAAAAGAGGAACTTTTGCTACTAGGGTTGGGCCCTAACCCAAGAGCTTCAGCCCTCTGAGTTAACTCAGTGCTGGATCAAGGGAATGCTTCTCATCTTCATTAAAATATCAAAACTACATAAGAGGCATCAGTCACAATGTCTTAGCTTGAAAATGCGTCATGGCTACAATAAAAAAAGTCGAATCCTAATGAGGCTCTAGGCCTTCTTATTTATACAACTGAAGCTATCAACAACTTCCTTAAATTTAGGGAGGCTTGGCTTCCAACTCAAGATCAACTGATCTTGAACTATGATTGGCTTGGCTGTCAATGACCTTAATGGCTCGGCTGCTTGTAACTTCGAGCTGATGAGTTCCAGCGGAGGAATCTTCGAGTGAGTGAGGAGTTAAGGAGGGAGATCCAATCTCCTAAAATCCCTCTTGCTTGTCTATTTTGAGTTCCTGCACTTTAATTAGCCAAAATTTGCTCCAAAAACTGCAATTAATGCACATTAAACCACAAGACATGACATCTCATCTTTACCCTTCTCACTAAGAAAAATATAACAAAACATGTAAAGAAATGTGAGAAAAGTTGATTTTAATAAGCTGGCAAGTGGCATTAAGGTCCATATAATTTACCCATTGATGAGCCTCATCACATAGATACATACATACATACATACATACATACATACATACATACATACATACATACATACATATATATATATATATATATATAAATGTTAGCATAAAAAAATCATGATCCTGTCAGAGAACGACATACATACATACATATATACATATATAGACATCATCATAATCATAATCATAACTTAATTACCATATATAATAAGGTTTAGGTTAAGAGATCTCCCTTTATCCGTGCACAACATGAAAAACATTGAGAAAAACCGTTCCCAACATATCCAAGGCATATGACGCCTCAAATCCATTTACTTTACCTTTCTCAGGACTGTCTTGCCACCATCCATTTACACCAATGGACACAACCAATCCAACTGGTTGTCATACTCTTGCCTTCAACTGCCCTTACTCATGCACTGAGCTTCATTCAGGTTTTACATTACCTATTGGGTTTCGTCCAACTCTTCTTGAACTCCGTTAACCTTCCTCTTTCTCAACTAATTCCAAGACCCTCAAAATATAAAAGGAAATAACAAGAAACAAATCAGAAGAAAATCATGAAAACCAATAGCAATACGACACCAAAAACAAAGTGGAATGATCATGCACTAGACACAATCAAGACCACAAATCAAGTGCAACAAATCACAAAATACCAAAAGCACAAGACTAGTAACAAACACTATGACTAAATCCCCATGGGTTCCCCGTAATTCCAAAGGAAAGCTCAACCCAAGCCTTCTTCAAGATTTCATGACAGTGTCCTTGCCATGGAATTCCTTGTATCAAACTGCCATATGCACATAACTGTTAGTGTATAAACAAATATACCAATATACGAGTTATCTTACCTTGTTGTGCCAAGCACGTTGACTTGTAACTAAACACATCCATACCATCTCTCAAGAGACTTCAATTCCCTTAACGGACCTAGCTAAAACTAGACACTAGCTAATATACTTGTCAAATACATGTTCTTGAATATAACATATATCCACATAATGTCAGACAAAATCAAAGTTAAGAATACTTCCTGTATGCAAAGCACTTATTCATTTGGAATTAGGGTTTCCAAACATAGCAAAAGGAATTCTTACCCAATTCCTTTCCTTTACCATTTTTACTTTGTTGCAATCAAGTCTTACTATGTACTGCCACATCACCTGACTGTTAGTTATATAAAAACACCAACTACTACCTTGTCCCACTAATACTAAGTATGTTTCCCAACAACTACTCACACATGTCAACCACATGTTCCAAATATCAAGACATCATATCTATTAATTGAAATCATCCTTTACGAAGATGAAAAATCATGTCATAATCAACTAATAGTCAAAATCATAATACTACAACTATCGCACACTTACACTCAAGCACATATCAGTTGTCATAGCACATATGTGTTAGTACAACTGACTTAATACAAGATCATTCCTTCATGCAATATTATAGACATGTACTCATATCATGCAATTAATTAAACATTCAAACAACTTGCAAACATACCATGTTAAATAAATCAACTAGATGACATAATCAAACACTCAAACACCAAATAGATGACATAATCAAACTCATACCTTGATGTATCTTTGGGGAAGTTATCTTGTTTGCACAATCAATCTAGTTTAGCATGGTATAACTTCACAACACATCAACTCAAACATAAATAAGTTCATAATATCCATAACAATAACTATCTAACATGTTCAACTCATAAGTTCATAAACAATTGTCATTCATGCATAACAATCACATCTGCATAGTCAGTGCAAATTAGTGTGACACAATATCATAAATATGTCGGCTCATACCTTAATATCGTAACCATAACCATTTGCATAGGCCAATCTATACTAACATGATACATATAACATCAATATCCTAAATGCAATAATCCTAATCATCAGGTTAACTAACATATACCAACAACAATTTAATCATATAACATATTCATCAACAACATATAACATAGTCATCAAGTTAATACCATGCATGACTAACCAATGCACGTACATATGATCACACTGATTAACTAACATCTATCATGTATGTAACCATAACGTCAATAGAATGAAAGGCATACACATAACCATAATGCATATAACAACCCTTAACCTACATACCTGCATGCCCAACATACAAACTTGTATGACAATATGCTCTTACCCTAAGGTCCAGTAATGAAACCTTGCTATGATGATTTGTACCTCCTAATTTATCTCAACCAACACATTAGCATCATAACATACCAACAACATCCCGGTGACATACAATACATGCAATGACATTATTCACGAAAACCATAACCATGAAAATGCATGCATAATAGTCACATAGACAACTAACATGCATAAAAAATGCATATACAACTGACATATACTCATGACGGCCACATCCAACAACAACACCATCAAATTTCACATGGAGACTGGTGAGCCCCAGTATTGCAGCAATAATGATGCAACTCCTAGAACTCCCTTCTTTAATTTTATCAACCCGGTAGTTCGTAACAAACTTGGAAGCGACGGTGCTGTATGCACAAGTACTAGCTCTTGCCGCGGCTGTCACTTGGTCAGCTGGCACAAGTCCGCTAGGGGCTTAAGCCAACTTCTATGAGCTCTTAGAAGAAGCTTTTTAACTGATGGATGAAAGCTAACTCAAAGAAGGCTAATCTACTTGCAGAAAGAAACTGGAAAGCTGAAAGGAAATGTAAACCCTAGCAAACCCTAATTTTACCAGCTAGCCCTACTAATGCAAGAAAGAGGATGCAAGCTAATGAAAGAGATGCCATTGACTTCTAGGAAGGTAAAATGCATGTGTCTAAGCTACTTCTACAGTAACATTTGAAAGAAACATCTTTTTGTATTTTTGAATAAGTTGTTAGAATTATCATGCATGTGCTTTTAACTGGTTTTGACTGTGCAGAGGTGGATTGGCGAGAGGAAATGCTTGGAGGAGGTTGGGAAGGTTCAGAGAGGGCCTAAGGGGTCCCTAACACCCTTCCAGAGAGTTTCACAGAGTTTGGCTATCAAGAAACCTCATTCGTGAGCTTCTACAGGAAGTTTGCAGGGGTTCTACAGGATGTTCTGGAATTTCTACAGGATGTTCTGTAATTTTCTACAGGATGTTCATAAATGGGATTTTGGAGGATGGATGGAGGAAGAAAGATGAAGGAGTGGGTATGGAGGTGAGATAGGGGTGTGAGGATGTCCAAGACCTGGCGCATGAGGCTAAGGAGAGATTGGATTTGGTTCAAGGATGGAGGAAGCAATGATGCACAAGAGTGTAGAAATTAGGGCAAGGTGGGAAAAGTATGGCAAATGAAGGGTAGGAATCATGGATTAAGGGTTGGAGCAGATTATCTGATGGAGGAAAGGTAGATAGAGAGGTAATACAGGTGATCTGCACACAATTTTCTAAAACCAACCAAACAAAGACTATGCAAACCCAAGATCTAGCTATCTTGACCTAAATAACAAGGAAAATGAACAACAGTTTATTTACAACGAAATAATGTGAAATGCTATGCAAACTAAGCAATCAAGAATTTGAACATGTAACCAACTTCTGCAAATAAAAATCGAACACTAATGGTTGCATGGCGAAGAAAAGATAGTGTTTTTGGTGGCATCAAGGTCACCTTGATCCCAGCTCCTGATCCCACTGAGGGAGAGGTGAAACCAGAGGTGCTTGGTGGCCCTTTTCTGAAGATCTTCCCTGTTATTAACCTATCAACTAAATCTGAACATGAAAAGCCTTTTTTATGTTGGCATTATGATTCAGGTTTGGCACTATGGCACAGGTGTTGTACTTGATGGAACTCACTCAAGTGGAAAATCTCTGTTCAGGCTCTCAAAATGATGGAAAATAAGGGGTTCGCAGGTACACCGTTCAAAAGGTGCGGGCCCACAGGCACGCCATTCACAAAGTGCGGTCATGTCCGCAGGTTATCCGAACAGAAGGTGCGGACCCCAGTTCACTTACTCCAATGCAGAGAAGCGCACACATGTGGGAATTCTTATGTTTGGCCCATGGTATTTAGCCCGACGTTCATGATCCTATGGTTTTGGTCCGTGGTATAGGATCTAAATTATTGAACCCCGGTTTGGATCCCTTGTATTGGTTTTCGATGGTTTTGTCCCACGGTTTGAATAAGGGCTTGCCTATAAAAAGGAAAGGAGATCACTTGGCCAGTCACTTGTGAAAATTTGAATATCTTAAGATTTGAAATTTTGGGTGATTGGTTTGAAAAGCTAGATCTAAATCAAGGTGAAATTTAAGGCGAATCCATTGATAGGTCGTGATCTCTCGGGCGCATGATCAAATCTGTGGATCTGACTGTCTGTGGCACATTGGAGGACTGTTAATTTGGCTCTATTCAGAGGTCCACAGGCGATCCACAACGCAGGTGCGGGGGTCCATAGCGCAGTAGAAGGCGCAGGTGCAGGGGTCCGCAGCGAAGCAGAAGGCGCTGGTGCGGAGGTACGCAGCGCAGCAGAAGGCACAATGTAGAGGTACGCAGAGGAACAGAAGGACCAGGTGCGGAGGTACGCTGTCAGGCAGACAGTGCAGGTGCGGATCTGCGCAGAGGTATGCAGTGCAGCAGAAGGAGTAGGTGCGGAGGTACGCAGAGCAGAAGAAGGACCAGATGCGGATCTGTGCAGTTTAGACACATAAGAGCTACGGATATTCATAGGTTTCTATTGGTGAAGTTGTGGACTTTTCTTGAAATATTTGTTGGCTGCCTTTTATCTATTGCTGAAGAGTTCTGGGTTTAGATTACTGGTATTACTGTTCTGGTTACTGCATTCTGAGAAGTTATTGGTTGATTGAAAAAGGAGATTGGTTGATTCACATGTACTTGATGATTATTTGATGTTTATGGATCTAGTTTGAAAATTTATGAAAAGTGGTCCTTGGAAGAAAAGAAGTAGGTCAGCACCTACGTACTAGTAAATTAGCTAGTACAAGAGCTAAGGGGGTTGTAGCTCCCTTCCAGGAGAGACTGGAAAACGAGAGAGGGTTGTAGCTCTCAGTAGGTTGCAGCTTGCGTACTGGTAAAGGATTGCACCGGTACAAAATCATTGTAAAAGAAGTTTCTAATTGAAAGAAGATAGAGACATATTGCAGCAGGTGGTTTTCACCCACATTGGGTTTCCACCTTATATCTGGTGTTCTTTGGTGTGATTATCTGTTTTTCCTGTTCTTGCTCATTATTATATGGTACTGACATACAAACTAATGATCAATATCTGAAGAATAAATTAAAGTATAAATCTGGAAGATATATTGAAAAGAATTTGATAATATTGATTCACCCCCCCTCTCAGTATTATTTCCAACAATTGGTATCAGAGCAGGTCCTTCTGAAGAAGCTTGATCGCTTGAAGGAAGATCCATCATCATGAGCAACTACGAGAGAGAAGCATCTATCAGGCCACCAATTTTTGACGGGACAAACTTCGTATATTGGAAGGTAAGAGTTACTGCCTATCTTCAATCTCTTGGTACAAAAGTCTGGGATATCATAGATACAGGGTACACTTTTCCATCAGCAACTCCTACAGATCTGGCTGAGAAGAAGAAATATGAAACAAATGCAAAGGCTGTCAATACTCTACTAGGATGTCTATCTCAATCAGAATTCGTGAAGGTTATGCAGTATAAATCCGCAAAAGAAATATGGGACAAGATTGTTTTGAGCTATGAAGGAGATGATCAGGTAAAACGAGCAAAACTTCAAACCCTCAGAATTCAGTATGAAAATCTCAGAATGCACAACGATGAAAGTGTGGCTAACTATTTCCTTCGTGTAGATGAGATTGTTAATTGTATGAAAAATTTGGGTGAAGAAATAAAAGAGGCTGTTGTGGTTGAAAAGGTTCTAAGATCTTTGTCCCCTAGGTTTGAATCTAAAGTTTCTGCAATAGAAGAAAAGGAGAATCTACGAAACCTTACCATGTCACAGCTGCACGAAATTCTAACTGCTTATGAAATGAGGAAAGGAGGACCATCAGACAGGAGAGAAGCTGCCTTCAAGGCTTCCGGCAAAGGAGATTACTATGAGTCAAGACACGTGTCAGAAGAAGAAGAAGAATCAAATTTTGTCAAAAACCTTCAATGGGGTGCTGGACGATTCCGAGGTAAGTTACCTTTCAAATGCTTTGCTTGTGGAAGAGTCGGTCACTATGCTGCCAAATGTTCTCATAAGGATAAGATTGACAAGGGGAAGGAACCTGTTAGATGGAACAAGAAACAGAATGCAAATAAGAAAAGTTATTACACTCATGAAGATAGTGATGGACTTTCAAATAGTGACGAAGATGAACAAGGTAATAATTATAAACTTTTAATGGCTTTTGAAGATGAAGATTATATGGATGTTGTAGATGAAGAAGGTCTTTATGAAGATATTCTAATCTCAAAATTTGTTTAAAAGAAAAAAATGTGATTATTGATTCTCTGCAATGTCAACTGGCTGAAAGGGAAAAACATCACGAAAAATTGGAATGTGAAATTGTTAGTCTTAGAAAAGAGATTGAGAAAACAAAAGCTCTTAATCTTAAATTTGTTAAAGGGTCTGAAACTCTAGATGAGATTATCAATGTGCAGTTTTCTCCACTAATCAAGACAGGTCTGGGATATAATGGAGAAGCATCTCAAGCATCCACCTCCAAAAGTTATCTTGATGTAGCAAGGAGGAGCGAGCAAAGGCCTAATAGAAATCATCAGGTAAATCAAGGATAGTTTACCTCAAGAATGAACAAAGACTATCAAGAAAATCGAGGGCAAGCTACCTTAAGGACAAACAGAAGCTACAACCAGCCACAGGTAAAATCTTCCCAATTTGCCTCAAGAATGGATGTCAGTAGAAACTACAATCGGTTGGTTGATAGATTTGATAATCACAGGAGTTTCTTCAATGGCCAACGTTTCTCTTGCCATAACTTTGGTCACAAAGTAGCTCAATGTGTTGCCTATAAGACAATCATGACTAGAGAAGCTCAAAAACAAAGAAGTATCACTGGAATAAAAAAAAGGACCTATAACAACTTTTCCACCCTTGAAAGTGAAATTGAATATTCTATTTGTAATAACTTCGGTCATGAAGAGTCTGAATGCAGAAGCAGGTTTTGGAAGACAACTCAGAAGGAACAAACCTCAAATGCCAGAACATGGAGAATGAAGGAACCGCAACCAGAAAGATGTGGGATAGCTTTATATGCAGAAGGACAGGAAAATCAATGGTACATCGACAGTGGATGTTCGAAGCATATGACAGGTGATAAAGAAAAACTTCAATCATATAGTGCTTTATAAAAAGGAAAGAAAGTTTCTTTTGGAAATGATACCCCTGCAGTCATAAAAGGAAAAGGCACTGTTCAGTTGAAAGAGAAAGTCAAGGCTGGAAATGGTTTTTATGTTGATGGCTTGAAGCATAATCTATTGAGTGTTAGTCAGATGTGCGATCAAGGAACTGAGGTAATATTTCGATCAAATGGATGTAGTGTTCGTGATCTTGATACAGGAAAAACAGTGATCAAAGGCATAAGAACTCCAAATAATTTATACTTATTTGAAGAAGGACAACAACAATGCTATTTGAGCAAGAATGATGAACACTGGTTATGGCACCGGAGGTTGGGGCATCTAAGCTTTTCACAAATAAGGAAATCATGCAAATACCAGACAGTTCGTGGTCTTCCAGACATCAGAATTCCAGACAATACAACATGAAAATCATGTCAATTTGGTAAGCAAACCAGAACTAACTTCCCTGAGAAGGAAGGATCAGCTAGTAGACCTCTTGAACTAGTCCATACAGATGTATGTGGACCATCTAGGAAAAGGTCACATCGAGGAAAAGAATACTTTATATTATTCATTGACGACTTCTCCAGGATGGTTTGGATAGGACTTAAGAAGCACAAAGACAAAGCCTTCAAAAAATTCAAATATTTCAAAGCCTTGGTTGAAAACGAATCAGATCACAAAATTAAGTGCCTCAGGTCTGATAGAGGTGGGGAGTTTACCTCAAATGAATTTTTCGATTTTTGTGAAGAACATGGAATAAGAAGGGAATTCTCTACAACTAGGACTCCTCAGCAAAATGGAGTAGTGGAAAGGATGAACAGAACGATTCAACAAATGGCTCGTGCAATGCTTGATGAATCTGGAACTCCCGCAACCTTTTGGGGTGAAGCTGCATTTGTTGCGGTCATTATTCTCAACAAAACAAATGTCCGGGTGAAAAGCACTCAAACTCCTCATGAGCTCTGGTATGGTGAGACTCCTTCGGTAAAACATTTCAAAATCTTTGGAAGCAAATGTTATATTAAGAATAATGATGAACATCTTGGCAAGTTTGAACCTAGAGCAGATGAAGGGATTCTCCTTGGTTATTCTCCTCACAGCAAAGCATATAAGTGTTACAACAAAATACTTGGAAGAATAGTTGACAACATTGATGTAGTGGTTGATGAAGAAGGAAACATTCCTAGGCAAGTAAATTATGAAAATATTGAAGAGGATGAAGATCATCCTTCAAATCAGACTGATGATGAAGAAGAACCTCAAGAGGTACCAGAGGAATAGATAAGGATAGAAGAGAAGACTCCATCTAGGTATGTTCAAAAGAATCATCCAGAATCTCAAATCTTGGCGCAAAAGGAGGCAGGCGTACAAACAAGAAGAACAATTGCAGAAGCTTCAAGCTATTTGGCATTACTCTCCTCCACTGAACCAAAAAATGTAAGAGAGGCATGCAAAGATGAATGCTGGGTCAAGGAAATGGATGAAGAACTTGAGCAGATCGAAAAGAACAACACTTGGGAGTTGGTCCCTAGACCAAAAGATAAGAATGTCATAGGGACAAAATGGATCTTCAAAAATAAGTTGAATGAAAATGGGGAAGTAATTAGAAACAAGGCCAGACTTGTTTGTAAAGGGTATGCTCAACAAGAAGGAATAGACTTTGAAGAAACTTTTGCTCTCGTTGCTAGACTTGAGGCCATCCGAATGTTCCTTGCTCTCTCAAGCTTTCAGAAGTTCAAAGTATTTCAAATGGACGTGAAATCAGCCTTTCTGAATGGAGACTTAGAAGAAGAGATGTACATTGAGCAACCATATGGTTTCATTCTTGGGAATGATCCAAATCTTGTATGCAGAGTAAAAAGGCTCTTTATGGTCTTAAACAGGCTCCAAGGGCTTGGTACTATCGTTTGGACAAATATCTTCATCAACAAGGCTTTTCAAAGGGATCAGCAGATAGCAATCTTTATATAAAAATTGAAAATGACAAATCGCTAATACTTGTTGTGTATGTAGATGATATTATCTTTGGCAGCAATGAAGAAACCATGAGTCAAAACTTTGCCTTGGTGATGCAGAAAGAATTCGAAATGTCATTACTTGGAGAGCTGACTTATTGTCTTGGTCTACAAATCCAACAAAATGAAGGCGGTATCTTTTTGTCTCAAACCAAGTACCTCAAGAAGATTTTGAAGAAGTATGGCATGGAAGATTCAAAACCAGTATGTACCCCTATGGTTACAGGACGCAACCTCAGTGCAAATGATGAATCAGTAGCAGTACATCAACCAACCTATAGATCCATGATTGGAAGTCTACTTTATTTGACAGTTACCCGACCAAACATCATGCATGCAGTGAGAATAGTTGGAAGATTTCAAGCAAATCCCAAGGAAACTCATCTTCAGGCAGTTAAGAGAATCTTCAAGTACCTTCAAGGAACTCAAAACTATGGCTTATGGTATCCTAGAGATACAGATCTCACACTTCATGCTTATACAGATGCAGATTGGGCCAGAGGCGTGGATGACAGGAAGAGCATAAGTGGTGGTGCATTCTTTATGGGTTCCAGATTAGTATATTGGTTCAGCAAGAAACAGAGTTCGATTGCTTTATCTATAGCTGAAGCGGAATATGTGGCTGCTGCATCTTGCTGTACTCAACTCCTTTGGATGATGCAGACCTTGCAGGATTTTCAAATCACTTGTACACCACCTATCTCCATTTTATGTGATAATACAAGTGCTATCATGCATTCAAGGACCAAGCATATACCTATCAAATATCATTTTCTTCGGGAACAAGTGCTTGAACAAAAGGTCAAGTTAGAGTATGTTCCTTCTAAGGAACAAGTTGCTGATATACTCACCAAACCACTGCCCAGGGAGACCTTTGAATACCTCAGGCAAAAGCTGGGGGTAGTTGATGCATCATCTTGTTGTTGAATCTCATCTGTTTCAGAGATTGTTGGTTGTACGCGAGTTTCATATGGGGTATACGCGTACATTTGTTGGGTTATGGATTGGTCGAAGATCGAATGGCACAGGTTCAGGGGGAGCATATTTTCTTCCAATAATACATTGTTGGCATTATGGTAAAAGATCTTGGAGGAGAAAGTACAGAAGGAGAACATGGATGCTGATCTGAATATTACTGCTAATATGTCTCTATCTCTTTTGTCAAGGTCATGTATGGTGTATGGTAGATTATGGTTCTTCTTGAAGAATTTTTCTTTTGCAGATCTGGTCTATAGTCAGGGGGAGCATGATCAGTAGAGTAGAGACTTCATCATGTTCTCAGGGGGAGCATAACCCTTTTCCCTTGATGTCAAAGGGGGAGAATGACTTTGAGGATCTTGGGGTTGCCATCAAGTCCAAAGGGGGAGATTGTTTGCATTATAATTCAGGTTTGGCACTATGGCACAGGCGTTGTATTTGATGGAAACTCACTCAAGTGGCAAATCTCTGTTCAGGCTCTCAAAATGATGGAAAATAAGGGGTTCACAGGTACACCGTTCAAAAGGTGCGGGCTCGCAGGAACGCCATTCACAAAGTGCGGTCATGTCCGCAGGTTATCCGAACAGAAGGTGCGGACCCCAGTTCACTCACTCCAATGCAGAGAAGCGCGCACATGTGGGAATTCTTATGTTTGGCCCATGGTATTTAGCCCGACGTTCATGATCCTATGGTTTTGGTCCGTGGTATAGGATCTAAATTATTGAACCACAGTTTGGATCCCTTGTATTGGTTTTCGATGGTTTTGTCCCATGGTTTGAATAAGGGCTTGCCTAAAAAAAGGAAAGGAGATCACTTGGCCAGTCACTTGTGAAAATTTGAATATCTTAAGATCTGAAATTTTGGGTGATCGGTTTGAAAAGCTAGATCTAAATCAAGGTGAAATTTAAGGCGAATCCATTGATAGGTCGTGATCTCTCGGGTGCATGATCAGATCTGTGGATGACAGTCTGTGGCACATTAGAGGACTGTTAATTTGGCTCTATTCAGAGGTCTGTAGGCGATCCACAGCGTAGGTGCAGGGGTTTGCAGCGGAGCAGAAGGCGCAGGTGCGGGGGTCCGCAACAAAGCAGAAGGCGCTGGTGTAGAGGTATGCAGCGCAGCATAAGGCACGGTGTGGAGGTACACAGAGGAACAAAAGGACCAGGTGCAGAGGTACGCTGTCAGGCAGACAGTGCAGGTGTGGATCTGCGCAGAGGTACGCAGTGCAGCAGAAGGAGTAGGTGTGGAGGTACGCAGAGTAGAAGAAGGACCAGATGTGGATCTGCGCAGTTTAGACACAGAAGAGCTGCGGATATTCGCAGGTTTCTATTGGTGAAGTTGCGAACTTTTCTTGAAATATTTGTTGGCTGCCTTTTATCTATTGCTGAAGAGTTCTGGGTTTAGATTACTGGTATTGCTGTTCTGGTTACTGCATTCTGAGAAGTTATTGGTTGATTCATTGGTTGATTGAAAAAGGAGATTGGTTGATTCACATGTACTTGATGATTATTTGATGTTTATGGATCCAGTTTGAAAATTTATGAAAAGTGGTCCTTGGAAGAAAAGAAGTAGGTCAGCACCTACGTACTAGTAGATTAGCTAGTACAAGAGCTAAGGGGGTTGTAGCTCCCTTCCAAGAGAGACTGGAAAACGAGAGAGGGTTGTAGCTCTCAGCAGGTTGCAGCCTGCGTATTGGTAAAGGACTGCACCAGTACAATATCATTGTAAACGAAGTTTCTAATTGAAAGAAGATAGAGACATATTGCAGCAGGTGGTTTTCACCCACATTGGGTTTCCACCTTATATCTGGTGTTCTTTGGTGTGATTATCTGTTTTCCCTGTTCTTGCTCATTATTATATGGTACTGACATACAAACTAATGATCAATATCTGAAGAATAAATTAAAGTATAAATCTGGAAGATATATTGAAAAGAATTTGATAATACTGATTCACCCCCCCTCTCAGTATTATTTCCAACATTTTAATCATCAAAAGCAACCTAAATAACGAAACAAGATTTAAATCTAAATAGCAGATTTTATTCTACGAATGCAGCAAAAACACATAAAGGTAAACAAAGGAGGTACTGGGCACTTGAGATGGGCCCAACCCCAAGAGCTACAGCCTCCTAAGAGAGATTTAGAGCTGGTGCAAAGCTGGATTCATCTTTATTGATCAAAAGAAATGTTACATTCCAAAAACTATCCACAAGGAAAAGCTTGAAAATGTGCTGAAATGCAAAGCTAGCCTACTGCCTAAAAATGACTAAAATCGAACTACAAACTAGCTAACTTCTGCCTACAAAGTGACTAACTAAAATGAGGCCCTAAGCCCTCTTATTTATACAAATTGAGGACCCCAACAACCCTCCTAAACTTTAGGAACTCGGCTGCCAAAACTTGTAGTTAACAACACTTTTACTAGCACTTGCTCGGCTGCCCTTGTGATGATCGATTTGGTGGCCCTTGAACTCCGAGCTGATGGTGGAGAATTCAAGGTAAAGGCCCATAAATGAAGGGGACACCTTCCTACAAATCCTCTCCCTTGTTCTCCCACGAATTTGGCTGCCAAGTGCTCATTAAAACCTTTGATTTTGTCTCAAAATTGACTAAAAATTTGCACAAAGCACCCATTAGACTTGTTGGCATAATGACTAACCCAATTCACTCTATTAGCATAAATATAATTAAAAACATGCAATAAACTAATGATAATGTTGGATTAAGTCGAATTAGGAGGTTGAATGAGCCCATATAATTATCCATTTTTGGGGCTCATCAGAGACATAAATACAACCATGTCCACCACCATGTATACACAATAAGTACATAGACCACAAGCATAAGGAACACATATGCAAACCACATGTATGCATGACCAACGCATCGCCTGTCCAGTCCAAGGGTTGAACCATGCTCTGGTACCACTCTGTAACACCCAAGTTAACCGGTCTGCTAGGGTAAACATGTGAGGAGAGGATACTATGATGTGATTCAACTTCCCATGTATAGTTAAGGAAGTGGAACCGACACAACACAACCAATTTTACCTTCTACACACGTCACAGAACCTTTAGGAGTCAACCAAACTTTCCAGGTGATCAACCCTTGAGACAACTTGACATTCATTGCCATAGAGCCTCAATCACTCCAATGACATGAGAATGCATGCGACTAAGACCCTCCATTCTCTCTCACAGCAAGGGCATGCAAGAAATTGGGGATTTTTTCAGCGAGCTTAGAACCAACTACCCCAGATTCTATGCCACTTTTTTAGGGCCAGGTCTTAGGCCACTGCCCAGAACTTCATGGAATTTCCAAAAATGAAAAGTAACATCGAAACAATGATACAAATGAAAATACTTGAACAAGGACTTGACTGGACCCCTACTAGACATGATAGGCATTTTGTCAAACATGTCACAAATATGCATTCTACAGGTCATAACAACAAATTTGAGCATAGGGGTCTCATACTTATATGATATTCATAAAGAAACATTGATGCCTTATCAAATTAGTTGCATTATCATATATTAGGTAATATATTCATTGTTCATTCATTTATCAACCAAAACATGATGAGAGCCATACATTATCACTATCATAAAACATGCTCATAACTAACAGATAACCAACATAAATAACAAGGATAAAACAACCATAAATACCACATATGAACCAATACATTTACACATGAAATACTAAGGAGAAGGAACTCTTATTAATGAATGCAAAAGCCAACCAGGTTTGGGACTTCAATGAACCACATGACCATAGATTAGCTTAACCAAATATTTCTTTCAGCCAATCATCCCCATACCATATTCCAAGCATGAAGGTGGGACTCATAACCAACAAATCAACCAGGGCTTCCTGAGGCTAAACCACCTCACCCTCATCAATAGAACCAATATTTATCGCAATCCTCACCGGATCACTAGGCCCTAAACAATCATGGATGCCACCAGATTTTTCCACCCACACCGTGAGGAATTTTATTGTCTCCTAGTCTTTAGGATTTACCGAAATCCATGGTCATATTTAGGGATCACTAGGCCATAATCGAGACTCCACCCTCCAGGATTTACTGTATATCCTTCCATTCATCGGTCAAGGATTCCTATGCCTAATCAAGGGCACCCACCTCTATGATTTAACGTATATCCCGCCATTCACTAGTCAATGTTGAGAATGCAACAAGATGATGGAGCTTAGTGGAAAGGAGTCGCCTTCACTAAGTGGGCCCGCAGGCTATTTTTGGCGCAAAGTCTATTTTTAGACATATGGATCATGGTCTATGAGTTGCAGGATGCTATTTGTGGATGATTGGTCATGTTGGTAAAAATAGATGGACTTCTATTTTTAGACATATGGTCGGAGTCTATTTTTAGACTGCCAGGCTAAAAATAGAACAATCGAATATTATTATCTCTTAATAATATTTGGACTATCAACATTATCTTATCCTCTTGGAGCACTTCAGTTCGAGCTATGGATGTGGCACATGCAACTGCCAGAAGGAAATACGCTTTTCTTATGAGTCAGTTGAGTTATTTCATGGTGGACTTCAGTTAGAACTCAAGTGATTGAGTTTGGTGGAGTTGATTGAGGAGTTGATGGAGTTTTGTTCAGTTTGACTTGGTTGAACTAGTTGTATTTAGTCTAACTGCAGAATACAATAGTGATGAGTGATGTGAATTAATTATTAATTAATTCACTAATTATTAACTCATAAAGAAACTAAAGAATACATCAGTTAACTCAGTGCATGGACAGTTCAGTGGAGAAAGGTGTTAAAGGTGAGTGAAAGGGCAAGACAACTGTCAGTTGTGACTATAGTTGTGCATGAGATTTGCACAATCAATGGATTGAGTATTGCCAATGAGGATTGTGTGGTTCATCCAAGGGAAATATGAGTTTGGATCAGCCATTCTCATCTATTCTCATGTAGGATTGCGCAGTGGAGGCAGGCAAGCAGTGGAGGAGATTTGAACCTGTGATTGATTCAGATCTGAGCTAGTTTTGTGTGTAACGGGTGGAGATAGTACTGAGTATTTGTGAGGAGTATTGTACTATGTATTTTTACATGTTATCAATCAATATAATATACAGATAGTTGGGGGTTTTCAGCTGTATGCTTTCCCCGTGATATACTGTGTTGATATGTGTGATTGATGTTTCATTGTTTTTAATTCCGCAAAATTAATGATCAACGTAGAGGAGGTTATGTATTATGCATGTATTCTGCAATAGTGTATAATCAGGATAATCTCTGTGAATAAGTGTCATATTATTCAAAATTTCTACATGGTATCAGAGCAGAGTTGATCATCATATCTATTATTCAGAAAGTGTTTACATTTTATTTCTTCAGGCAGAGTCTGTAATCGGGCCAGGTAGCCTCTGGATTCATCCTTCCTTTGGAAGGTGAGATATCCGGTAAAAGCCCATACAATTATAGAGTTCAGGCTTCTGTGATCCATATCAAGTTTGTGAGAGATTTTTCGGCGAAAATCACATGGAATACCATTTGTCGACGCGTTTCGAACCAACTAGTGTGGTTCATCGTCAGGACAACTTGTCTTGACGATGAACCACACTAGTTGGTTCGAAACGCGTCGACAAATGGTATTCCATGTGATTTTAGCCGAAAAATCTCTCACAAAAGCCCATACAGTCAATGTCTGTACGAGAAATACTTTGTTCTCACGAATTTTAGATCAGAAGCGGTTGAGTTTTGAGCTGGTGGAATTCGAATTTGCAGCAGTGTTTTCTTGGTGTTAAAGTTGAAATGTCTTTCAACGGATTGTGATTGGAGTATTCTCTTGAAGGCAGCTCGAACTATATTGCATGGAAAGACAGGATGGAGGCGGTGTTAGATGACAATGGGCTGAAGGAGTTCATAGAGGCTGAGGTCCAAAAGCCTACTGATACTGCTCAAGTTGAGGCTTGGCAAAAGAAGACAGCAAAGTGTCGAAGGATTCTGTTGGAGGGCGTGAAGGATCACATTGTGTCCAGCCTGCATGGAAAGGCTTCTCCATACTTGATGTGGAAAGCGTTGACAGATTTATTCCAAAGCAAGAGCGACCAAAGGAAGTTGGCGCTCAAGGATAAACTCAGAAACATTAAGTGTGAGAAAGGAGACAGTATGCCCAAGTATCTCACGAAGTTCACTCAATGTAGGGATGAGCTGGGAAGTGTGGGGGTGACTGTCGCTGATGAGGACTTGGTGAGCTTGGCTCTTCTTGGTCTTCCGAAGAGTTGGCATTCCTTTCAGGACTCTGTCAATGGTCGGGAGAAATTGCCAGGATGGGAGAGACTTTGGTTAGATCTTGTGTAGGAGGAGATCAGGCGGAATACCAGGGACGGATCTTCATCAAAGGCAACTGATGAAGAAAATTGCACTTTGGCTGCAAAAGCAAAGAAGGGGAAGAACAAGAAATCTTCTCATTCTGGTGCGAAAGGCAAGAAGCAAGACATGTCCAAGGTGAAGTGCTTTCACTTCACCAGCACGGACATTATGCCAGAAATTGTCCACAGAAGAAGAAAAATAAGCAAGCTGCTGGATCTGTAGCGGGAGAGGCCTTAACCTCGCAGTTTGGGCTTGATTTTTTGTTGATCGCATGCTTGGTATCAAGTGTGATGGGATCGGTATGGTTCTTGGACAGTGGTGCATATTTTCACATGACAGGAGATCGAGATTTGTTTTCTGATATGGAGGAGAAAGATCTTGGAGTGCACATCGAGATGGGTGATGATGGTAGATACAGTGCGACCGGTATCGGTACCATTTCCTTTGAGAGGGAGTCTGGTAAACCCTTCGTTTTGAAGGAAGTGATGCATGTTCCAGGATTGAAGAAGAATCTTATCTCTGTGACGATGTTAGAAGACAAGGGATATGATGTTGTTTTTAGCGAGGGAAAGGCTTTCCTGCGTAGTAAGACAACTGGAGAAAACCGGAAGATAGGGGTTCGAGTCAGGAACCTTTATCAGTTGCATGTAGATGGCTGCACAGCAATGGCATGCAAGGCAGAAGGATTGGTGAGCTGGGATGATGGCAAGCTGAGGCACAGGAGATTGGGCCACCTTCACCATGGAGCCTTGAAGATATTGCAGCAGATTACTATTGGGCTTCCTGAAGGCACTCTTGCGCAGTCAGATCAGTGCAAGGGGTGTACTTTGGGAAAACTTGTGAAAGCCACCTTTCACGAGAAGGATAGTCGTGCCATGACGATCCTTGAGAGAATTCACACAGACGTGTGTGGACCTTTCTCAGTAGCTTCGACAGCAAAGCATAGGTACTATGTGATCTTTGTTGATGGTTTCTCTCGAAAGTGCTGGATCTTCTTCATGCAAAAGAAGAGTAAGACATACTCAAAGTTCTGTGAGTTCAAAGCACTGGTCGAGAAGGAATCGGGGAAGAAGGTGAAGGCACTTAGGAGCGACAATGGTGGTGAATACATCTCTGGCGAGTTCAAGGAATTTTGCAGCGCAGAAGGGATTCGAAGAGAGCTCATAGCTCCCCATAACCCACAGTAGAACGAGGTTGCTGAGCGGAAGAATAGAATGATCGTGGGTGCTGCATGGGCGATGTTGCATGATCAGGGCCTACCCCTTCACTTGTGGGCGGAAGCATGCAATACTGTAGTATATGTGCAAAACCGTTGTCCTCACAGGATACTTGGCATGAGTACACCCGAGGAGGCTTATTCTAGTAAGAGGCCTGATATTTCTCATTTGAGGATTTTTGGTTCTAACGTTTACATGCATGTGACAAAGGATGCCAGGAAGAAGTTGGAGCCAACCGCAGAGGTTGGGATATTTGTGGGGTACACTGATATGCCCCACAACTATCGTGTGTATTTTCCAGACAGTCACAAGACTGTTGTGCGACGGGATATCAAATTTCAGGAGGAGAAAGACATGAAGTGTTCGTTTGAGATGGAGCCAAACTTGCATGCAGATGAGGAGATATTAGTTCCTAAGGATGAGCTTCAGGACATGGATCAGCCACAAGATGAAGTTCATGGAGTGGAAGAGACCACTCATGCAGCGCCAACCATCAGAGGGCGAAAGCGCACTACAGAAGCTGAGCGACTGGCTCAAGATGCAGAGAAGGTTGTAGGACCACCTACAGGCCAATGCAGACAGAGACAGTCACCTGATCAGTACACTGGATACATGGCTCTTGTGAGAAAATGTGTTGTGACTGAGCCATCCTCTTTCAAGGAAGCTATGGAGGATCCCGCATGGGTAGATGCCATGGTGGAAGAGTATGATTCGATTGTCAAAAATAATGCATGGGAGATTGTCCCAAGACCAGAAGGGAAATCAGTGGTGGGTTCGAGATGGATCTACAAAGTGAAGCAGGCAGCTAACGGGAGTGTGGAGAAGTACAAGGTAAGATTTGTTGCCCGAGGCTTTTCACAGATAGAGGGGATCGATTATGAGGAAACCTTTGCACCTGTTGCAAGGTATTCTTCCATATGGACGATTCTTGCTCTCTCAGTGTAGATGGGATGGCACATTCATCAGATGGATGTGAAGATTGCGTTCCTCAATGGAGTCATTGAGGAGGAGGTGTACATAGAGCAGCCCGAAGGTTTCGAGATCTTCAGCAGCGAGTCACATGTGTGCAGGCTCAAGAGAGCATTGTATGGGTTGAAACAAGCACCACGTGCATGGTACACATGGATAGACAATTATTTCATCGGACTTGGATTCTCCAAGAGTGAGGCGGATCCTAACCTATACCAGATTATGGTGGAGGGTAAGTTGCTTATCATTGTACTTTATGTAGATGATTTGATTTTGACAGGTGATGAGCTGTTGATACTTTCATGCAAGGATGATCTTGCTAGGGAGTTTGAGATGAAGAACTTGGGCCTCCTTCATTATTTCCTGGGATTGGAAATTTGGCAGCGTAGTGATGGACTATTTGTCAGGGTAAGTATGCTCGGGAGATACTGGAGAAGTTCAACATGCATGGCAGCAATCTTGTTGATACTCCTCTTCCTAGAGGATGGAGGAAGGAGGATGCTACTTCAACAGAGGTAGTGGATGCCACTGTTTATCGACAGTTGGTGGGGTCTCTTATGTATCTGGTCAATACACGACCCGATATATGCTATGCTGTTAACCAACTTTCACAAGTTATGGTTAAGCCAACCATGCTCTTCTAGAAAGAAGGCAAGCATGTATTGCGTTATCTCAGAGGCACATCGGGATATGGATTGTGGTACAGACAGGAGGATGAGGTGAAGCTATGTGGCTTCACGGATGCAGATTGGGCAGGGAGACCAACGGACAGAAAGAGCACATTTGGAGGGATCTTCAGTATCAGGTCGACAATAGTTTCTTGGTACAGCAGGAAGCAGAGATCCGTGGCACTCAATTCAGCAGAGGCCGAGTATATGGCAACAAGTTTGGCTGCATGCGAGGCTATATGGTCGAGGAAGATCCTGGTCAGGTTGTTCGGTTCATGCTTGGAGCCTACTGTGATTTATTGTGATAACCAGAGTTGCATTAAAATCTCGGCTAATCCAGTATTTCATGATAGATATAAGCACATTGACATCAGGTACCATCATATCAGAGATTGTGTGCAGCGGAGAATCATGTTACTTTCATACATTCCAACGGAGGATCAGGATGCTGATATCTTGACGAAGGCGCTCACCAGGAGCAAATTCGAATACCACCGAGGCAGGATAGGGGTTGCTGATAATCCATATCTTGTTGAGAGGGAGTGTTGAGAATGCAACAAGATGATGGAGCTTAGTGGAAAGGAGTCGCCTTCACTAAGTGGGCCCACAGGCTATTTTTGGCGCAAAGTCTATTTTTAGACTATGTCTATTTTTAGACATATGGATCATGGTCTATGAGTTGCAGGATGCTATTTGTGGATGATTGGTCATGTTGATAAAAATAGATGACTTCTATTTTTAGACATATGGGCGGAGTCTATTTTTAGGCTGCCAGGCTAAAAATAGAACAGTCGAATATTATTAGCTCTTAATAATATTTGGACTATAAACATTATCTTATCCTCTTAGAGCACTTCAGTTCGAGCTACGGATGTGGCACATGCAACTGCCAGAAGGAAATATGCTTTTCTTATGAGTCAGTTGAGCTATTGCATGGTGGACTTCAGTTAGAACTCAAGTGATTGAGTTTGGTGGAGTTGATGGAGTTGTGTTCAGTTTGACTTGGTTGAACTAGTGTATTTAGTCTAACTGCAGAATACACTAGTGATGAGTGATGTGAATTAATTATTAATTAATTCACTAATTATTAACTCATAAAGCAACTAAATAATACATCAGTTAACTCAGTGCATGGACAATTCAGTAGAGACAGGTGTTAGAGGTGAGTGAAAGGGCAAGACAGCTGTCAGTTGTGACTATAGTTGTGCATGAGATTTGCACAATTAATGGATTAAGTATTTCCAATGAGGATTGCGTGGTTCAGCCAAGGGAAATACGAGTTTGGATCAGCCATTCTCATCTATTCTCATGCAGGATTGCGCAGTGGAGGCAGGCAAGCAGTGGAGGAGATTTAAACCTGTGATTGATTCAGATTTGTGCTAGTTTTGTGTGTAACAGGTGGAGATAGTACTGAGTACTTGCAAGGAGTATTGTACTATGTATTTTTACATGTTATCAATCAATATAATATACAGATAGTTGGGGGTTTTCAGCTGTATGCTTTCCCCGTGATATACTGTGTTGATATGTGTGATTGATGTTTCATTGTTTTTAATTCCGCAAAATTGATGATCAATGTAGAGGAGGTTATGTATTATGCATGTATTCCGCAATAGTGTATAATCGAGATAATCTCTGTGAATAAGTGTCATATTATTCAAAATTTCTACAGTCGAGGATTCCTAGGCCCACTGAGAAAACAAAAAATCCGTATTTACCACAACCCACAGTCCAATTCAGGGGTTACTAGGCCAAAGCTTTACCACAATCCATAGTCCATTTCAGGGATTACTAGGCCATCTGTTCTTTCTTTCAGAGATGCACCTCACTTAGTTCGAATCCATCTGGTAATCTAGTTCAACCAAAACATGAGAACCCCTTCACACCATGGCTATCCAGAAATGGAAAGGCTAGGCTGAAAAACATTGTCACACCTGCAAAAACCCCTGCCCATGATAATAAGAGAACTAAGAACACACATGCATAACCATGCATGCCAAAACTAGCAAGGAAATCACACATGCAAATCGATACATGCAAATAATCTCATTGTAGTTGTTTGATACTGCTCTTCCTTGCTTGTTCCTTGCTTTCCTTGCCTTCTTTTCTTTTGTTGATCCATTGCTGAAGTCCTCCAAGAAAAATTTGTGTCCAAGAGTGTGAGTGAGAGAGAGAATAAAGAGAGAGCCCCAAAATTGAACTGACAAAATCTTACACTAACCAAAACTACCAACTTATCCTCAAAAGCCTTTTTATCAATGAGGCCTCTATTTTCTTCAATTTTCATTATTTTCCTTCATTTTCCTCCTCACATGCAACTTGTGACATTTCACTTTCCTTTTTTTCTAACATTCATTATTTTCCTAAATAAAATTCCAAATAATGTCTCTTATCTTTCTAAAGCCTTTGCCTTTGCCTTTTCCTTTGTCATTTTCCTTTAGCCATAATAAACTAAATGAACACCCACTAGGATTTTTTTCCCACCATTCAGCTTGGAATAGGTGTCCCATGACCTTGGTCTTATATTTTTTTTTACATGAATTTTTAACCAGGGCTTTTACATATTTTCTGGCATAGCTCGAATTCTATGGCAGACATAGACATTGAACTTCGGTTTTCTTGAGGCATTACTTCTCTGTGATATATCTATGTGGCACAATGCAATTTTAAGGCAGACTTGGAGGGTGTCTTTTTTACCTTATTGCATAATTTTATGATCAAATCTGTGGAGGGTTGAATTGGCCATTGGTGGTTGGTTGGCTTTGATGCATCTCTCATTGCATTGATTCTCTAAGGAAAAGGTTGGCTAGGTTTCCCCCCTTAGTGGGTTTTTCCAGGGTAAAACTTTGTATGGTTGTATCTTTATTATATGTTTGATGTCTTTTGTGTAATTATTGAATGATGGAACTAATGAATAAGAATGTAAGAAAATCATAATCATCAAAGATAATTATCAATTAAATTCAACATGGTATCAGAGCTGAGGAAAGGAGCGACCCTAAAAGATAAGTCTAAAGTTGCAAAGGTCGACATGATTATCAGTGTTATTGTAGAGGATATCAAAACTTACCTCAAAATACGAAGAATCATCAGTGAGAAGGCCGCAGATAAAAAAGGTAGTCTTTTATCTGGTATTAATGACAAAGAAACCCTACAAAGTCTAGTGGAACTTATCTTTATAATCTTATGTATTGTACAAAATATCTTTGTTTGAGGGCGTAAATATAACAAGGCTGAAATCCTTTGTTCTAATAGGCCAAAAATATCAAGACCAAGAGAATGAAAACCCTCTGCTATGCCTCAGTATCTCAGGGAATAACAAATCTAAGTCTAGGTAAAGAATCCCTGTGAAGAAAGAATGGTTGTCTCTCTCTATCATAGACAAGTTCTATCTCAATGGAGGAATGATATCTCAAGTGATTGAAAGAAGTATGATCACAAGGATATATTGTAAGGAATTTTAGTCACTGTTCAAAGCTAAAAGAGTGCATTCAATGAATCACTAAAATTGTAAAACTATATTCGCTGCAATATGTTGCACACATTTAAGTATAATATTAGAGAAGCTTAAATACTTCAAGTCAAAATTATCTTAGGGAGAAAGTCTTCTCTATGTCTTGTTTTGGTATATTGGGCCATTAGAGGTATATGGTTCTCAAGTAGAATACTAATGGATCTTGAAGTTCAAATAAAAGCTGCTAATGATCATTGCTAAGGAAGATCACCTGAAGTTGATGTTAAAGTCTTCAAGATACCAATGAAGTTTGAACACATTATAAGGTATGTTTCTTTTGTTTGAGATCGGGTCTATATATGTCATATGGAAATGGTTGTGGATCAAGGTGTTCAAGCATATCTTATTCATTCAAGATATTTCTATCAAGGGATCTTGTTTTCTTGTCTAAACTAGCAAGATAAAGATATTGAATGATTAAAGGAAGAAAACTCGATCTGATGTCTTAGTTTGATCAAATATTTAAGTATGAAATATCCTCATATGACTACTGGAATTCATGCAGTGCATTGAAATACTTGAGCACTGAAAATGAAGTTTTTCCAGCAAGGCTATAATTTTGGAACCTCACATATAATCCTTGTTAGGTTCTCCTACTAATCTGAAAAAGAGAAATTTATATTGACATTTCAAATGAAAATAGAACAAATTTTTGAAGTAGAATGTTACGAGCTTGAAAAGTTCCATGAAGGATACTTTGATCTTACTAAGGCTTTAAAAGGACATATACTTCCCTGAATGATATCCATGATTAATCATCCTTGAAAGATGAAGACATGAAATTTTTCATATCAGTGAAGAAGAGGTTGAGCTCCTCTTTAAGTTTAAAGACTGAAATCACCTTAAGAAGAATAAGTCGTTGAGATAAATAACCTGAAATAAATGTGTTGCTAGAAATAGTGAAACATTATTTAATAGGGTTGTCATGTGAAGATATCTCATTGGAAAATTTATGGTCTTAGTGTAATTGAGACTTTATGATATTTGTACATGAAAAGAAAGTCATGTAGATTTTTGAACTTGCAAAAAGGTGTAAATATATAGGGTTAGTAAACCATAGCAAGCTAATAAGGGCTTGGAAAAGAAAGACTTAAGGTTTAGGGTCAAAACCCTAGAAGTGATTGTTTCCATTGAATATCTAGCACCATGATGATGATGACTATTGTCCTCAAATATAAGTATTTTGTATCTCTCCTATTTGATTATGACTACTGTTTTTGATTTTACTAAGTAGTTAGTCTCTTATCCTTGAACTATTTGCTTGCTTGTGATTGCTCTTCCTTGGCCTCCTAATGAGGATTGTAGGTACATAATGAAGGTTTCCAAAGCCTTGGCAACAAATGGAAGAACATAGCAAAGTTGTGACAAAGAGACTGTTTGTGTTGAGATATATTGTACAAGATCTAGACTCAGAGGGAGAAAAATTCCTTATGAATGGATGGAATGAAATTCAAAGTGAAAGATTATCTCAACAAGAGGAAAGAAGGCTATGAAGGGACATATTTTCAAGTACACTTATGTAAATATCATATTTCTCGATGAAAGAAGTGAATTACCTCAAGATAATGAGGTACATGAAGAAGTCATATACTTGTAAGCAAAAATAAGGCTTTGTATAAGCTCCTTAGATTTGCCGCACTTGAATTGGTGGATCAAGGTTGATCCTACATGATTTTTTGACAAAAGAAAAAATTATCATTGACTAGAAGATTTGCTCTAGAAGGAGAAGTGAAGGTCTCTCTAGGAACCCTTATTCAGCTTCAGAGGGAGAGGGACCTTTGAATTCAAGATGAAAGATCTTAACAAGATAGATGATACATCAATGACAAAGGGAGCAAATCAGGATTTCTATGATAGGATCTGTTTTAGGTAGAATACCCAGATAGGATGATGGATCAAGGAAAGGAATCAGATTAGCTCATGGTTGAGCTAAATAATATAGCTCAACATGCGTTGAAGTACCAACATGGTACAATTGGTCATGGCCCAGTCAATTATGGTTTGAGAGATGTCTCAAACATAAAATGTAGCTGCAGGGAGTGCTAAAACATAGAGGAAGTTTTTGATTGGGCTCTAAATCTCGTGAATGAGTAGGAAGCGAATGTCTGTTGCACTCAAAGGTTGAGTATGTTGTAGCCTAAAAGGAAAGATATGAAGCAATATGACTGAAGCATTAGTTGATCAGGTCTAGGTGAACAAGTTAAGGAACGTTGAGAAGTATTACCACTACATTCGTGACATGATGCATAGGAGAACGATAAGGCTCGAGTACATCTCGATCGATGAGAAGCCAGTTGATGTTCTGACAAAGTTGTTTCCCACAGAGAAATTCATGTACTTCAGAGACAAGCTAGGCTTATGGATATTACCCCTCTCGTCAAGAGGGAGTGTTGATTTGACACCAGCATGAATGGACATTCTCCCGCTAGGGAGAATGGGTTTGACATGCCCAGAGTGCTCAAGAGTTAGAGTAGAGTGAGTTCCTCTTAGAGGAGACTTGATCACGCACCAGGAAAGGGTGTAGTGAAGTCTGTGGACCCTATAGAACACTGAGAAGGGTGTAGTGAGGTTCTTTAGCATGTGGACTCGATCACCAACTAAGGAAGGGTTGAGCGAGGTCCTTCATCATCTAGACTCGATCACCAACCAGGGAAGGGTTGAGTGAGGTCTTGGACCTAATCACACACTAGAAGGGTATAGTGAGGTCCTTTCAGCATCTATACCCAATCACTAACCAAGAGCTAGGGTTTGAGTGAGGTCTTGGCCTAGAGTGCTCACTAGGAAGGGTGAGTGAGTGCTAGCTAGTTGAGGTCTCAACATTTCGGCTTAGGGAGAGGCCATTGGGATCGATCACTCTAGAGTGAGTCCCACTAGCAAATGCTGATGGTAGATGTTTATGTTGATGTAGGTCAAAGGTGTTGACCTAGATGATGAATGAATTATACCTTTCCTTAGAGAGATCATGTATACAAAGAACATCTGGATATTCATTATGAATACCTCCCTAGCTATTAAGAGGAAGTGTTGATTTTTGTATCTATGGTCTGTCTTCATAATATTTTCATTTGTACTTGTAATATTTGAAAATGAATTATATTTGTTTGAGGCATGTTCTTAATGCTTGCAAAAGAAGAAAAATATTACAAGGCTCATTAAAAGTGGGAAAATGAAAATTGAAATTTGTATTTTGCCTCTACAAAGGCCAAGTTGGCCCTCCAAGGATCAAGTTGGCCTGCCCAAGCGATGTTCCCTTTTGCATGGATGAATCGGTATAAAGAAAGCCTATTTCTCTAGGACATAATTTGGATTTGATCTGAGGCTCGCTAATCTGAGGCAAGATAAATCACATTTTTGAGGCATACCTTTTGTGGAACAACTCACTGATCTAAGGCATACACTCAATGGAATAGTGCACATGTTTGAGCTTCTTCTCTCTATGGATTAGTGGCGAGGATTCTTTGGTATAATGCACATTCTAAGGAAGAGTTGTAGACCTGTTTTTGTCCCTCTCAAATACCTCCTTTATATGATATATCTACGTGATATGATGCACATTTCTGAGGCTAATACTCTGTGGAATAGTGCACAATTTTGAGGCCAATACTCTATGGAACAATGCACATTTTCTGAGGAACGTATTATGTGTAACTGTGTGCAAATATGAGGCTTAGATTCTATGTCATAACCTGAATTTTAAGGCAGACGTAGAGGTTGAAATTTAGATCACTTGAGACATTACTTCTCTATGATGTGTCTCTGTGGCACAATGCAAGTTTGAGGTAGACTTGGAGGACATCTTTTTGACCTTGTTGGAGGGTTGACTTGGTCATTAGTGGTTGGTTGACTTTGATGTATCTCTTATTGCATTGATTCTCTAAGGAAAAGGTTGGCTAGGTTCCCCCCTTAGTGGGTTTTCCTAGGGTAAAACTTTGCTCTCTTTGTGTGACTCTCTTTATTGTATGGTTGATGTCTTATGTGTAATTATTGAATGATGGAACTAATCAATAAGAATCTAAAAATATCACAATCATGAAAGATAATTATCAGTTAAGAAGACTCCTTAAAATTCAACAAAAAGGGTTGGTATGACGACACATATGTTAAAAATTAGATCGAATGTGAGTATAAGATGGACATTTTAAAAGAAAGTGTTTTTCATCTTTAACCCTCTTAGGATTGCATAGGTGACAATATTTCATCCCATGGTGTTTTGGGAATTGAACAATGCCCAATTTCACTATGACTCTATGAGGCTAGCATGAATTAGTTCTTATCTTGACAATGCTTATTTTCTTCCTAAAAGTAGTCAAAACAAGAATATAATTTTGGTTTTCAAGATTGAGGTTGGTCACCTTTTTTTTTTTTCTATGTGGTTCACGAACACTAGGGATTGGTGACTGCTACATCCACAAAATATTTGTACCAGGAAAATCCACCCGAAGGGATCACTTCCTATTGGATCAACCATAGAGCTTGACCCCAAGAGTGTTGAGAGAATTGAACCCGTGACCTCTCAATAGCAAAGGTGCTTTAACGACAGGGACTCGACCAATTTAACTAATCTTTGAATTTGGGTTGATAACCTCCTTATAATATTGTTGTTTCCTTTTTCCATCCAACTGTTTATTGCACCATAAATTCTCCTTAAATTTGGAAGTAATAATATTTTTAATATTATCTAGATTTTGCAACATGATCTCCTCCTTTATTTTCCAATGGTCCAACCAACATTGAAGTCCTTTCACTCTCCTTTGAGCTAAAGGTGGTGGTTTTGATTAGAGCTAGAAGTAATTTGAGGAAACCTATTTGCATCCATGTTGTATAACTTCTTCTTATACATAAGATACCTAGTCATAGTCATGCATTTAATGGAGGAAAAATTTGCTTTAATCAAATATAAAAAAAATTGATATAAAAAATGATAATATTTAGTTAGAAAGAAGATTCATAAAATATGGAGAAAGTTTTATGAAATGTAGATAAACCACCCTAGATCCATCTTAAATCTGGATCTACCAAGTGTTGAGAGGGATCAAGTCTAGAATTAAGATGGATCTACACTAGTACTCTTGCATTCCATAATGGATTTTCTTAAGTCTTTAAATGAGCTTCACCATAGCAAATACCATGGGCTAGGCAACACCACAGGCTTGTAAACCAACATTGATAAACCCATCAAATGACTAACTCAAATTTATTTTAATTTTAATTTTATTTTAAATAATTTGACCAAATCAACTTAACACTAATTTATATAATGTTTTACAACATTATTATCCTACTAAATTATAAAGCACCTCACAACAATAAATTTATATAAAGTATAATTCTCATAATTTCATAATCAATTTTTTTTTTAAGAGAAATTGAAAGTCAAAATTAATCGTGAGAAATAAAAATTGTTACAAAGACTCCACTCCACCTAATCTTACTACAATCCCATAACAACATTGCATAAAACATGAAATCCTATACTTTATTATGAGATATAAAGTTTTCCTTAATTTCTAACAAAATCTTCTGCACTCTCAAATTTTCAAAAATATGATTCCGTGGCATTTTGGCTTCTGGTAAATATGTCTTCCTCACTTTTGTTTTTGTTTACTACGTTATCTGAGACTGACCCACCTAATTGGTAGCTTGACATTTGATTAAAATATTAAATTTTTTAATTTAGAGTACATGAAAGTTTGATTTTAAATTTAATTTAAATTTTTAAATTAAATTAAAAATTTATTTAAATATTTAAATTAATTTTTTTACAGTTAAAATATATTTTTTAAAATCAAAGTTATAAATTAATTTTTACTATTTAAATTATAATTTTAAAATTCTGAATTATTAATAATTTATAATAATAGTCAATAAGGAAATCTAATCTTATAGTTTTGTTTTAAGATAAACTAATAAATTAAGATATAAAGTGGACTTGCATAAATTTTAGTGGGTTGTAACCATTAGTGAATTTACACAATTACAATTTTACTCTCATATAAGTGCAGAGTAAAATTTGAATAATGTTGGGAAATAACTCTTATTAAGTACATTTATTTACATATTATTTTTATTCATTTTTTTATGCAAAGACTTGCTTAAATTATAGTGGGAAGTAATTAAGGGTAAATATGTTATTTGCTTGAGTATGAGTTATTTCAAGGATTTTATTTTTTGAAGGTTTAAGTAAAGTTTGAGAATAAGAAATCACTACACAAATATCTAAAAATCGTGCATGAATACTGCAACCATATTCATAGCAAAGTTTAAGAATAAAAAATCACTACACATCAAGAATAAGAAATCATTACACAAATATCTAAAAATCTTGCATGAATATTGCAACCATATTTATAGCAAAGCTTAAGAATAAAAAATCACTACACATTAAGAATAAAAAATCATTACACAAATATCTAAAAATCATGCATGAATATTGCAACCATATCAATAGCAAAGTTTAAAAATAAAAAATCATTACACAAATATATAAAAATCACGCATGAATATTGCAACAGTGCCCATAAATTATGACACTGCAACAATGCCCATAAATTATGGCATAAAATATGTGAGGTAGTTATCACACACCATTATATTGTGCAAATACTCCAATAAGACCTTATAGTTATGGTCCATTCAAATGTTTGAAAAAACAATTTTTTTTGATAATATTGAAATATAAATATTTATTTTTTCAAAGTTAAAGATTATAAGTTGCATTAGCACGTGAGTGCATGATGTGTTGGTTGGGGCGGTTGGCTTTCGCACCCCAGCCATGTTCGACAGCAGCATTTGATTCGATGATGACTTCCGATGTTGACGTATTCTGCTCGCTTTGGCGATAAATATTGTATGATGAAATCTGCTCGCTTCGGCGATATATGATGTATTATGATTCTTCAGCGGGGATTCTCTCCCCCACTGAAAAAAAAAAAAAAAAAAAAAAAAAAGAAGAAGATTATAAGTTGCATTGGTTAATCCTAAACTAATAATGATCAATAGGAGGGACTAATAAGAATTTAATGTTATAAAATAAAATTAAATAAAAACCCAACAATCGGACAAACATTATTTGTGAACATGACATTATTTTTAATTAAATTAAAAAGCAAAAAACACATAAGCTATCTTTCAGATAAATTTCAACTATTTATCTGACCACTATTTTAATCATCCATCCCTAACCATTACTAAAAATATTTAAAATTTAAACTTTTACCATCCACTTAAAAATGATTAATAATTAAATAAAAACCATATTCGAAATTAAATATAATTATCCATATAAAATTCAAATTTAAATATATGACTATTTCAATCATCAATCTTTAACCGTTACTAAAAATATTTTGATTTTAAATTTTTACCATCCACTTAACAATTATTAATAATTAAATAATAATTTTGAAAACCATATTACAAATTAAATACAACTATCCAAATAAAATTAAAATTCAAATATATCAGTAGCTTTAAAATTCAAATATATCAGTAGCTTTGTTATACGTTATATTGCAAAAATGAAATTCAAATATATCACTAGCTCTAAAATTCAAATATATCAGTAGCTTTGTTATACGTTATATTGCAAAAATGAAATTCAAATATATCACTAGCTCTGTTATACGTTATATTGCAAAAATGAAATTCAAATATATCACTAGCTCTGTTATACGCTATATTGCTTGTATTATTGTTGTCCAGGCTTGCAGCAACACATGTATATAAAAAAACAAAAAAGGATAAAAATCAATAAATTGGTTCCCAATTAATTTTCAATTTTTCTGAGACATAAGCAACCAATTTTTTATTTATTTATTTATTTTTTTAATTATGCGAATTCTTGAAAAGGCAGGACCAAACCAAACTCCACTGGAGAATCGAGAATTCAATCGTTTAGAATTTGAAAATATGTAAGATTCCTTCAGAGCTTATCAATCTTGGAAGCCTTAACGACAGGGTTGGCGCTGGCGATCGCCTCACGACCAGCGGCTTTGAAATCGAAGGAGCAGCTGTGTTTTTCGGCATATCGATGGGCGCCACAGAAAGTATTTCCGCACCGACATTTAAAGCCGGTTAGCCCGACTCGTTTCCGGCATGAGAAGCACCGGTTAGGGTTAGGGTTTTCGGCAGGAGGCCGCAGAGAGGAAGAAGATGAATACGCAGCCTCCAGCTGGATTGACGAGGCTTCGGCTTCGGCTACGGCTACGGCTGTAGAAATCTGTGCACGGCTTTGCTTGATGAAAGCATCTGGCCTGGAAAAGGGGAAATCTTCCTCCATCGAAGAACCCTCGGCAAATGACTGTTCAATGGCGGCCGTTGCAGAGGAAGCTTGTGCCTCCTTCATCATGAGATCCCTGTAACATTTGAAGCACAGATTTCTTGTTGAAGAGCTTCCGAAAAAGCCACAGTTGTTGCCGCAGAGGGCGAGCGCTTCCGAAGATTGCTGGCACCCGATGCCGTCGGCACCTGAATTCCGATTTTCTTGATCCATCTTGTAATCCCGAAAAGATGGAAACAGAGTTTGAAGCCTTGAAATAGAGTCTGGAATTTGGGAATATGGGCAAAGAATCTATTTTCTATTCTGACACCTCCAGCGATGAGATGGATATTGGAATTGAGGGTAACTAGCCTGTTTTATAGCATGACTTCTAAAATTCTAGAACGACAGCTTTTCTTTGAAAATACAAAACCTGGTGCCCTCGTTTAAGTCGTGATTCATGAGGGTAGAAGAATAATCTAGAATAACATATACATTTGACCATTTTATTACCTACCACGACATCTCGATTAATTTTGGTGGCAATTTTGGTTTGGTTAAGGTAAATACAGTGTTTAGTTTAATTCTATTTATTTTTATTTTTATTTATCTTCTTCTCCATCGGCTTTAAAAAATAAACTTAAATTGTGTAATTTGTATATAGATTGGGATTTTGTTAAATTAAAAAAAAAAATTAAATTATTTAAAATAAAAGATTATATAAATTAAATTGAGGTTTGGGGTTTTGTTAAATAAAAAATAAAAATAATAAAATTTAAATTATTTAAAATAAAAAGATTATAACACATTAAATTTAGGTAAAATTGAGGTCAATTTATTTTTTGGACTCTAATTTTTTAAAACCCATAGTTTTACCCCATATATATATATAAGCCAAGATCTAGTTAATACCGATCAATCAAGTGCTAAATCCATTATCTGTAAACTTTTCTTCACTTTTTGCACTCACAAAAATGGGTTTGCATATACGGAGTTAAGATGTATCTATGGTGGTTGTTGCCCCAGAGGTGCTCTTCATCCACTATGGAGATGTAATGTAATGTATCGTTTATAAAAATAAAAAAGTAAAATTAATAATTATAATTAGTAATTTTTAGGGTTGGATAATTAAAATTGAAATTTAAAAATAAAATTGGAGAGGTAAAATTATTGCACGAGGCCTTCTATAGCCTAATATGGGGGAGATGTCTAGGAGTTAGATGTAATGTAAGAAAGATTGTATATCAACATTTTTTAAATATTTTATTTTATTACTTACAATAAATTTATGATATAACAAGATTTATAATCATGGATATTCACCCCATTTTACCATGGATATTACTAGCATTTGCACCTTATGTTGCAAAGGAAACGCCGTAAGGCATAGAGTGGGGAAGAATAGCATAGAGTGGGGAAGAATAACAATAAGGACATGTGAATGGACATTGTTGAAAGCAAGGGTGGATGATAATGAGTTACAATTGTAATAGTTAGTTATGTGTATTCTGAAAATGGATATTTTGTAAATAATAATAGTTTGTGGAAGAATAGCAACATGTGAATGGAGATTGTTGAAAGAAAGGGTGGATGATAATGAGTTAGAGTTGAAAGTATTAGTTATGTGTATTTTGAATATGGATATTTTGTAAATAATAGTAGTGTGTGGAAAAATAGCAACATGTGAATGGACATTGTTGAAAGCTAGGGTGGATGATAATGAGTTATACTTGAAATGATTAGTTATGTGATACGACATTGTGAACAACATCATGGTCGTCGTTCCATATTTGAAAATGCATGAAAAATTGTTTGAGCCATCATGATAATACTAAAAATTCTAGCATGATTTTGAAAAAATTTAGCTAATTTTTTTGAAAATGTGGATTATAGTTGTCACGTTTTAGAATTTTTAGTGCCTTAATTTTGCACAGAAAATGATAGAAATTACAGCATGATTTTGAAAAAATCCAACTCATTTTTTTGAAAGTGTCAATTATAGCAGTCAAGCTTCAGTGTTTTGGGTACCCAGGCATTCATGACAGATGCTAAATCCATTTCCGCCATCCAAAAACAATTTAAACACTCCCACAGTCAAATTTCAGAATTTGTCGTCCAGACAAAACGAATGTGTACACGCATAGAGGATTATTATGGAAGATTCCTTCTTCAGGGAATCGTAATATAAGCCATGAGGATATTAAATGTCCTTAAAAACTAAAGCACAGAACTTGGGAGCTTCAAGACCCAGGAATGGAATTTGGTATTTGGTAACATTTTACAAGGGAAACATGATTGAACATCAAAGTTTCAAACGAATGCGTACACGCATAGAGGATTATTATGGAAGTTTCCTTCTTCAGGGAATAGTAACATAAGCCATGCAGATATTAAATGTCCTTAAAAACTACAACACAAAACTTGGGAGCTTCAAGACCCAGGAATGGAATTTGGTAACATTTTTAAATGGAGTTTCCAATACAAACTGACAGGAATCACCCACAAGCTTTCAAGTTCATGGCCCCTAAATTTTTGCATTCTTGATAATGTTTTCTCACTGTTTCAATGTCAATTTCATGATGCTTCCAAAAAAAATTACAAAACAATTTTATAAGTTTTAATTTCTATCTATAAAATAGCTACTCCATCATGAAGAACAAAGATTATTGCTACTCCATCATGAAGAATAGAGAACTTGCGAGCTTCGAGACCCAGGAATGGAATTTGGTAACATTTTAAATCGAGTTTCCAATACAAGCTTTCTCAATTTGACAGAATCACCTAAAAATATTAAGCAAACGTATGACAAATTTAGATGAATATATTACTGTAAGTGCTAGTATGTGGTTGGGCACATCATCATTTAGAAAGAAGAAACAAACGACACAACAAAAAGAGTCATCATCCGTCTTAGTTCCCAAGGTTGAAGTTCAACAAATTAGATGGGAGTACTCTACCCAGGCGAAGGAATTGCCCAGTTTCCGTCGCCGCCCGGAAAAACCTCCGGCTCCGGCCGCCGGCAATTCCTCCGCCCTCCGCCACCCTCCGCGGCCTCCACCCAGCTCCACCACCCTCTGCATTAATGTCGACGACTGACAGGTTCCTGACAGACATTCTGATTTCCATCATGTCTTGTCGTCGGTAAGTTAATTCACCATGGAATTTGAATTCGGAAATAACCCGCAGGCTGCTCCCTCACCAATACCTCCGCCTGGGTAGACTACTCCCTGCCATTCAACTTCACATAGAAGCCAATCCCATGAATCCAGTGAAAGCTCCTGCCATGGTCAACCAGGCATACTCTTTTACTTATGTCTCTCTCTTGCAGGCCTGCATTCAGAAAAACGATTTGTGGAGAGAGTAGCCATGCTGGTGTTTACCTCTGGTCTGAACCCCTCTGAGGGCAATGGTAAGGTAATCTGTGTCATGGATGCGTCCAGTTATGTAGGCTTGCAGATTATTCAGGGCCTTCTGCAACGAGGCTATTCAGTGCACGCCACTGTGCAGAGAGACGCTGGTATGTTTATTTATTGAAAAAAGAACAAGATTTTGTAGTTTCTTGATAAATTTCACGTTAAGATGAATCTATGAATTTAATATTTTAACCCAAGTTTGATGCATTACCTTTTTTTTCAAACGCCTAAGAATAAATATAGGAAAATTGCGCCATCCCATCCCTATTTTGAATTCCCAGTCACCTTGAAATTGAGATGAAGGTTTTCACATTTCTTTTTGATTGAACTTATAGTATGTTGGCATTCTTCATTGATGATTTTAAATGGTGGCAGGCGAAGTTGAGTCTCTCAGAAAATTGCATGGGGATCGATTGTAGATCTTCTATGCAGACGTCTTGGATTATCACAACATTACTGATGCGCTCAAGGGTTGTTCTGGTCTATTCTATAGCTTTGAACACCCTCAAAGTGCTGCAGGTTATGATGTAAGTTAGTGAACCTTTGAATTAAATATGTGGGCATTTTGTATATGTATTGGAAGGGTTGGATATTGATAGATGTGGACTTGTGTAATACAGGAAGTGATGGCAGAACTTGAAGTACAAGCAGCCCACAATGCACTGGAAGCGTGTGCTCAGACCTAGACCATTGAGAAAGTTGTGTTCACTTCTTTTGTGGCTGCAACAATTTGGAGAGAATATGGAGACTGCAAGGTTAATGCCCTTGATGAGAGGCATTGGAGTGATGCAAATCTTTGCAGGAAATTGAAGGTCTGTATATATAATTTTTAAATGACAAAATGTTAAGTTTAGTATACAATCTAATTAAAGTGGATTGATTTATCACTTTTTCCTTTTAACTTATTAACGATATCTAACTGAATGGTATGTTTGATAGCATTGGTCTGATTAGTTGCTTAATCTAGTAAGTAAATCAGAAGTTTGCATCTAAAGCTTCTTTGATCAGATTAGTTAATCTAATAAATAACTTCAACGTTTGCATCTACAGTTTTTCAAGGCCAGCTACAATAGTAGTTTTCCAAGGTGATGGAATCCATGACAGTAGTATATTTAATATGAGCTAAACATGACATTTGTAACAATTGTATCTGGGTGGGGAAAAGCATAATTTCTCCTTCCAATCTAAAGAAATAAATCCAATTGACTCTTTCATATTTTAGTTCGTCCACCATCATTTTACTGAGCTATACAATGCATCTTGCTTTAGCGTTCTCTCTATCCATGAATCCATATCCAATTAGATTTTGGCTTTTTGAAATTGCTCAAATGATAATACATGCTACATATTCATCTTCCTTCTTTCAGTCCATGAATCCATATCCAATTAGCTTTTGGCTTTTTAAAATTGCTCAAATGATAATACATGCTACATATTGCAGATAACCCTGAAATAATCCATATCCAATTGATCTTTTGCCTCTTAAGATTAATGAAGTGATACCACATCATAGACAACATAGTGCATATATCTTCTCTATATGCAACAATCCATATCCAATTCATTTTTGTCTTTGAAGTTGCCCAGGTTATAAATTCATCAAATAATGAGAAAGTCTAGATATGTAACCTTTGTCTAAATCTTTGGTGCATACTAAATCAGGGCTAAAATGGCTTTGTGCTAAGTATATATATTTTTACAGAGAGAACCTAAATACATTGTGGTGCGGTAATCATCATTTTTTTGAAGAGGTATATGTACAAAATTTGGGTGTTTCTCAAAGATTGTGGAGTTCAAAGCTGTACAGTTTAATAACAGTATTCTGAACCTTGCAGTGATCTGTGGTATTATGTTCTAATTACACAATATTTCCTATTCACAGTTGTGGTACACATTAGCCAAGACACTATCAGAGAAGGCTGCATGGGTGATGGCCATGGACAGGGGGCTGAATATGGTGACAATCAACTCATCTCTAATTGTGGGACTTGGTATCACATACAAAAGCTCAGGATCTACCATTGCATATCTTAAAGGTGAGGGTGAGAGATCTGCATATCAAATAGACTCTACTCTAGAACGTACAAATATGGTATGGTAATCCCTTGGAGAGGATCCAATCTATGGAAGTGCAAAATATTAGCTAGTTTATTTACAGTGGCTAGTCTTTGTGATTGCAGGGGCTGCACAAATGTACGAGAAGGGCACTTTAGCTACTGTATACATAAGGTTTCTAGTGGATGCACATATATGTGCTTATGAAGATCCATCTGCCTATGGGAGATATATATGTTTCAATCAAATAGTCAGTAATGCAGAAGATGCTGTCAATTTAGCACAGAGTTTGCAACACCTGATACCGTTCCCTGATAGGTACAGAGCAATTAATTATTCTTCAGATATTAAAATCACTGAAGATTCTGTATCTTCAAGATTTAAATTGGGTTGCTTACCTAATGATATTTTATCTTAGCTATTATGTCACAATGAAATTAATCATACATAGATACTGTGCAAAGATAGTCATGAATTCATTATTTATTTGATTTTTTTCATAATTTGGTAACAGATTTGAAGACTCGACGGTTTGCCAAGAGTGTCTGAGTAATAAGAAGCTGACTAGATTAATGGTTGGATATGGAAACCGTGCAACCCTAAGTAGCGAACTGTAAGGGAAGGGGGGAGCTTTTCCCCATGTTATAGCTTAACAGTAGCCATCAATGAGGGGCACAAGAAAACTTGGGGAGTTTACATGTTCAAAATATATCCATTTTTGTACATAATGTAATGTAATTTTCACTTCAAGGTTTGTTGGATAGTTGGCAATAAGTCGGTTTCCTTCACTACGAGCACCAGCCTTCATTTGATAGTTGGCAATAACCCTAAGTCGATTTCCATAACAACTGATAGCATCTTTATATATTGGGATGGTAAATTCTTCAATTAAAAGATAAAAAATAGAATATTGCTCTGCCTTGGAAGATCGAACTTTTATTTTTAATTTTTTATTATTTAAAGTATGGAATGGATTATTTTTAATTTTTTATTATTTAAAGTATGGAATGGATTTAGTTTTTGGAGCTAATGGAAGGTAAATTTCCATTTCTTTTTCTAATATATTTGGGTTTTGGTTCATTAATATATTTTATAACATGAAAGAAAAGCTTCTTAATTAAATAAAAAATAAAATATTTATATATCTTATGAATAATTTTTGTTGGGATTAAAACAAACTCTACAAACATTCTCACTTTTTTTTTTATAATTTTAAAGTTATTAATTTTTATTTTATATTTTTCAATATTTTAAATAATTTATTATTATTAAAAATATATTTTAAATATATAAATAAATTCACTTTTTTAAAAACTAATTGAATCTACTTGCTTTCTGTAAGTAGTTTTTACTTTCAAATATTTCTCCATAAATTTGAACTTTTAAATTTCAAGAATATTAAATTTACATAAAGTAACTAATTCACATTTCACATCTCAACTATATAAGAAAATATCACTTTGTTAATTTTTTTTTATAGGATTGATTAATTTTTTCACATATATCTTGAAAATAAACTAAGGGAAAGATAAGCACTAGTTTTTATTTTTTAGAAGGGTCCCCATTTATTTAGTTTTATTTCTAAAACTAAATAAAAAGGGGGGGCCATAACTCTTACTTCCTTTTACTTGCATCAATTTCCATTCAAAGATAGAGATATCATTGATACAATTTCAACATTTTCCATTTATTAATAGAAATTTAATTTCACTATATTTCTGTGTTTTGGTTATAAATATGTATCGTTCCCTTCATAAATTCGAATCATTACAATCAAGTGAAATCTCTTAATACTCGATGACTAATTTAATCACTCATTCCTAACTTGACCATCATGTGGACATCGTTAACCTTAATTACATGTGAAAACCCTTAAGACAAGATGTATTTCTTAGGATTCTAAATAGGGTGCAAGTGATGATGGTGAATGTGGTACAAGGGAAATGATGTTTCAAGAGCTAGAGATTATTTTTCTTTTTCTCTTTTTATATGCTTAGTTCTTTCTTTCCTTCTTTTTAATCTGAGAATGGGGCTGGGAGAACCTGGGTTTTATAGCAAGGCAGCATGTCTCATGTGCATAATGTGACTTTAGTTGCTTCTACCTCGAGCATTTTTTTTAGCTCTTTGATTTTTATTTAGACATTCTCATACCTAATAATTTTCCTTTTTATTTTGAACCTTGCTACAATACATATGATAACTCAAGCATGGAAGGAGAAGTGATGATAATGCATGAAAATGTTGATGAAGTGATGGGGTGTGCAAAATGAGTAGGGAAAATGATGTAAAACACCTACCTTGGTTTCTAGTAGTTCAACTTGATTCATAAGGTGATACATTATCTAGAGATAAATTATGAACAAACCATGGTACAACATGGTAAAAGACAAGAATTTAAAGTGTTACGAGCTAGTATAGAATATACCAATGATTACCATATATCACAACCCACATCCAAAAAGCAACATCATCATGTGTGAGAGGACGAACATAGAGTGCATCACAGTTTGGTATAATCTCTCTCTCCCAAACACCTGACATCACAAGGGTCAGCTAAGTATGTTAAAAACATCTCTAGAAAATGTCCATGGAAATTCCATAGATCTCATTTATGGAACTGCTGGTTCTGATACAAAACACAAGTGAATTGATAGCATCTTTATATATTGGGATGGTAAATTCTTCAATTAAAATATAAAAAATAGAATATTGCTCTACCTTGGAAGATTGAACTTTTATTTTTAATTTTTTATTATTTAAAGTATGGAATGGATTATTTTTAATTTTTTATTATTTAAAGTATGGAATGGATTCAGTTTTTGGAGCTAATGGAAGGTAAATTTCCATTTCTTTTTCTAATATATTTGGGTTTTGGTTCATTAATATATTTTATAACATGAAAGAAAAGCTTCTTAATTAAATAAAAAATAAACTATTTATATATCTTATGAATAATTTTTGTTGGGATTAAAACAAACTCTACAAACATTCTCACTTTTTTTTTATAATTTTAAAGTTATTAATTTTTATTTTATATTTTTCAATATTTTAAATAATTTATTATTATTAAAAATATATTTTTAAATATATAAATAAATTCACTTTTTTAAAAACTAATTGAATCTACTTGCTTTCTGTAAGTAGTTTTTACTTTCAAATATTTCTCCATAAATTTGAACTTTTAAATTTCAAGAATATTAAATTTACATAAAGTAACTAATTCACATTTCACATCTCAACTATATAAGAAAATATCACTTTGTTAATTTTTTTTTATAGGATTGATTAATTTTTTCACATATATCTTGAAAATAAACTAAGGGAAAGATAAGCACTAGTTTTTATTTTTTAGAAGGGTCCCCATTTATTTAGTTTTATTTCTAAAACTAAATAAAAAGGGGGGGCCATAACTCTTACTTCCTTTTACTTGCATCAATTTCCATTCAAAGATAGAGATACCATTGATACAATTTCAACATTTTCCATTTATTAATAGAAATTTAATTTCACTATATCTCTGTGTTTTGGTTATAAATATGTATCGTTCCCTTCATAAATTCGAATCATTACAATAAAGTGAAATCTCTTAATACTCGATGACTAATTTAATCACTCATTCCTAACTTGACCATCATGTGGACATCGTTAACCTTAATTACATGTGAAAACCCTTAAGACAAGATGTATTTCTTAGGATTCTAAATAGGGTGCAAGTGATGATGGTGAATGTGGTACAAGGGAAATGATGTTTCAACAGCTAGAGATTATTTTTCTTTTTCTCTTTTTATATGCTTAGTTCTTTCTTTCCTTTTTTTTAATCTGAGAATGGGGCTGGGAGAACCTGGGTTTTATAGCAAGGCAGCATGTCTCATGTGCATAATGTGACTTTAGTTGCTTCTACCTCGAGCATTTTTTTTAGCTCTTTGATTTTTATTTAGACATTCTCATACCTAATAATTTTCCTTTTTATTTTGAACCTTGCTACAATACATATGATAACTCAAGCGTGGAAGGAGGAGTGATGATAATGCATGAAAATGTTGATGAAGTGATGGGGTGTGCAAAATGAGTAGGGAAAATGATGTAAAACACCTACCTTGGTTTCTAGTAGTTCAACTTGATTCATAAGGTGATACATTATCTAGAGATAAATTATGAACAAACCATGGTACAACATGGTAAAAGACAAGAATTTAAAGTGTTACGAGCCAGTATAGAATATACCAATGATTACCATATATCACAACCCACATCCAAAAAGCAACATCATCATGTGTGAGAGGACGAACATAGAGTGCATCACAGTTTGGTATAATCTCTCTCTCCCAAACACCTGACATCACAAGGGTCAGCTAAGTATGTTAAAAACATCTCTAGAAAATGTCCATGGAAATTCCATAGATCTCATTTATGGAACTGCTGGTTCTGATACAAAACACAAGTGAATTGATTCTCTAGCTACCCCGGCAAGTCAAAGGATAACAGGAACAAAGCAATAAAGAAAAAAAAGATGACTTGGAGAACTTGGGAGTCAGACATGGACAACAATATTAGCAGGACGATACTTGGGAGTCAGACATGGACAACAATATTAGCAGGACGATACTTGGGAGTCAAACATGGACAACAATATTAGCAGGATGATAAACATCATTGATGATATTTCAAGATTTGCCAATTATATTCAACAATGCAACCAATCATTGAATCTGGTTATTGCTGAAATGGCAATTTCTTTGAAAGTTACATTTCATTCCTCACTCATCCAAATAGGGAGACTTCTAAGTCCACCAAACAGCATGTTAGCAAGACAGGACTATTGCCAAGATGTAATATCAAGGTCACTCCTTTTCTTGTCATTCTAATCTCATCAAAGACACTAACTTTTGAGGGCTCTCCAAACTGTTCAGAATAAACAATTTATTCTAGTATAATCAACAATGTATTTGGTTTAGCTCGTAATGCTAAATGTATCATTGAGCTGGATCTGAAACTCCCCAGCTTGCATGCTGGCCAGTAAATGTATTCATGTAACTTTGCCACTTCCATGATTACCATGGACAATCTTTTAAAGACCAAGGGGAGAAAACGAGTGCTAGGAAACTTCTCCAAGGTTTAATCAACAATGTATTTGGTTTAGCTCGTAATGCTAAATGTATCATTGAGCTGGATCTGAAACTCCCCAGCTTGCATGCTGGGCCAGTAAATGTATTCATGTAACTTTGCCACTTCCATGATTACCATGGACAATATTTTAAAGACCAAGGGGAGAGAACGAGTGCTAGGAAACTTCTCCAAGGTTTAACATATGTTGATTGCAGTATTGATGAATTTCTTGTTGTAGTTACCCTAGAGGAGATTCAAAGCACACCCATAGCAAGCACCATGTGATTAGATATTTTTGGATCTATATTTATTCCTTTGCCACGACAAGGAATAGACATTTTGTCCCTCATAAGTCGGCCACCTCAGAAGTTGCATGATACAGTTAGGGCATGTAATCTCAGTGATAAGTCTGAGGCGAATTAAATAAAAGAATGGTATCTGAGCCTGGTAGCAATTTAACAAGGTATCCATGACTCGACGTCTTGCAGAGTGAATGAGAAGGCTGTTGACTGGAGTTGAATTTTATATAAATATAATAATAATAAACACAAATAAAATTCTTAAAACTGTAAATCTGGACAAATAGAAAACACTGCTGCCCCCACATTGCAAGTGCCAAAACCAAAACCAGTCTAATCCAATTTCTCCAGGTTCTCCCAAATAAATCAATAACTGCAAATCTGGACAAAGAAAACACTGCTGGCCAATAGCAGATCATGGTTATGCGGATTCTGAGAAACCTCAGAGCAAGAGATGAGTTTCAAGGATGTTTTGAGACAGAACCTAAGTCATCGTACTCCCCGAATATAACCAATTAAATGCAAACATCGTTAAAAGATATAATCAATTAAATGCAAATATCATTCGCAGTGCAAAATGGAGTTTGACCATTTTGGAATCTTGGAGAGGAAAACCAATGTTTCTTTCACAGCAATACATAAATTTATTATCAGAATCATGACATCATGACAGCGATGACAAGAAAGTACAGTGAAATCTGAACATTCTCTTTATCACACATGTATGTATGCGTTTCTGATAAAATCCCCTATTCTCCTTGGTGCAATCGACAATGGCACCCAACAAAATTACCATAGTCCGTCAAGTAAATGCTTACCTCTGAGGGAGACATCATATTTGCAAGGCTTACGGCGTTGCTCAATCCCTTCTTCTTTGCCCTTAGATTCAATGTCTACGTTACAGGAATAATCTGAGAGAATGGCCGCTGTATTGGGAGAAAATGGTCGCCCAACCGTGATTCCACTACCGGATACCACAACCGAGAAACCCATTCTGGAGCAAGCACCAACACTATGCACCGTATACGCCCTCCAACTCAATCTTTTAACATCTTCACTTTACAGCAGGATCTCAGGAATTTCTCCTCAAAAGCCCTTCGACGCCGGCCATCCATATTCAACAGTGAATTTGGAAGGCCGGGTTCTCTCGTTTTCTGTGGAACGATGGATCTATGTTGCCGCCTCATCATGGATGCAGATGATCTAATTTAAAAACCAAGGAAACCGCCTCAGCATGGATTTAAAGGATTTAATTAAAAAAACCAAGAAATGTGGATTCAGAGGATTTAATTTTAAAAACCAAGAAACCGCCTCACCATTGATGCAGAGGATCAGATACTCTGGCACAGCGAGGCGCTCTGGCTTGCTGTTCCCGATACTGTCCACGTCCTGGAAGATCTTCTCAATTGCACTAAAGGAGAAGTCCATATTATTGCAGGATTGAACGAACAGTCGCAGTTAGTGCAGGATCCAACGAACAGTCGCAGTTAGTGCAGGATCGAACGAACAGTCAATTCAAATCAACGGATAAGGATTACCTAATCGTCTAACACTAAAATCCAATGGCACATATTTTGACACGGAAGCAATTTGGGGAGTTAATCTCAGAGGGAAACGCCTTACGGCGTAATTAGCTTATAAATAAACTTTGTTAAGATACCATGGGCCAATACCATGGTTTATCATAAAAAACCAAAACTCATTTCAAAATCAAAATAGTTTATTTTAATTTTATTTTACAACGTTTTTAAAATTAAATCTAAAAGAAAAAAAAGTATGAGGGAGATATTGTAATGTACTGTAAACATATTGACTTGGTCAAACTACATAAAACTAAAACTAAAAATAGTGCAATAAACTAATCTGAGCCAAGTAATAAAAATAATAAAATTTTATTTGTTATATTTTAATTTTGTTTTTATTAATAAAATTACAAACAAATTTTCAAATAAAAGAAAATCATAATACCATGGTTTATCAATACCATGGGTCATCTATGCTTTTGATTATTATGTTATGGTTCTAAGCTTCTGATTATTATGTTACAGATCTAAGCTTTTAATTATTATTTTACAATACCATGGGTCAATATCACACCATGAGCCAATACCATAACTTATCAATACCACATGCCCAAAAACCTTAACTGATTTCACAATCAAAATATTTCATAAATATTTTATTTTAATTTAATTTTATGACATTTTTTAATTAAATCTAAATTAAAAAAAGGTTAAAATTACTTTTGAGATATATCTCAACCCTCCCGAATCCTAAAAATATTCTCATTGAGATTAAATTGAGGTTTTAATAAAATAAAAAATTAGAATACTTTTTATATATGCATATGTGAAATTCATATAATATAAATAATATTATAAAGAACCGGGATAGATGCACTTAACCAAGGATTCATGCGAAGAGAGAAAGAAAAGTGATTAACAATGATAGAGGAAAGATAGTGCATGAGTCTTTTAAGTTTTTTATTATTGTATTTTGTTTGACATGATTGATCCAAACTATAGGTTTAATATTTTACAACCAATTGTATTTTTTTAATTTATATATATTTTTAAATAAAATACAATGAGATTGAATTTAAGAGAGAAAGAGAAAGGAGGGGAGTGGGGTGATTTGTAATTGAAAACTAAAGGTGATATACAAATTGCAAGTGAAATTTTATGTGTTTTGGCTGAGGAGATGTGGCGAGGGTTTTTGGAGGATTAGGGTTTGAGGCGGAATGACTGCGAACAGATTGGCATCGAAGACTAGGGCAGGGGGACCTTGCTCCTCTTGTGCTTGACCAAGATTAGAGACTGTAGATAAGGGCGAAAGGTAGGAATCAAAACAGAGGGAGCTGACAGTGAAATGGCAGTAGAAGCGGGGAGGGGAGAGATCCCCTCCTACAAAAACATAACAACAGGGGAGTCAAGTAGAAATGGAGCGCAAAGTGGCTCAAGGAAAAATAACAGAGAACCTCCGATAATGGGAGCCCAATGGCAAGCGGGATTAAGTGGCAAATGTCTCCCAAGAGCACTGAAAAAACCCAAGTTCATAATTCTGAATAACAAACTCGAAGAATATAGAAGTTATATGAGAGATCATGCTTTAATTTGTAAGTTTGTAGGGTTTTGGCCATCTGAAAAGGATCTGTCCAAATGGATATAATAGAGGTGGAAACCTAAGGGGCATATAGATTTGAAATTGGGGGCAAAGGGTTTTTTCACAGTCATATTATCAAATCTGGATGATAAGGAAAGAGTCTTCGAGGGAGGACCCTATTTCATGAACAATGCTGGTTTATTCATGTGGCATTGGGAGGACTGCTATAATCCAGACAAGGAAAAAATGTTAGCAGCACCCATTTGGATCAGACTGTTTGGACTACCAATGGAGTTTTGGGACCCTGAGATCCTAGAAGGAATAGGTAATACAATCCGAACATTTGTTAAAGTAGCAGAGACCACCAAAAGAGGACAAAACACATCCTATGCAAGGATATGTGTATACATGAATATAACAGAGCCGCTACTGGAGTCCATTGAGTTAGAATACCATGACGAGATTTGGAAGCAACTAGTGGATTATGAACACATCCCATTCTGCTATAGAAGATGCCATGAATATGGTCACCTCTTCAAACAATGCCCTTTAAATGTTGCAAAGGAATCAACTGAGAAGAAAGAAGAAGAGAAGAAGGCAACAGAGGCAACCGAAGGGACGAAAGAGGGTTTTAAAGAAGTTCCCATAAGAAGAAAACCTGTAAAAGGACCGCCTATGATGCAACCACCAGTCAAAACAATGCCATTGGAAAATCAAAACAAGTTTAAGGCTCTTCAAGAAGAGGAAAGGGGGATGGAAAAGGAGGAAAGCGATGAGGAACCTATGGAACTATCAAAAGAAACAAAAGAACAAGACTCAATCCAGATAAACATGGAACAAGGAGGGGTAAAGGAGAATTTGGACCTGCTAAATGAACAGACTCAAATGGAGGTTGATCCTCAAAAAGATAGAGGAAGTGACGAGGAACGAAAAATGAGAAGATTGTTACAGGAATGGAGGAACCTAGATGAAATATTTATACCAGAAGAAGAAAAGCAATTATATAAAGAGATGTTCCAAAAATACAAGGAAAAGGTAGGAGTACTTTCTGCAAGTCAGCCAGAACAAATAGGAGCGCAAGGGTCTCAGAGTATCGAAATGGGCAATACTGGCAAAGGAGGAAGGAAAAGAGGTAGGCATCCAATGAGTGAAACCATTCAAGTGGTAGGGGAGATGCTGGTTAATTTAGGAAGAGTCATACCTCTCTCAAAGGTATTTCAACAACCGTAAAAAATATTAAAATGATAATCACAAGCTGGAATATCAGAGGTCTCAATAGTAAGGGAAAACAGAGATATCTCAGGGATAGGTTGAAAAAAGATAAACCTAGTATAATGATAATTCAAGAAACCAAGATTAGTACCCAGAAAATGGAAGAAATAATGAGAAGATTTAATACTCATTATGAGATAATGGGTCAAGATGCGGCAGGCACTGCAGGAGGGCTAGCAGTCCTATGGAATCCTGAGGAAGTTCAATTTGAAAACTAGGTCAGCTTCCCTTGAATCCTTTCAGGAACTTTTAGAATGATAGGTTCGTCGGAATGGATAATCTTTATAGGTGTATATGGCTCGCATGTATCTAGTGAGCGCAGAAGCTTTCTTCAAAATATGAAAACAATTCGAAGGCTGTTCTGGAGATGCCATGGATTGCAGGTGGGGACTTTAACATGATTACAACCACAACGGAAAAATGAGGAGGATCAAAAAGACCAGACCAAGACATGGAAGCCTTCGGTGAGATGATATTGGAGCAAAGACTGGTTGATATTCCTACAATAAATGGGATCCATACATGGAAAAATAGAAGAGGGAGCCAAAATCAAATTGCATCAAGACCGGACAGATTTTTAATATCGGAGCAAATTATAAACAGAGATATATTCTTAGAAACTATGATCCTTCCCGCAATGGGCTCAGATCACTGGCCTATCAGGCTAGAAATTGACATCAAGTCGAGCCCAAAAAGATGTCCCTTTAGGTTTGAAGCATTTTGGCTTAGGAATCAACAGTTCATGCCAAAGGTGGAGGAATGGTGGACCCAGAGCCAACAAAGAGGAAGAAGCAAGATGCAGACCTTCCAACTAAAACTAAAAGAAATCGGAGAAAAAAAAAATGGAACAAAGATGAATTTGGGAATATATTCTTGGAGCAACAGCGTTTAGAGCAAAAAATGCGAGTGCTGCAACAAGAAATTATATCAGAAGGCCAAAGTGAGGAAAAAAGCAGAGAAGAAGGTGTAGTGATAAGCCAACTTGAGGAACACAGAAAACAAGAAGAAATATTATGAAAGCAGAAGTCTCGTATAAACAGGGTTCATGATGGAGAAAAGAATACAAAGTTCTTCCATCAAGCCATGATCCAGCATAGACAGAGGAATAGAATTTTCTCCATCAAAAATGAGGAAGCGCAACGTATAACCCAGCATGAGGAAATGGAGCAAGTTCTAGTCGGATACTTTAAAGACATCCTTACTGAACCTCAAGAGGACAGAGAAGATGCTATAGGAAGGGTATGCAATGAAATCCCAAGAATGATCACGAGAGACCAGAACTTAGCTCTGATGAGGGCAGCAACCCTGGAGGAAGTGGAGGAAATAGTGAAAGGGATGAAAAAAAATAAAGCCCTAGGACCAGACGGATTTACCATGGAATTTTACCAAGCAGGCTGGCACTTCCTAGGGCAGGACATCCTGGAGGTGATAGAGGAATCTCGCAGACACCAGAAGGTATGGCCTGGTTTAAACTCAACTCTTTTATCTCTTATTCCTAAATCTGCTCACTCGGAAACTGCCCAAATTTTCCGTCCTATTGCTCTTTGTAATGTAATATATAAAATTATCGCTACTTTAATGGCTAAGAGATTGAAACCAATTCTTTCTAGCATAATCTCCCCGGAACAAACTGGGTTTGTGGAAGGGAGACAAATTCTAGACGGCTTGGTGGTATCCCAGGAAGTGATTCATTCTCTGAAACAAAAAAGGAAATGGGAATGATGGTAAAATTGGACCTCTCAAAGGCGTATGACCATCTAAATTGGAACTACCTTAAAACAATCCTAATGGCATTTGGCTTTTAAAATAGATGGGTAAACTGGATCTATGATATGATATCCACCCCCAATTTCTCCATTCTCTTAAATGGGTCACCAACCTCGACTTTCAATGCCACAAGAGGACTGCGACAGGGAGATCCTTTATCCCCATTCTTGTTCATAATTGCAGCGGAAGGACTGGGACGATACTTCAAAAAAGAACCGAGATAGAGGAAAATCAAAGGACTGAAGCCATGGGGAAACAACTTACCAATTACTCATCAGCAGTTCGTTGATGACATTATGCTTTTTTGTGCGGTCTCACTAAGAGAAGTTAAGAGGGTAAAACGGATTCTGGACCTCTTCATGGAAGCATCAGGCACGGAAATTAACAAGGACAAATCATGCACATTCCTCTTCAACACACCAGAAGCAGTCAAAGCCCACCTGACCAGAATTCTGGGCTTCCGCTCTAGAGAATTACCTACAAAATACTTGGGAAATCAATTAGCATTAAACCCTCTAAGGATAGCAAACTGGCAGAAAACTGTTGAGAACCTCAAGAACAGACTAGCAAACTGGTCCTTCTGAACACTGAACATAGTAGGAAGATTGGTGCTCCTTAAATCAATTCTTCAAGCAATTCCTATCTATCCTCTTTTGGCAATGGCGGTCCCCAAAGAAGTATGTACAAAAATGATGGAAATATTTAGAAAATTCATCTGGGGAGGTCCAAAACAGCAAAAGAAATGGGCCCTAATATCGTGGAAAGGTGTAATAAAGCATAAGGAAGAATGGGGACTAGGTCTCAGGGATCCGTCCACTTTGAACCAAGTTCTAGGAGCAAAGCTGTGGTGGAGATGGATGAGGAGTGGAGAAGATCTATGGAAAAATATTTGGACCCAAAAATACAATATGCTCACAACTGCTGAAGGCATTCTTAGATTCCAAGGGGATCCACAATATGGGACCTGTCCAGTCAAAATAGAGATATTATAGGCAGACATTCTTTCTGGTAAATAAGGAACGGAAATATAGCCAAATTTTGGGAGGAAGCTTGGCAGTAAAGAGAGAGAATGATAGGGATACAAGCCCTGCAAAATACTTATCAGAAAGCTACAGTGGAGGGGTTAAATTATGTTAATGAATATTGGAAAGAAGAAAGGCAAGATGAGACCTGGCGAACTTGGAAGAATCCGGAAGAATGGGACAACAACATAAATCCTGAACAGAAAGCTATACTTGTAAAAGAAATGGAATCAAGAAGAATCAAAATTAGAACAGGCCCGTATATACTTTGATGGGGTAGATCCACAAAGGGAACTTTCACGGTAAGGGAAGCCTACTATCTAACCACCCGTCAGGAACAAGAAGAGGATGCACTAGGGTGGAAACAAATATGGAAGAACAATTGGTGGCCAAAGGTAACTTTGTTTGCTTGGTTAGTAGGAAAAGGAAGAATCCTGACTTGGGATCAGATACAGAAGCGAGGATTCTATGGACCTCCTAGATGTAGTCTATGCAAAAGGGACAAAGAAACGCAGGAACACCTCTTGAACTCATGCCCTATTGCCCAGCAACAATGGGAAGAAGTCAGGAACCTTTTTGGAAAGTCAAACAGGGATCCCCTTGACATCAAACAAACCATCTTCCAATGGGGGAAAGGTCAATTCTCAAGCCTGGTGGTTAGGAGAGCCTGGAGTCTAGCAATGGGATTTAATATATGGCTAATATGGAATGAAAGAAATCAAAGAATATTTCAAGACAAAGAAAACCCTCCAGAGATGATTTGGAAGCGAACCCAAAAACTCATAAGAGAAACTATTCTATCGAATGCCTGGGAGGAGGAGGACTGGAAAACAACCCTAGAGGAAGGCCGAATCTTAGCCAGCCTAAATCTGGAGTATGGCATGGTTTATCCTCAAAAGAAAAGAAATCACAGCATTCAGAACCAGAGCCCATCCAAATTCAAATGCCCTCGTGAAAACTTCATCAAACTAAATTTTGATGGGGCTTCTAAAGGAAACCTATGGCCAGCAGGATTCAGAGGCATTTTCAGAGATAATCAAGGACAAACCAGATGGGTTTATGCTGATCGGGGGGCATAATGAGTAATAATGAAGCTGAATTGATGGCAGTTTACCAAGGCATCAGAATAGCAATTAGAAACGGATATACCAAGCTGGAAATTGAAGGAGACTCACAGCTAGTAGTAGAGATGCTTAGGAAATTGAATAACGGGAAGGATTGGGAACAGGTAGCGAAGAGCTGGAGGACGGCAGGACTAATTCAGGACCTGGCAGATATAATGAAACACATTGACTACAAAATCATTACCCATGTTAGAAGGGACGGTAATAAAGCAGCAGACATCCTATCTAACTGGGGTTGCAATGAACATGATGGGAAGGTAGACAATATATGGCCAACTCATATAGACAAGCCACGATGGGAGACCCTCAATTTAATCATTACTCAGGATGATAATGAGATTACAGCTTCATGATAAAGGCTACAGATGGCCCCCGATCGGGGTGGAAGAGGCGGCAACGTGTGGGAACATAATGAAGGTAGGAAGGTGGCAACGCAGGTCACCACGCAACAGTATAATTACACAGGACGTTGGGACGGCCTACAGGCTAGGCAGAATCCCGAGGAGTAGAGGCGAAAGAGCAATGAAGGAGGAAGGTGGTAAAAACGATGGCGATCAAACGATGGGACGTCGGGTAGCTGGCACAGGATTAACAAGGGTAGGAGAAGGCGGACTTGAAGACTGCATGAGGAAAAGAAAGGAGACGAAGGGAGTTAGAGGCTGGGAGGCACGCTCTGCAACTTGTCAAGGAAAGAGGTATGAATGCGTGAAATTGTCCACTACTTTCTCTGATATCACCGGCAAGATTAAGGAAACGGGAAGAGGTTTATCAGTTGTAGAAGGTCGACGAAAGGATAGGGACCGAAAACTCATATATTTTAATATCAGTCAAAAGACAGAGTGTGGGAGAATGAGAAAGGCTGGGGTCGAGCTGAGCAAGGAAGGGAGCCAGACAGGTCAGGAGAAGAGCATGCAAGGTTCACGGTGGGATACCGATTAGGGGCAGTCGGAGATGGAAAAGCAAATGGTTCGAGAGGAGGAGAAGACCCCTGAGCAGATTTACCAAGTCCATTCGAGGAAAGGAGGAGCGGAGAAAGTCAAAAATTCCAAAAGAGAGAAGCAAGGGGAGGGAACGAACCAGGAAAAGAAAACTAAGGGGCCTGGAGGTGAGGAATTTACAAGGAAGGCATCCTTTGACGTTGGGTAGGGAAGCAGGGTAGCTGCCAGGAACAAATCAACTCGCCCAGGTCGCGGAAGAGGGCATAGGGGCAAAGGAAGAGGTCGTCAAACCGGCAGACAGGAACAGAGACCCCCATCTCCAGTTTGCCAGAGACGAGGCCGGAAAACCATGAGGCATATGGTGCAGGAGGTAGAAAAAGCTTATAATGAAGGAACCGACGCCGATATCCGTAGGATAATCCAAGAACTAGAAGCAAATGCAATGCAGGAAGATTCGGAACCAGAGATGGAAGACTGGGGTAACCTGATTCTTGACCCGGGTAATACCAGGGGATGCCTGTCTTTATACAAGCAGGCCTTACATGTTTACTGGGTGTTGAAGAGATTACTGGCAAAGGCAATGGAACAGGTGGCTCAGGGCATTCCTAATTTGAGGAGAGAAATGAAGAATCTTCAGATAACTCTGCTCATGCAGGACAGCAAGCTGGAGGAGATTCAACAACAACTGAAGAAGATTGTTCCAGTGACAAAAGATGAAGGCACTCCACCTGAAAACATGGTAGATTAATCCTTCTAGCTGTGCTCATGGTTTTCCTTGATAATTCGCCGAGAACAAGCTCTCTTTTTTCTGTCTATAGTGTATAATGTCGATAGGAAATCAGATTAGCATTTTTGGCAGTATCGTTTATTTGGCATGGATAGGCAGACTTATTCTTTTTTGCTACTGGTCGGCTTACAAAAACTTAAGGTGATCAACAGACTCAGTTTCCCTTCGGGACAGGTTGAGGCCACCAAATGTTTGTACTTATTTCAACCTGGTTAAATAGAAAATCAAAGGTCCTACTTTAGCTTACAAAAAAAAAGAAGAAATTTTATGTGTTTTGGGTAAATGGATCAAGTTACTAAACACATTAACAAGCGTTTTTTAGTAACAGCCAAACAAAGACGAATAATGATATCTGAAACACATAACACAAAACATGATAAAGGAGTTCACCCCTCTCTTGGGCTACATCTACTGGTCCAACTTCCAATGTAGGGCCTCTTTCATTAAGTGATCAACATGGTTGTACAATGCTCAAACAACAAAACTGATGTCTCCAATGGATCCAACACTATCAAAAACCTCCATCTGGGTTCTTTCTGCACCTCATTTGGCCAAAAATTGAGTAAGTTATGCATGTTACAAGTTTTTGCCCAATTCCATAGCTAATCATCCTCCAATTCAGACCAAACTTGGTTTGAGCACCCCAAACCCGAAACCGACGCGCAAATCTGGTTTACAATCCCGCTCGATGGGCGAAATCGTAGGATTGTTAATTCAGCCATTAAGCCCCTAGCACATGCGACCGCATTGGGGGTCAAGATTCTAGGGCCTAACTCCACCAATTGTTTAAGCCCCTCCGATAAAGCCACGCTCCTAGTCACATTGAGTCTAGGTGACTTGGGGTTGGCCCTCTTCAACCTTCCGCTATGAGTGTTGGCTCTGACTACGTTGTATGTGGGGTGTTGTGGCCATGGGTCTGGCTAAGGCCTAGCCCTTTGGCTCCTCTATTTGTGGTCACATGGGCACTGGGGTGGCCAAGGGCTAGGGCTTAGCCTGACTCCCTCCCCCAATTATGATCATTGTAAACTTTAAATAGTGGTTCTAACCACTATGGTTAAGAAATAATGTGCGGCATAGTGGTGCGAGCCTATTATTTTTCGGTGGAGGTCACAAGTTCGAATCCCTCGACCTCCAACCAATTTTTTGAACCAACCTTCGGAGGCCACGTGGAAACCCTTAGTTGGCCCACGTGGCCATCCATTATTGGACCCAATTACATAGTCAACAACCTTAAATAATAAAAAAATTGGATCCTTGGAAAAATTAGAAAAATTTCTGAACATTAGAAATTTTATTTTTTGACCAATCTGGCGAGGCCATGTGGCACCCTGCCAGTGGTCCAAATTGTCTAGTCACTTGTCCTTTTTGCCAAAATTTACTTGTTTGGGAATTCGATCAAAACTCGATATCGGGAGCATACAATATCGATTTTTAACGATTCAAGTTGATCCAGATTTAAACAGGAACGCAAAAAATTATAGATATAACCATAAATACAAAGATGCAGTAGAAATAACACTTCATTTCATTAATATCAAATACTGAAATATGCTTACAAACAGAATGGAAATAAGACTAGCTTGGGCGATGGTAGCTTATCTCTGAGAAGTGATGCGGTAGCTACATGGATCTGAACTGTGTTACAATGAGGTTCAAGGGCCTTTTTATTATTTAATAATAAGATCAAACCCTAAACAACCAAAACTCTAACTCGAGGAGATGTAACACTAAGAGTTTATGGGCCCCGTTGGGGTGAGTTGGACAACCAACTTCCTGGGGTCGTGACTTGGTCATTTTATCTTCGTTTGACTCACATGATAACTTGTTGGAAAGATCTCTCCAAGGACTACGACAAAAAAGACGATTTTAGAAACAAAATCGCGGGCGGTAGATTGCCAAAAAAACGTTGTTTAGGGCTTCAAAACGGCTCTGGAAGCTTAGGACCTGAAAAATTGCTAAAAATAGTAAACTGTGCTACAATCAAGGAAATTGAAAAACTAAAAGAAACAATGGTGGGGGTCCAAGTGGAATTGTTGGGTGGCCACCAATATCTACCTAGATCATTCCTCCTCCCTTAGGAAGCAATGGTACCCATTGCGTTGAGTTCCTCCATGAGATGAGGAAACTTCTGCTGAACTTGGTCCCTGTTGAGCCACTTGTCCTGGTGAAGGAGTTGGCTTGCTTTGACAACTCGATACAATTGGATCTTCTGTTGGCAAGTGTTCTTGATCTGCATGTCCATGATTCGATCAGTTGTTGCTTGCTCCATGCAATCTGGATTTAACTTTGTAGGTGTGAGTTGTTCTGCAATCTCTGATGTGCCAGCAATGGTGGGAAGTATGGTTGAAGGTGGTCCACATTGAACACTGGGTGTAGGCCAAGGAATGGGGGAATGCTGAGCTCAAATGCATTGTCACCCACAACCTTGGTAATGGTGTAAGGACCATATTAGAGTGGTCTGAGTTTACTTTAGGCTCCAGTAAGGCATTCCTTCTGCAAATGCAACCAGACTTTGTCGCCCACCCAAAAATTGTGTGGCACCCAATGTTGATCATGTCGCTGCTTGTACTTGGCATTTGATTTCTCCAAAATGTCATGGACCTGCTGGCGGATATGTTGGATGTGCTCAATGAAGTTGTTGCCTTATCAGCTTCCGACTGGACATGAGCCAAATCTTCCTGAGTAACTGCAAATGGTATGACCACATCAATGGGACATAGTGGTTAGAATCCCAAGCTCACCAGAAAAGGGCTGTGGCTAGTTGACCTGTGGGGAGCCCAGTTACAGCTGTGTTGGACATAGTGAAGGCTCTCATCCCATGTGCGTGGATGCTTTGAGTTGTACATGTGCAAAATGTGTATGATCATCCTGTTGACGACCTCTGTCTGACCATCAGTTTGGGGATGGAAAGATGTGGACTTAGTGAGCTTTGTGTCTAGCATCGACCAAAGACTGGACCAAAATGTACTGAGAAACCTGCTGTCCTGATCTGAGATGATAGACTGTGGGATCCCAAAGTGTACCCACACTCGTTCAAAGAAGAGTTTAGCAGTGGCTTCTGCTATGATATTCTTCTTGCAGGCCATGAGAATGGCCATCTTCGAGAATCTATCAACGACCACAAAAACACAGTCGTTTCCATGCTTAGTAGAAGGAAGGCCTGACATGTAATCCATGGATATTGATTCCCAAGGTTGACTAGGGGTAGGTAACGGAGTATAGAGGCCTTGCTTCTTGATGGTCGATTTGGCAATGGCGCAGGCAGTGCAGGATTTGATGTACTTCCCGACATCCTATCGAAGATTCGGCCAGTAGAAATACTTCTGCAGTACAACCGCTATTTTCTCAACCCCGAAATGCCCAATGGCCAGACTGTAGTGCGCTTCCCAAATCATCTTGGCTCGCTTACTTGAAGGAACACAAAGATGTCCCAGGTGGCATAGCAGGACATCTTGGAGGTGAAAATCTAGAACTTGGTGACCCTCCAAGAGCATCTGGTATGTGTGGCCGAATTCTGGGTCTCTTTTGTAGAGAAAACAATGTAAATTTTGAAACGAGAAATATAAACTCAAAACAGGAACTCTGGCCAAAAAACCTTGTAAAAACATAAAAAACAGTGCTAAAAACAAAAATTGTTGATGCTGGAATGACACCTTTTTTTTCTAGGGTAAATTTTCAACATGTTTTAAAAATCACTGTGAAAACCATTTTTTTGTGCAAAAATTGTCCAAAAAGCACCCTCAAAACAAAAAGTGTTGATGTTCAAATAACACTTTGCAAAAACAACCCTCAAAACGAAAAGTGTTGATGTTTGAATAACACTTTTTTTTTCAATGGTAAATTTTGTGCAAAAAACACCCTCAAAACGAAAAGTGTTGACGCTGAATAACACTTTTTTTTTTCAAATGGCAAATTTTCAACATTTCGATATAATGGCGTAAAAGATTTTATCATGACTCCAAAAGACATTAAAATAACAAAACATAAATTAAAATATATACTAAAAACAAAACATAAAAAAAAAAAAAAAAAAAAAAAAAAAAAAAAAAATCAAATATATAAAAAAAGACAAAAAAATCAAATAAAAAATAAAAATAAAAAATTAACAAAAAAATCAATCATTAAAAAAAAAATTAACCTATAAAATATAAGAATTAAAAAAAATAAAAAAAATTAAAATTATAAACAAATAAATAGTAAGAAAAAACATATTTTAAAAAAATGTAAAAAAACAAATTATCTTGTAAACCATAAAAAATTTTGGAGAAAAAAACCAAACCTAACAAAAATATTATAGAAAAAAAAAAAAAAAAAAAAAAAAAAAAAACATTAACAAAAGACTAAAAAAAAATGAAAATTAAAAACAAACTAGATTTAAAAATAAAAATTAAAAATTAACCAAAAAAAAAATTAAAAAAATTCTAAAATTAAGATTAAAAACATTTAAAAAAAACCTAAAAAACACAAAAATATACTCAAATTAAAAAACAAAAAAAAATAAAAACCAATTAAAAAGTAAAAAATATATATGTATTTTCAAATTAAAAAAAAATACATTTAAATTTAAAGCTATATATATATATATTATTATTAAGAAAAATATTTAAAATTTTAATTAAAAAAATAATAATTCCAAAACCATTTTAAGAACAGATATTTTTTATTTAAAACAAAATAAAAAACTTATTAACCATTTTTTATTAAATAATTTTTATTTATTTATTTATTTTTCAAAATAAAAATAAAAATGGACTTTCCTGGCCGCTCATTGTGGCACGGCTGTGGGCGGAGGGGCTGCATGCAGCCTCCTCTGCCCAGGGCCACGCCACCACGGGCGACTAGGTGGCGACGGGGCGATTCCCGGAATCGCTACGCTGTCGCTCGGCCACCCGTGGTGGCACGTCCATGGGCAGAGGAGGCTGCATGCAGCCCCTCTGCCCACGACCGCGCCACCACACGCAGTTGGGTGTGAATCAAATTTTTTTTTTTTTTTTTTTTTTTTTTTAAATTAAAAAATATTTGTTTCAAATTTGTTTAAAATTAATTAAGGTTTAAAATTTTAATTTGTTTAAAAGATTTTAAAATTAATTTGTTTAATTTTTTTTTCAAAGTTTATTTAAAAAAAAAATGCTTATAAATTAATTAAAGTTTATTTATTTATTTATTTATTTTTTAAAATAAAAAAGTCTTGTTTAAAAAATAAAAAATTAAATGTTTGTTATTGAAAAAAATAAAAAATATGCCCATATTTTTTTTTTTTTTTTTGTCTTTAAATAAAAAACATTTATTTATTAAAAAAAGTTAAATGTTTATTTATTTTTTTTAAATCAAACACATATGTTTTTTTATTTTTTATTTTATTTTGTTTTTAAATAAAAAATATAGGGTTTAAGGAAAAATTTGAAAGTTTTTTTTTTTTTTTAATCAAAAATAGATATTTTTTTTTTAACTTTAAATGTTTTTGTTTTTGTTCTTTTTTTTTAAGTATATATATATATATATATATATATAATTTTTTTTTTTTTTGTTTTTTGTTATGATGATGATGGTGGTTAGCGTCCCTTGAGACCAAACTTTGGTCTATCGGACCTAAAGAAACAAATTATTTAGTTTGGTTTAAGATTTTATTCCTATGCTCAAAAAGCTTGGAGAGAAGCCTCCCGAGCTCACTATAATTTTGACATTGTAAAAGGCTAGGAAGGTCAATGTTGCGACAAAGATTATGAAACTGAGATCTAATGTGGTTGTACGCGAGGAACTCTAAGAGGAAGTGGTTTTCATCCTCGATGTTCCCATTCTCACAGAGATGGCAGATCCTTTCCATCCATGGTGTTTTAGGGACTGCCCAACGACTTGTTTCACTATGGAGCTCATGAGAGTTCATTCTAATCTTCACTATATTAATTTTCTTCTTTGAGCTAGTTAAAACAAAGAGATACTTTTGATCTTCTAGGGTGGGGTTGATGACCTTCTTATAATAACTTAATTTTCTTTTAGTTGCTAAATCTTTCTCACACCACATTTTTTCTTTGAACTTAGAAGTAACAATATTTTTGATGTTATTAATGTTTTGCAATGCATCATTCTCATTGATCTCGCAATGGTTTAACCAGGCTCTCGTGTCTTTATACCAGCCCTGCTTGAGACTTAGGTCGTTTTGGCTGGAAGTTAAAGCTGGCTTAGGAAGTCTATGATCTCCTATGTTATTGAGTTTGTTCTTGTACACCAGAAGCCTAGTCATAGCTAGGCTCTCGATAGGAGAAATACCTACTTCTATAAGGAGAATAGGATAGGGTGTATTTCTTTTAATTTTTAGGTTATACGTTATAAAACACTTCTGGATTTGCTCAATCTTTCTCCAGGATTCTTTAGAGATGCTGCAACCCCAGGCCTCACATCCATATAAGATAACAGGAGTGACTAAAGTTTCAAGGAGGAATTTCTTTTTATCCCACATTACGAGGTTTGTCATTTTACAATTATTTTCAAGACCAAAATAAGCTTTCTACCCTTCATTAATCCTTTTCTCAATGCTATAGTTCCAGTTGAGCTTGTGATGAATATCAATTCCTAGGTACTTGTAAGAATACACTTCCTCCAAGTGATTATTGTCATACAAAAAAGCGTAAGTGTCCTTCTTGGATTTGATGATCATAACTTTTGTTTTTTCAGTGTTAACAATCATACCCATGGTAGAGCAAAAATCCTTAAGAAGCCTAAGTTTCTTATCAAGATCAGATGGGCACCTTGAGAGAAGAACAATATCGTCAGCATAGAGAAGAAGGATGATGACTATCCCAGCTAAGATCGTGCCAGCACATCCTGCTTCCTCTAAATAACCTTCAAGCTTGTCGATGTAAATGCCTAATAGGGTAGGGGAGAGGGGACAACCTTGTTTAACTCCGATATTACATTTAATATCTTTCGACCACCCCTCATTGATTTTTATCTTGGTAATTACATTCTCGTATAACCTTATAGTGATAGCTCTCAACTTGAAAGGAACCTTTAGCTCTTCTAATCTATTCCAAAGGTTGTTTCTAGGGACCGTATCGAAAGCCTTTCTAAAGTCCACAAAGCAACAAAAGAGGTTGGCTTTATCATTACGACATTCCTCCACAATGATCCTAAGCATAATGAGGCGGTTTGTTGTTGAGTGATGCCTTCTAAAACCTGCTTGACCTTTAGCCCGCTTACCTTCACTTTCAAGCCATAAGATCAACTTATTTTCCAAAATAAAATCATATAACTTGGCTAAGAGAGGGCTGATCATAATTGTCTGATAATTAGAGGGGTTATTTGTATCCCCACTTTTAAAAATAGGGATAATGAGGCTCTCAGTCCATGTTTTAGGGAACCCTTGCTTGACTGCTTGATTGAAAAGCTTGTGGATGTGGGGGATGAGGACAGGACCTCCTATTTTTAAGATTTCTATCTGGTAACCTTCAATGTCCTTAGCTTTCCCATTTGCCAGGTGATTAACCCCAAAATCAATGTCTTCTAATGAGAAAACTTCTTTCGTTGTGAGTAGGGTTTCAACGTTATCCATGACATTTGGAGATTCATAGAGCTTTTTAGATTGGAAGTCCATTTTTTTTATTTTTTTATTTTATTTTAAATGTTTTTAATCTTAATTTTAGTAGTTTTTTATTTTATTTTATTTTTTGTTATTTTTTAATCTAGTATTTTTTTTTTAATGTTTTTGTAAAGTTTTCTATTTTTACTTAATTTTATAGTTTTTTTAAATATTGTTTTTCTTTTCCAAATTCTTTTATGGTTTATGAGATAATTTTTTTTTAAAGTTTTTTTTTTTGTCTTTATATATATATATATTTTAAATAATCAACATTTAAAAAAAATTAAAAATAAAACAACTTGAAAATTCGTTAAGTAATCATGATTTAAAAAAAAATTGGACATTATAAATTTTAAAGTGTGAAAAATAAGCCCTCTAAAAAAAAAGTATGTTGCATCGACATGTTTCAAAATCAGCATGAAAATCACTAACATTTAAAAACAATTTTTTATATTTGATACATAAGAAAATTTAAAGTGTCAAAAATATGCTTCGAAAAAAGAAGTGTATTCTGCATCACCACTTTTCAAAATCGGGTCATTTTTTTGCTACCTCTACAAAACGGGTAATCATATCAGTTATTTAAGGTGCCAAAAACTATGCTCTAAAAAAATATGTCTGTTATGCATTGCCCCTTTTCAAAATTGAGTCACTTTTTTGCTATCTCTATGAAACGGGTAACAGTGTTAGTTCCCGTTTCAAAGTTTACCTTGTTAGAAGTGGCCAATTAGAAGTCTCGTGCCCATAAGAGTTGAGCATGGTGGTTAACGCCATGATCGGTGGTCGGCTGAGGCAGTCTGCAACATTATTGGTGCTACCCTTCATATACTTGATATTCAAATGGAACTACTGCAGGTATGTGGACCACTTTTGATGGGAATCATTCTGCAACTTCCCTTGCATTTGTATGAACTGCAGGGGTTGGTGGTCTATGTGGATGATCGTTTCCTTCCCAAAATGTAATGCTTCCATTGTCGGCAAGCCTGCACAATGGAATACATCTATTTGTCATAAGTGGGATACTTTCGGACTGTTTCTGAAAGTGTCTCACTGTGATATGCCACTGGATGCCCCTGTTGAGTAAGGATTGCCCCAATAGCATAGTCAGAGGCATCTGTCTCGATCTCAAATGGTTTTTGCAAGTTTGGTAAAGTGAACATTGGTACAAAGCAGAGATGCTGTTTCAACTCTGTGAATGCCTTCTGTTGAGATTCAGACCAAAAGATTTTTTCTTTCGCTTCTCCCTTAGTGACTTGACTCAAGGGCCAAGTGGTATGAGAGAATCCCAACACGAACCTGCGGTATAAATTGGCAAGACCTAGAAAACTACGAAGCTCTGTCAGAGTGGTTGGGGCTCGCCAATCCTAAATGACTTGGATCTGGGCTGGATCTACATACACCCCTCGTTCATCAATAATGTATCCTAGATACTAAACCTGGGTCATGTCAAAAGTGCATTTCTCAAAATTGGCACACAGCTTGTGTTGCTGCAATGTTTGGAGAATCTGTTAGATGTGTTGGAGGTGCTCTTCCCAACTTTGGTTGAAGATCAGGATGTCATCCAAGTATACCACTACAAATGAGTTGGTGAATGTCTGCAAGGTGTCTTCCAACGTCCTCATGAAGGTTGCAGGAGCATTTGTCAACCCAAAGGCATAACCAACCATTCGAAAAGGCCCTCCTTGGCTTTGAAGGCAGTCTTCCACACATTGGAGGGTTCGATTGGTACCTGGTGATAGCGGACTTCAAGTCGATCTTCCTGAAATATCCTCCCCCCTCTTCAGTTGGTCCAGAAGGTCATCAATCCATGGGATCGGGTACCTATTCCAGATAGTGATCTTGTTGAGTGCCCGATAGTCAATACAAAGTCTCCAAGTCCCATCCTTCTTCTTTACCAACACGAACGGGCTCCCAAAGGGCGATGAACTCGGACGGATGTGATCTTTCTGTAGCAGCTCCTGAATCTGCCTCTTTATTTTGTCGTTCTCCAGAACAAAATGCGATAGATTGGTCCATTGGGCAACGATGCATCTGGGGCCATATCGATGGAGTGCTTGACTTGACAGTGCAGAGGCACCCCTGTGGGGGAGGTGAATATTTCCTCGTACTCCTCCACGACCTTGTCCATCTATTGTTGCCATGCGGAGGGGCCCTGTCTAGAGGTCATGACCACCACCTTCTTCTTTCCCTAAGGGCATATCATCAGGAAAACAAATTTCTCGGTTTTGGAAATGAGCTTACTGCATTATTTTGCAGTAACCAAAGAGATGGCGGTAGGCGGTGCTGCCTCTGGTATCCTGTATAACTTATTTCCCAAAGTAACAATAACAACATGAGGCCTTGACTCATACACAACATGTCACTTCCATAAGTATGGTTTTCCTAATAATACATCACAAACATCAAGGGGAGAAATGTCACATAATACCTCATCCATGAAGGGCTTGATGTTGTATGGAAGGTGACATTGCTGGCTCACACGAAGATCCCATCCGTGGTGAAGCCACCCGATGGTGTACGATTGTGGGTGTGCTATGGTTGGTAAGCCCAACCACTTCACGACCTCTTCTGAAATGAGGTTCTTTTGGATCCCGCTGTTGATAATGAACCGTAGTAGGGAACCCTTTACCCACATCTGGGAGTGGAAGAGGTGCTCCTCCTCCTCTGGATACTCGGGTTCCTCCTTCTGGATCTTCATGGTGACAATGGTGGCATTGGGCTTTGCATCGATAATCTGCTTCCCTTTTTCATTCCCCTTATCAGGTTCTGACTCAGAGTCATAACATGCATCTGAATCTGAAGCCTTTATCTTGGCCACCAGTGACTGCTTGGCCTGACACTCACTTGTGTTGTGAGTGGAGCTCTTATGGAACTCACACCACTTCCCGTGTCCTTCTTCAGCTCCACGACATTGTTTTATGCTTGTGGCTTTAGCGGGTTGTCCTAGGTTGCCCCGCCTTGGCTTTGTCCTTTGTTCTAGGGTTTGGGGGCACCTTTCCCTTGCTTTGGATTCGGAGATCCAAAGTCTCGCTTCTTCTGTTTAAACTTTTGCTCGATCTTGATTGCATATCGGTATGTCGTGCCAGGCGAGGAGATGTCCAGGAATTCCATCTCATCTTGGATGTACCTATGTAGGCAGCTGAGGTACTTGAGAACTAAATGCTTCTCAGAATCCTTGATACCCAACTTTGTGCAAAGGGTATGAAAAACATTTGTAAACTCTGACACATCTTGGTCCCTTCCCTATTGCAGTGTTGTCCACTTTATGTATTTATCCTCATAGCTCTTGACAGGGTAGTACTACTCCTTGATGGCATCCTGGAACGAATTCCAAGTGGGTGCAGCTGAAAACAGTGAGTTCGTACTTTCATCCTTCTGCTGATAGTAGGTTTCCCACTAGTCCTTGATGTGGGGGGCTGCTTTGAGAAGTGCAAAGGTGATCTTTTCTCGGCTGGAAAAATCATGAACAGAAAAATATCCTTCTAGCATATTTAACCATTTATCTACAACGTCTACATCTATTTGACCCTCAAATATGGGAATGTCAAAGTTAACTTGTACCTTAAAGGGTGTGGCGCTTCCAGAGTAGTTGCTGAAAGTAGATGCGTAACCCTTGGGTAGCTGCTGAAGGATCTGGGCAAAGTTGTCCATCAACACATTCCTTTGTCGCTCGAGGGCTTCCTCGAGCAATATTTTGATAGGATCTCGTGCCCCCTCGTCTTTCTTTTCATCTGCCATGGGAGGCCATCGGTATTTGTGAGGCTGGTCTTGTAAAGGTTCGACCAGTTCAAGCCCTAACTCCTTATATCTCGACCTCGTTGGGGACATGCAAAGAAAAACTGAGAAAGAGAAGACCGCTCTAATACCACTGATCCGGATTTAAACAAGAACGCAACAAATTATAGATATAACCATAAATACAAAGATGCAGTAGAAATAACACTTCATTTCATTAATATCAAATACTGAAATATGCTTACAAACAGAATGGAAATAAGACTAGCTTAGGCAATGATAGCTTATCTCTAAGAAGAGATGTGGTAGCTACATGCCTTTGAACTACGTTACAATGACGCTCAAGGGCCTTTTTATTATTAAAAAATAAGAGAAAACCCTAAACAACCAAAACCCTAACCTGAGGAGATGTAACACCAAGAGTTTATGGGCCCCATTAGGGTGAGTTGGATAACCAACTTCCTGGGTTCGCGACTTGGCCATATTATCTCTATTTGATGTGCATGATAACCCATTGGAAAGATCTCTCCAAGGACTACGACAGAAAATATGATTTTAGAAATATAATCGCTCGCAGTAGATTGCCAAAATAACATCGTTTAGGGCCTCAAGATGGCTTTGAAAGTTTAGACCTGAAAAACTGCTAAAAATAGTAAACTAGGCTACAATCAAGGAAATTGAAAAACTGAAAGAAACAATGGTGGGGGTCCAAATGGAATTAGCGGGTGGCCACCAATATCCACTTGGATCACAAGTTGTGTTTGATTCAGATCACTAAGATCTATCTAGCTGTTCAACTTTTGATATCTGTCACACGCTTTGAATTTTGAGCACTAAATTGATCCCCTGGATCACTCCTCCCCATTAGAATCTTTTGGACCTCCAAAAGCTCATTTTCAGTCAACAATTAGATAAGGGTACAATTTCCTCACCCTTCCAACCTCAACCCATTTGGATTTGTTTTTTTTTTGTTGCTTTGAGCTTCTCATGAAAGTACTTCAATTTTGAAGTCTTTGTCTTTCTGTCAAAGATAGGACCTTGCCGCAATTCTTCAAGATTTCTAGAAAACAAATTTTCCCTTGAAGGAATCTAAACATTCCCTCCTCGGTCTTAAATCAAAGGAAACTTATTCAGTTTTAAATTCAATTCACCTTGAACATTGTCGCCATAACTATGCTTAGCATGTCTAGCCTTGCACTTGGCTTGACTCTTTACCAAATGTGTTCGCATCACCATCCACCATCCTTCTTAAAAGCCAAAAAATTATTAAACCCACAAGAAGATGTTTTGGGACTAATGTCCTCTTTTTCAGATAGCCTTTGCATTTTCTTTTTGACCTTTCCATGCTTTAACACTGACATCTTGTTCACACCAATGTTCAACAATGAAGCATCCTGTTGCAATTGCACTTCATTTTGTTTACCTCTTTTAGGAGGCAACTTGTTAGACTCCCGAAACATCTTATCACATGAATTAGAAACCTCAATGAAATCAGATTTCAAACTTGATTCACATCCTTGAAAGGCTTTAGGTTCCTTAACATCTTTGTGCTTGAACATTAACAATGCCAAATTCTAACTAACATTAACAATCCTCTTCATTTGTCTAGCATTGACAAGTGATAAACTCAATTTTCTGTTATGTGCTCTAACAATGTACTCAATCCCATTCTTGAACAAATTATATTTGTTCTCATGGTGATGAAAAATATCTCTCCTATCATAAAGATATGGACTTCCCAAAACAATACCAGATATATCAAGCAGAACTACATCAAGTTCAACCTCATCAAGAAAGTTTGCAGTGATTGCAAATCTAAGCATTAATTTCCTTGTCACCTGCAATTTTGCATTCTCACCTACCCAACCTAAAGGATAAGGTTTAGGATGAGGAATGGTTTCTAAATTCAACAATCTTGACAATGTCCCCTGAGATAAGATTTACTTGTGAACCACTATCAAACAATGTATCTATATTGGTATGTTTTGAAATGACTCTAATGTGGAAAAGCTCTATTCTTGTTTTTTCATATTGAGTATTGTTGAGACAATTTCAAGAACTAGTAATTGCAATGTCCTTACCTATCAAACCCATGGCTGTGATCTTTGTTTCATCCCCGAAATCAGAACCTAAATATTGTTGTGTAGTTGCAACAATATTAACTTTCTGTTACACTAAAAAATGTCACCTTGACTACTTACAGTTAGTATGGCTCAAATCAACAGTCATGCTACCCTCTTAGGCAAGTCTCATGCCTCTGTTATCCATCTCAAACTCAAAGAAGAGAGAAAGTCTTGTAAAAACTATGTTTATCTCTGGGGTCGCAGGTTCTCTCTAGCCTTACCTGCGGGGACGCTGACCATGTTCACAAAATCTGCGTCCATGGACGCTCTGTATGTTAAGGGACAGGTGCGTCCCTCTGTAAAAGGCAAAATGCGCGAGTTTTATCTTGAAAAAGTTACTTGTGGTTACTTCTAGAACTTTCTAGAGGTCGGTTTGATGAATTGGATGCGCCTCCAGTTGGTTCATGTATCTCTATTAAGGGGGAACTTATCCCATCAATAAGGGAGCTATCCCACCCAAAGAGGGGGATGATCCCATTGATAGTGGACCTGAATAACCTCTTTACAACACTATAAATAAAGACATTGAGCCAGAAGGAGAGGAGGTTGGAGCTATACATTTTCTTTGGGTAAATGCTGCAGGAATTAGGACTCCCATTTAGAACCTTGTGAGGAGAGATTGTCTTTGCTTGATTCTACTTGGAAGTGGGTGAGCTTTGTCAAAGTAGAGGAAAACCCTTGATGGACCCTGGGAGGAACTTGCACAACACCAAGGCCAGGTTGTAAGAGTTTCTTTGTTTCGTTATTAATACAAACTGGTTTATTTTTCTCAATAGCTTGTGTTAATGAGTTATTTCATGTGTTCCTTGGTCTGCATGTTGAATATATGTTTTATTATATGAAATGCAAGTGCTTGGTAATTGTTTGATTGTTTGTGGTTGCAGGAATTGACTTGAAGGAGGAGCTCATCCGGATCGGCAAGGACGGACTACAACAACCGCGTTTTGGAATAAGGTAAGCCTAAACACTTGTAGTTTTCATGTTTTAAAAGGTATATTTAGAGAAAGATCACTCCATTTTGTCTTGTTTGTCATTAGAATGTCTTAGACTTCTAGGAAGGTCAGCTGTGTCCGCACCCTTGACAAATTCCGTGTGACACTTTCTCCTTGTTATTAAACTTTTTGGGTCTCATTTCAGGATGAAGTTTTCGACAATGGTCTTACTCATGACCTTATTTAGATAGTGTTTACATGTGAGATTTTATCCTTATTTCATTACTGAAGAATTCTTCTTATCCTTGCCTTTAAATTTCACTTTTCCTTTTTCTCCATGCTTGAATGACTTCTCACTAGTTTCTTTAGAAACATTTTTCCCTCTTGCCTCTAAATGAGTTGCCTGTACACAAACTTCATCTAGTTTTGTTGAGTTAAACATGAAAATGGTATGTATCAAGTAATTATGTAATCCTCCAATGTATTTGAGAAAAGTATCTTGAGAGGACAAATCTATACCCAAAATCAAAGATCTTTTTCTAAATTCTTAAGTATAACTTTCAACATCTTGCCCCTTAGCTTGCCTAAAGTTTTGCCAATCCATAATAGTTTTTTTCATGTATTCTAATGGATAACACTGCCTTCTTATTGCAACAAAAAAATCATTCCAAGAGGATAAAAACTTACCATGTTTGTTCATGTTCTCTTGAGTTTTTGTTTCCCACCAAATAAGTGTTGCACCTTCCAATCTAAGAGAAGCAAGCTGAATTTTGGTCTCATCATTCTTGATTCTTTGTATCCTACAATACACTTCAATTTGACGAATCCAATTATCTAATTTCTCAGCATCTACCTCCCCATTGTACATAGGCAATTCAAACTTAATATCAAGCTTTAACAAAGGAGTTTTACCATGTCCTTTTGGATAATTTGGAGGTGTTTGTGAAAGGGTAGAAGAAGTAGAAGATGAAGATGAAGATGAGGATGAGGATGATGGAGGTGAAGGTGGTGGTTTTTCACCATTCCCTCCATTCCATTTTGGAGGTTTTGAGCTCTCTCCATACAACCTTGCATTTATCTCTTCATAAAGAACCTTTACCATTTCAGACATCTCAAAGAATGCTTTTCTGAAAGTTCTTTCATCTTCAAACATCCCTTCAGGACCTTCTTCATGTTCCATGACTATTGAATCTTGAGGTGTGTTTGTTCAACTTGAAACAATTTGAGATCTTGGCTCCACAAGTTCTCCTTTTCCTCTGTTAGGCTTCAACCTTGTAAGCATCAGAAAAACACTTGCAAACAAATCAAACCTTCACAATAACCCATGCTCTGATACCAAAATGATATGTAATTAAAAACTGAAGGTGATATACAAATTGCAAGTGAAATTTTATGTGTTTTGGGTAAATGGATCAAGTTAATAAACACATTAACAAGTTATTTTTAAACAAGTTTAACAACCAAACAGAGACAAATAACCATAACTAAAACACATAACACAAAACATGATAAAGGGGTTCACCCCTCTCTTGGGATACTTCTATTGGTCCAACTTCCAATGCATGGCTTCTTTTATTAAGTGCTAAAAAATGTGTCTACATGGTTGTATAATTCTCAAACAACAAAACGGATGTCTCCAATGGATCCAACACTATCAAAAACTCCCATCTGGGTTCTTCAAGCACCTCATTTGGCCAAAAATTGAGTAAGTTATGTCTGTTACAAGTTTTTGCCCAATTCCATATCTAATCATCCTCCAATTAGGCCCAAACTTGGCTTGAGTGCCCCAAACCTAGAATTGGTGCACAAATCTGGCTTACAATCTTGCCCAATGGGAAAAATTGTAGGACTGCTAATTCGACTATTAGGCCCCCAGTTCCAGTCCCGAAAATTTTGGTCACATTGGCGCATGTGACCGCATTGGGGGCCACGATTCCAAGACCTAACTATGCCAACTATTTAAGCACCTTTGATAAAGTCGTGCTCCTTGTCGCATTGGGTCCAGGTGACCTAGGCCTAGCCCCCTTCAATATTCTGCCTCCGGTTTGAGTGCTGGCTATGAGTGTGTTGTATGTGGGGTGTTGTGGCCATGGGTCAGGTTAAGGCCTAGCCCCTTGGCCCCTCTGCTTGCGGTGCCGTGAGCACTAGGGTGGCTAGGGACTAGGGCTTAGCCCTGTCCACTCCCCTAATGGCGTTCTTTGTAAACTTTAAATAGTGTTTCTAACCACTATGGTTAAGAACCAATGTGTGGCGAAGTGGTGTGGGCTTGTTGTTGTTCGGTGGAGGTCACAAGTTTTAATCCATTAGCCTCTAGCCAAATTTTTGAACCAACCTCCGGAGGCCACGTGGAAACTCCTGGTTGGCCAACATGGCCCTCCATTATTGGACCCAATTACATAGTCAACAACCTTAAATAATAAAAAATTTGGATCCTTGGAGAAATTACAAAAATTTCTAAACATTAGAAATTTTATTTTTTGACCAATCTGGTGAGGCCATGTGGTAGCCTGCCATTGGCCCAAATTTTCTAGTCACCTGTCCTTTTTTCCAAAATTTACATGTTTGGGAATTCGACCAGAACTTGATATCAGGAGCATATGATATTGGTTTTGAATGATACAAGTTGTGTTGGATTCAGATCATCGAGATCTATCCAGACATTTAGGTTTTGAGCTTTGTTGAACACTTTGAATTTTGAGCACTAAATTGATCCCCTAGATCGGGGGAGAATAGAGTGGGGGAGAGAGAGACAAAGGTGGGAGAGAGAAGGAGAGATAGGAAGGAAGAGAGAGAGGAGGGGGGAGAGAGAAAGAGAGAGGGAGGGAGAGAGAGATGGAATTGGAGGAGGAAAGAGAGAGAGGGAAGAACAAAGACATTGGGAGATAGAGGTGGAGAGAGAGAGGGAGTGACAAGGGAGAGATGAAGACAAAATGAGGGAGAGAGGAGATAATGGAATATAGAGAAAAGGAGATAATAGAGATAGGGAAAGAAGGGGAAGAGAGAGAGAGAGAGATATGGAGGGGGAGAGAGGGGGAGAGAGAGAAGGAGAGGGATGAAGATAGTGACACTGTTCGAGGGTGGAAAGAGAGAGAGTGTGATGGGGGGAGAGACAAAGAGGTGGGAGAGAAAGGGAGAGAGAGGACTTGATAAAGAGAGACAAATTTGGAAGGGGTGAGGGAGGGAGGGATGAAGAAAGACATAAAGAGAGAAAGGTGGCCAATAAGAACTAATACTAATAAGAAAGATGGCAAAACTAATATGTGTGACAATAAGAAAAATAGAAGAAAATAATTTGAGATTGATCACTTCAACATTGTTACATTGTCACTTTAAATTCAAGAATTTTATTTCATCATTTTTCATCATTCAAGTTACTAACATTATCTCATCTCAACAAACTGAGGTAACTAAGCAATTTAAAGTTAAATTGACTAGATTAATATTAGAAATATTTAGCATATTTAAAATGATCAGAATAATTAGATGTTCAACAAATTTTGTATAACCACGCACAATTGAAACCAACCTAGATCCATCTTAACCCCGGATCTATCAAGCACTGAGAGGTATCAAATCTCTCGAGGTGCAAACCTTTCCTAAGTTTTGCACTCAAAAAATATGTTTTCACCTTGAGAGATTTGATCCCTCTCGATGCTTTATAGATCTGGGGTTAATATGGATCTAGGTTGGTAATTATATTTATAATTATTGTGCCGAGCAGTGCTCTCTAGCCCAATATGGGAGAGATGTTGTAGTGTAATGTTTAATAATTTAACTAAGTCAAATTACATAATTTTTTTTTTAAATTAAATTAAAAAATTAAAATTAAATAAAAAGATTAATATAATGTAATATAAACAAGAAAGAAAGTAAAAATAAAAGTAAGAAAGTAAAAATAACCCATATAAAAATAAAATCATAATAAAAATAAAAATGGTCCATGGTATTGATAACCCATGGTATTGACCCATGGTATTCATGTGGAATATATCCTATGTAAAGGGGGAAATTAAACCAACCTAGATCCATCTTAACTTTGGATCTACCAATCACCGAGAGGGATCAAAAGAGATTTGCATATTAAGAGATTTGATCCCCCCTCCTCAAGTATTCCACTTTATCCCCCTTCCCCTATTTCTTTCCCTAATTTACATCTTCGCACTTTGGATTCTTCCGTTCCAGCTTCAGATGTCCCTCTACCCTCATTATCGACTCTTCTATTTATTTCCCCCTTTGCATCATCCCCTCTCATGGACACTCTTTCTCCTCCCCTCCACTCTTTGGTGGAGTGAAGCCTCCCCCTATCCTCCCCTCTGTTTTCCTTTTCCTACCCATCGGGATCTCTTAATGACTCCCCCCCACTTTGTCACAATTATCATTATGCCCTGATATTCACTTCTCAGAACCTCCCCCCCACCCCTTCTTGATCACTCCTATCACCTTTGTTCTCTTCTTGTTCACTTACATCTCGAGGAACTAGCTTCCTTGGTTCATATCATTCTGAACTTAAGGGGATTCCTTGGTGTTTTTGAAGAGGACTCTTCAAAATATTTTGGAAGAGGAAAGAAATATTTTCTCTCTATAACAAAAAAACAAGCCAACTCTTAAATAATATTAGGAAAGAAAAAATTTGTAATTAGGGCCCTTAGAGAATCAACCCAAATATGTGTTATAGAATGAAAGTCCTTTCTCTTAATTTTAGTGGGATTTGTAGTCCCCACAAAAGATTGGGTCTTAAAAGACTTGTAGATATACACTCTCCTCAAATTATCTTCATACAAGAAATGATGATGGATGGATTGAAAGTTGTTCTAGGTATGAAACATTCTATCCCCTCTTGGTATTATATACTTTAATGTAGTTGGGCACTCTGGAGGAATTATTACATGATGGAAAAAAATTTATATTTAATGCAATTCTACTTGGTATTTTAGATTCAACTTGGTGATGGAAGCTCAGGTTGCAAACTCTAACCAAATATTTACTTATATAAATGTCTATAGGCCCTATTTGGAAATGAAACAATATTGGCAAAAAAATTTCAATCTCCCATGTTTTCAGGACAAAAATATGATTATATGAGGTGACTTAAAATTCTCCCTAGTACACTCTGAAATATGGGGGGCATCAACTCATGTAGAAAGAATATTGGATTTCTTCCTTGATGCCATGGAGCAAGCTGGCTTGGTGGATGTCCTTCCTGTAAAAATTCTTCCGACCTAGAACAAAAAATTTTTTGGGAATTCTCTAATTGATAAGAGGTTGGATGTTTTCTTGATTTCAAAATATTTTTTGGAGAAAAATTTTAGAATCTGTCACTAGGTGAGGTTTGGGGGAGGATCATACCACTCCCCCATATTTTTAGAAGTGGACTCCTTTGCAGCAAGGCTAATGTGATCTTTTAAAATCAATCCACATTGGTTGTATGATCAATTTCTCATCTCCATATGGATTCACTTTAATCCTACCACCAAGTAATCCCCCCCTATAAAATTCCAAGAAATTTTGAAGAACCAAAAATGTCATCTCAGAATATGCCAAAGTTAAAAAGGAAGCATATGCTAAACTTCTAGTGGAAATTGAATCACAACTAGAGATGATTCAAAACTCCATTAACCCAACCAACTTCATTGAGAAAACAAAAGGGGCTATTAAATACCTAGAGGAAAAGAAAAGGAATCCTCTTCTAGACAAAGAGAGGAAATGATGACTAAAATGTAGATCCCTTTGGCTACAAGTAGGGGATGACAACACTAAATTCTTCCACAAAATGGAAAAGAAAAGCAAAGCTATTAACACTATATGGGAAATATCTAAACAAGATGGTTCCAAAGTTTCCTCTTTTCAGGATATTTATATGGAAGGATGGAGATATTTTAAATACATTTACAATCATAATGGAAGGGAAACCATTTACAAAATTCTTAAAATTTCCAGCTATTTTCCGAGATTTGTCTCCCCTAAACAGAATGAGGATTTGATGAGTGAAATATCGAAAAGGGATATGGAAAATATCCTTCACAACTTTCATAAAGACAAGGGCCCAAGGTTGGATGGTTTCCTTGAATTTTACATCAATTGTTTTGACTTCATTGGGGATTATCTTCTCAAAGCAGTGGAATATTCTAAAATATTTGGAAGAATCTTGGTTCCGTTTAAATCCAATTTTCTTTCTCTCATACCTGAAGAGGACTCCCTATCCACATTTGACCTATTTTAGCTTATTTCACTTTGCAACTCTATTTACAACATCATTGCAAAAATCATAACCCTTTTCCCGAACCTTATCTTGTCCAATCACATTTCTCTGGAACAATTCGTTTTCTTGGAGAAGCAATTGGTCTCACTCAGGAAGAGCTCCTCTCTATTCACATATCAAAACAAAAAGTCCTTATCTTCAAAGTTGATATATTAAAAGATTTTGACTGGGTCAATTGGCTCTTTACTTGTCTTCTCCTTATCCATCTTGTTTCTTACCCTTACTTTGTATCTTGGATATATAACTTCATTATGACTTCCTCCATGGCCCTCCTTATAAATGGAGATGCCTCAATTTTTTCAATCTTGAGAGGGAACTTAGACAAGGCTTTCATTTGTTCTCTCTTCTGTTCCTTCTTGTTGCAGAAACTCTCAACAAAGATTTGATGGATGTTAAAAGGAGGAACCTATTTCATGGAATAAAGGTGGAAAACAACTATTATCTCAGTCACTTACTTTTTTTGGATGATATCATCATTTTTTCAATGGGGGATTTAGAGGATTTTAGAATTTTACAAGAAATATTGGATCTCTACTTAGTAGCTACCGGGATGGTGATTAATTTATCCAAATCTTCTCTTTTTGAAAATGGATTATTGGAGGAAAAAATCATGATTTCCAAAATTTCCACCTTCATACCAGAAGCTATGGGAAAATCCTTCAAATATTTTTTCTTTTCTATAAATCCCAACAATCACTATAAAGCATATTGGAACTAGCTATATTCAAGATTGAGAAAAGATTTCAAACATGGGGTGAAAAGTGGCTCTCTAAATCTTGTAGACTTGTCCTCTGCAAGGAAATTATAGAACCCACCCTTGTATATTTAGCCTCTCTATTCTAAATTCCCTTAGGCATACTTAAAAAAATTAAACAAATTTCATCACAGTTCCTTTGGGTTAGAAATCATGGACCTTTTGCCTCATTTCTTGGTCCTCCATCACTTCTCCAAAGCTCTTAGGTAGTTGGGGACTAAAAAACTTGTTATGGTTTTCAAAATCCCTAGAAACAAAGAGTGCCTAGAAAACTATCCAAGGGGGAGGACTCTAGGAAAAAAGTTGTGTACAATAAGTATATTGCTTCCTCCTCCATTATAGATTGGTTCAGGAATCCGATTAAATCTTACAAAATGGATCCATAATTTGGAAATCAACCGTTTGTGTATTCTGTATTATCGATGAAGGACTTCGATGGAAAATCAACTTTGGTATTCAAATTATGATAGGAAAAGATCCATGGATTAGCTCTCAAAACAACCATATCTTATCATATCATCTGATTCATTTACTAAATGATCAAGATATATTCACTCTACATCAAGTATCCATTGATCACCAATTTCCTTTACAACAATATTGGATCTCCTTGTCTAATTTAAACTTGGAAGGTGAACAAGTAGAGGAATGGGAAAGATATACTAGTGCTTGTGCATATCTCTAGTTTGTATAAATTAGGATGATGGTCGTGTAGTTTGGTGCCCAAGTCCATTTGGAGACTATTCTCCAAAATATGGTTATCCCTACTTGGCTCAGAAAAATGGGCCTCAAGATCCTCCATGGTGGGGGAGGAATTTATGGAAAATGGGTTACCCACCCAAAGACAAATTGTTCATGTGGATTTTGTTAAATAAAAAAGCCTCTACTTGGGAAATGCCACAAAAAAGATCATTCATAGGCCCTAGTCGCTGTGCATTGTGTGACAATAGTACTAAATCTATCTCACATCTTTTCATCCACTTCCATTTCAATCAAGATCTTTGGAAGGAAATCCATGATCTAGAGGGGCCATATTTACTTTGGAATGGGGATAGCATACATGACTACCTAAAGAGATGGATTGAGGCAAAACATAAACCATCTTTAAAATCTCTTCCATTGACTGTTTCCTGGGGGATATGGCTTGAGCTGAACATTGCAATTTCTTAAGATTAGGGTCACTCACACATATGAGTAGCTCTTAAAAGTATGATAATTCAAGGAGTAAATTCTTCCCCTCTCATAAAATATCCATTTCCCAGTATCTTTGAAACTTTTATCACAACTAAGAACAACTGAGACTTCTTTAATTGTATCACACAGTAGCACCCACGAAGAGGAGGAATCGGTGGTCTTATATTCATAAATAATTCCCATTTTTTTCAATATATGGAAATATATGATCATCCACAAACAACTTTGCCAAATTATTCACATTCAATATTTTTCTAAGACCATTTTTGTTTTATGAGGTATATGAAGAAAACTAGATTTTGAAAAATTTATGGAATTTGATTGTGGCATATATTATAATTTGGATTTGAGATATTTGAGTTTGTCTTGAATAATTTGTAGTATTAAAATCTTGAACTCATTTGTTTTGTTTTGGAATTAGATTTTAGATTTCTAAGTTTTTGAACATGAGAAACCAAAGGAATTGTAAATGAAAGTACGATCGCGCAAGAATTGCTTTAAAGGAAAAAAATGAGAAACTACAAGAAAAGAGGAGAGAAATAAGGGAAAATAGAGGGCTTGAAAGAGATGTGGAAATAAAAAATATAGAGCTTGAAGGAGATGTGGAGTTACAAAATAGAGAGCTTGAAGGAGATGTGGAGGTACAGAATATAGAGCTTAAAAGGGATGTGGTTGTTCATGGAAATGATGAGGAAATGAGAGCTATCGAGAAACTTGTTAATGAGAATATTGACCACACAAATGAAGAAGACAATATTGATATCGATAGTACTAGTGAGTCAATAATGTTTTAAATTTTGAATTTTGTAGTCTTTAGATTAAATTATTTCAAAGTCACCATTTTAAGTTTTTAAAAATGTTCAATGTACATGTCAAGTGCAAATTACAAATTCATATATATATATATATATATATATATATAGTTATTTTTTTTTATTTTTTTTTATGCAGGGACAAAATCTAACCTGCAACAAGATCTTACCACATCAAGAAAAACATGAAAATTAATCAAAAGTTACAAGAACATGATCTTTGGTGATAATTTTCTAAGAGACTATGGATTTAACTAAAATCAAAGAAATGGGGCCACCAATGCATGAACGGACAGTTTGAGATCAAATAAATGTGATGACCAAAAAAAATTGAAGGTACATTTGTCATAGCACATGCTCAAATGTTAAATAAATATTTAAATCACAAATCTCTAAGAAATGTAATTCAATTATTGGGCATTGGAAATTACAAAGAGGTGAACGTAAATAAGTTGGTATCAAAAAAATATGACATCAGCCCTTCTCACACTTGTAAAAAATCGATCTTGTGATGGAAGAAGTGCTCATAGAACATTTTTAATAGGTATTATTAGAAAATGAACTGCATCAAATAGGTTTATGTTAGTGAATGTATAAAACATTAAGAAAAAGACTATGGAGGAATAAAAAATCTAGGGTTCAATTAGATGAGAATGATGAACTTGTGTGTCAGGCTAATATCTGTAGGAAATCCTCTCAAGATGTACTTTTGGATAATGTGATAGATAGGGTGAAAGAGTTTTGGAATTTGAATTCCTGTGTGTCACTAAATGAAAAGGATGTTGTGTGACATTGTATATCTAGAGGGGTTTATGAAACTCATGTTGAACATATAACATAGATTAGTCAAGTGGAATTATTCTAGAATTTTATTGAGAGTAATGTTGATGTGAAGATTTCCCTTAGCATATTTGTGAAGTTTAAGCCATGGCATGTTAGGCCTATTACTGTGCGTGACACATGTTGTTTTCGATACCATGTAGAATTCCAATTATACTATGAGACATTTCTAAAATTTGGCATACAATGTTGGTCCAATGATCCCCCTCCTTCAAGTGTTCATGAATTTTTATCTATGATATTATGTGGAAGAAAATGAAAAGATTTTTCTCATTTGGTACTCTTTGATGCTAAGTATCCCATTGATCCTAATGATTCATGATTGTCAAATATCACTGTGAAGTGGAAGAGATATGAATATGTTAGGTACACTCCTATTACAAATTTAATGACAACATCAAAAAATATTGATTGACTTGAAACCAACATTTCTGTGACATATTTTATGGAGAAGTTTATAGAGAAAATATATAAATATATTAAGCACTCTCATATAGCACAATGGCAGGATTTACAATTCAAGAAATCACGCAATGTGTTCCAAAAGGGAAAAATATTAACGATGGCTGATTTTGCTGAGAATTACACGTTTTCTCCATAGAAGGAAATACAAAGTGATTATTATCATTAAGACCATGTCTTTAAGGCTCGTGAATATTTTTTATAGGCATGCAAACCTTGGTATAGATGGTTCTGTTATTAATGACAATAATCATGAAGTGATTAAAGAGTATCATTTCTACATCAATCACAATCGTACACACGATACATGTTTTGTTTAGCACTGTTTTAATATTCATTATAACAAATTATTGAGACAATAAATCACTTTTAAAGAACATTGGGTATGGTTAAATGGTTGTGTTGGTCAAATTAAAGCAGCATACTCGTTCTTACTGTTGTCTCACCTTAATAAGAAAAATAGCATTCATCATACATGGAATTTATTTGAGACAGGGCATGGAAAAAAAAATTCATGATGGTGTTGGGGCACGTGTAAAACATGCACTCAGGAGGCATCAATTGAATCACTTTGCTTCCCGGCTTGTAGATTCATCAAATTTTGTTAACTGGTGCACACAAAATTTAAGCCATGTATCAAATCTAAGGATGGTTCATGTGCATAGGTAAGTGTATAAATGTACATATAAATATATACATTTGTGTGGGCTTGTTTTTATATCAAAAATATATATTTGTTGCACGAAATTTGACTTACATTAGTTTTTTTTTCAAGAAGGTACTTTTGGAATATTGCGATGGGTGATGTTAATAGATCGTTTCCACATAATTGTGAAGTAGTCCATGGAACAAGAGGGTTGCACTCCATTAGAAGTGAGAATATGACAAATATATTCTAAATTCAAAACGAACGTACTCTTGCATTTTTCCTACATGTATTGATGATATAAAGTCCATCGATGAGTGTGTAAATCATAATAACAAATATGTAAAACCATGGATACATGAAGAATTAAAAACATTTACCCCATGTGGAAACTTGACTGATGCGAAGATGGATAATGAAGTGTCTATGATTGACAAGGATTATGATCGTATTTATGATATAGTTGGAGAAGCTGATGTCTTTGCTTTCATTGCACCTTAAAATAATCCAGAGAAGTGCATTATTATTTATTACGATGCACCGGGTCAAAAATCACATTGATGCAAGAGTTTAATTATCCTTAAAATTATACTTACCGAGTTGGTTCAATGGTATTAATGGGACATTTCTTTGAATAAGTGAAAAAAATGTAAAGACCACATTGCTTTTCAAAAATACTAGCTAGGTGTTATATATGCCCAATATAGTCATTTGGTCATAGTAGCTCGATTGTAGTTGAAAGAAGTGAAGAGTAGAGAAAGGTAATGAAAATGGAAATTATCGATGGAATACCACAATACCATTCTTGAAAATTTTCCACTAACACATTTCATATGAATGGAACACATTCTTTGATAAATGATTCTTTATATATAGATGTATGCAAATTATATTATCTAGTTCTTTTTTCCCTAGATACTACCTACTGGGCCATAAATTTATTGGCTATGATATTATGTTCTCTTAAATTTAAGAAAGAAACTTGATTTGTATCTATTTCTTTATACATGTGTAATTAAGCTTTGTTCATTATTTCTTTACCCTATCATTATTTGTTTGTGTGTGTGTGTGTTAGATAAAATATTTATTATATTCTCATTTTAAATAATAATATATGGTTGTCTTGATTTTTTGTTATATTTATTATATTGATCTAGGTGGATATTGGTGGCCACCCACCTATTCCATTTGGACCCCAGAACAATTTCCTATAAGTTTCCTATTTTTTAGCGCAATTTCCTAATTTAGTAGTTTTCCATTTTTGGCAGTTTTTAGGTCGTGAACTTCCAGATCCATTTTGAGGCCCTAAAAAACATTTTTGTGGAAACAAAAAAATGTCAGACAAAGAATTTTGTTTGAAGTCAAATGTTGTTATCCTTGGATAGACCTTTCTAATGGGCTATCATGTGCACCAAATAGATATTGTATGCCAAAGTTATGACCCCTGAAAATTGACATTCCAACTTACCCCATTGGGGCCCATAAGCCTTTGGCGCTTCATATCCTAGGGTTATGGTTTTGGATGTTTAGTTTTTATCATTATTTATTCATGATAAAAAGGCCTCAAAGCTTCATTGTAACACAATTCAGAAGGTGTGTAACCATCACATCTCTTCTCAGAGATAAGATACCACCACTTGAGCTAGTTTGCTTTCATTCTACATGTTATCATTTTTTTGCATTCTCTATTTATTAATTGAAATCCATTCATATATATATTTGTGTTTTTTTTTTAAATATATATTTCATTTCATTCCTTCATAAACCTAGATCAATGTTATCAAAGTGGTCTACACTTTCTCTATTTTTCTATGCATGTCCCCAACGAGGTTATGATATAAGGAGTTGGGACTCAAACTGCTTGAGCCCTTGCAAGACCATCCTCACAGATCCTGATAGCCTCCCATGGCAGAAGAAAAGAAATATGAGGGAGTAAGAGATACTATCAAACTGTTGCGCAAAGAAGCCCTCGAACGATAAAGGAACAAAATTATGGATAACATTTCCTAGATCCTTCAGTGGATACCAATAGGTGACACATCTTTATTCAAGAGACACTTCAGAGGAACCACCCCCTTTAAGGTACAATTTAATTTTTATATTCCCATATTCGAAGGCTAGATAGATGTAGATTCTCTAGATAAATGGTTAAATTTGTTGGACAAATATATTTCTATTCTTTGTTTTTCCAATAGAGAAAATATTACTTTTTCACTCCTTAAGGTCGCCCCCCATGTTAAGGGTTGGTGGGAAACTTACTGTGAGAAAAGGGCTGTGACACAGGTAAGTTCCCTCTACTGACAGAGGCAACCCCTCTAGCCCTAGAGTAGGTCTAGTCACTGCACAGACAATACCAAATCAAATTTCCTTAGAAAGTTGGTGTTATGAAGACCTACCTTCAATCTGATGTTGGGTGTGGAGCCTGATTATCTTCTATATTCAAAGGTATCGCCACATTGGACCCCAGTTCGAAATGGGGGCGGCAACGTTGCCTGTAAAATATTCGCTACAGGGGGGGGCGACTGCAACCTTTGGGAGCCCCCCCTGGCGGGGGGTTTCGAGGGCAGTGCCCTCGAAGCTAAAAACAACTGTAAAATTGCCTTGTAAAAGTATAATAATTTCTAGTCAATCTGGGCCATTCATTAGGCGGATGATCTGACGGTAGAACTTATGTTTAGTTTAGGGTTTTTCGCCCTAGAAGGCAACCCCTCTCTTTGTATGAGGGCATTGTATTTGAGGTTGTCTAATAGATGTGTATTCTGTGAGTGAGAAACAGAGAGGTGAGACTGTGAGAGAAAACAAAGGATATTACAGTGGATCTGCTGTAGGTTGTGTCTCTTCATTTTGCTAGATAATAGAAAGGAAGGACTAGCTGTTCGGGGTGGACGTAGCCCAAACTGGGTGAACCACGTATATCTGTGTCTCTCTTGTTTTATGCATTTTCTGTGTTTATATTTCTGCAATATTTTATGTGTTCCATTTCTCTGTAATATATAATTTTCTAACAACTGGTATCAGAGCCAGATATTCATTTCAAAGGGATTCTTTGATGCCAAGGGTTTATATTGCTTGATGAGATCAATGCATCCTTTTTACAGATTTGGGTCTGGAAAATAATGGTGGAACAATCGTACACGGAAGAACCTCGAGGAGAATGCGCGGAAGACAGTGCCGTAACTGCCAGGGATCGAAGTGCATTTGCGATATTTACCGGTTTGGAACATGCTGACAAATTGTTCGGGATTCATGCGGCTTCAAAAATTGTTCGTTTTCTATTATGTGAGGCCACCGATGCTGGAATCTATGAGTTTCTTGTCGGGCTCTCAGTTGGAGCGGTTTGATAGAAGTTTTTGAGCAAATCAAATTGAGAGAGGATGGATCATAATGGCAGAAACAATAAACAATTTTTTTTTTTAATGAAGTCAAAATTATTACATGTAAATGGGCATACTACTGTAAGACCTGGTAAGGCATGTGTACCTCTCGGTGATCACTAGTAAAGTCTAGGTTAGACCTAGGTGATAGGGGGATGTCGAGTTAACAGTACCCCAGGTAAAAACTCTGAGAGGGGTAAGAGCTAGAGTGAGCGGGATTGTCTCACTTAGGTTTGGCTGGAGTTAGTCAAGGAACCCCAAGTCAAGTTTAAGGGGGGAATTGTTAGGTAAACTTGACTCAGGATAGAGTCAAAGTTGACCAGGTTAAACAATGATGGTTTTGGGGCACATGGTATTGTGCACATATAGTATTATGCCCGTGGTATTATATGTAGTGGAGCTTATAAAAGACTGGAATGACTTCATTGTAATGCAAGACCTGGAGGTGAGCGGTGAAGGCTCACTTGGTTGGATTGGCCAGGGTTTTGGCCAAGGATAATGGAATTTCATTATGGTTGGGTTTTTCCCCGGATTTGGGGTTTTCCTGGATAAACATGTGTGTTTATGTGTTTATGGTTGTTGCTGGTTATTTTTATATTTATTCCTCTAAGTAATTATTTATGTCTTTTTCATGTTTAGAGAGTTTGAAAAAGACATGAAAAAGAAAACTCCAAAGGTCCCTTTCGTAAATTTGTCCCTTGAACCTGAAAAGGTAGAAAATAATATCCAAGGGAACCTATTGACCATGAAAGATCAACGTATACCTTTTTCGTAAATAATCTATCCCAGCCCGAAAAAGGGGTAAACATATATTGGGTAGATGACGCTTTGCAGCCTTTAACGAGTTCAAAGTGACAAGAGCTCGACAATCTTTTCATGTTTCAAGAGTTAGAAAAGAGCTTAAAGACGACTCCAAGAGGGACTTTTTCGTGTTTTTACTGAGTCCGAAAAAGTATAAAATACAACTCGCAGGGTAGTCACCAGGGTTTGTGAAACTTGTTGCTGCACAAAAACAAGCGTAAGATCCATCTTTGATATAAAAATACGCGAAATAGTAAAAAACCCTAATTTACAAACCCTAATTTGACAAAAAAGGCTTATAAAAGAGTCATTTGGTACAAAACAAATTACTTTTCACCATTTTACCTCAGAGCTAAAATATTACCCTCGCACATTCAAAATTTTAATGGTCGACTAAAGAAAAATCAGCAGCCTGTCAGCAAATTCGTCTGGTCCAGGTAATCTCTAATCGTTTTCCTGCATGTTTTCATAAAAAAATTGTTGCTTTTGATGGTTTGAGTTGCCTCCAAGGAAGATTTTAGGGCCGACACATGCACGACAGTCGTCGCGAGTCGCCAGCTTGGGACTGCGACGACCCCAAATCTTCCACAGAGAGAAAACGGGGTCTTTGTGACTGTACATGGAAAATTCACGAAGATACCGATTTTTCTCAATGGGTGATTTTGGCTCGGCACACCTGTTTGAAAAATAGGCGCATCAAGCACTGATTCTTAACAATTCTCAAAATTAAAGCCATTTCTTTGGATTTGAAATGCAAAAAAAGTATTTATAATTCTTGTTGTGTATGTGCAGGAAGAAAAAATGGTGATTGAGTGGAAAGAACGAGAGCATACTGGCGATGATGAACTAGCCATGGGAGACCAAGACTGTCTGGACGTGCTCCGGAACTATGGTCTGCTAAAATTTTTCATGGTGCCTAGTCTGAGGGCACAACTGGACTTACTCCAATATCTGATTGGAGCGTGGGATCCGAATGAGGCTAAGTTCATTATCCGAGGGCAAGAGCTGGAGATTGAGGCAGCAGACATCTATTTCTTGACAGGTTTGTCTCGGAGGGGGGAAAGGCCCCGCATGACCGGGACTCGGATCACTGGAGAAACTATGGACATGATGATGGGAAGGATGTGTCCAGAGGCAGAGAAGTCAGACAAGGGCGGAAAGCTCAAGATTGCTACTATCAGAGACTTGTCTCTCCGTGTCCTTCTCTCGACCATTACTAGAGCAGTTGGCTCACAGGCCCCTCACGAGGCCACCAAAACCCAACTGCGGCTGGCCGCCGACTGCATGGATCCCACTGTCTTCAACTGGGCTGAGGCCGTGGCTGATAACATGAAATGAAAATTAACAAAGTGCCACGAGGGGATGTAAAATAGTTCGGGTATGGGTCCATCCTGGTATCATTCATCCTTGAGCGCCTTCCTATCTTTCAGAGACAAGAAGCAGTTGTAGCATGGTCGACTCCGCGGGAGCCAAGGATGACTTGGTGGGCATTGCTAATGCCCAGAGGAGGCGGGGGTCAACATATGTCCTGGAGACCCGAATTTTTCCAGTGGTTGGACCACCAGCTTGTCGTTGTTGAGGATTGGGAATACGCTGGGCTAGATTTCAAAGGCAATCCGAAGTTAGTACTTCCCCCTAGGGAAAATTGGGACCACATGGGTAACAAATTTTCATTTTAATGATTCTGTAAGTTTTTATCATTTTTTATATATGTTATGATCACTATGTTTCAATCTGGCAGATGTTGGGCTGGAAAGGCCTGCAGGCTTGTCCCTGATTGCTCGGAGAGGTGAGCGGGAGTTTGAGATTCCTCCTCCTGGTGGAGACATAGAGGATGAGATCGCTCGAGACTTGGAGGGATTGATGGAGGGAATCCCTGACTATGCGAGATTCGAGGATGTCCCTCGATAGTACCAATGACACATAGCAAGGGTGTCGGGTAGGATTCACCGACTTCTCAGACGTGTGGTCTGAGTAGTGGTGTGCTACAGAGAGCACCACGCAGATTAGACTCCTAGGTTTAATTTCTTCCATTTTTGAAAGACATGTTGTCTTGTGATGTAACCGAACACATATTTTTTGAGCACTGTGATGTGAAACACTAATATATATATATCTATATATCTATATATATATATATATATAGATATACCTATGTTTTTTGCTATATGAATTATTATTATATATATATATATATATATATATATATATACCTATGTTTTTTGCTATATGACTTATTATGTCTTTAATGATTTACTTTCATAAATGTCGCAAATGTCTATCTAATACATGATTGCCAATGCATCAGTTAATGTATTTAGTCTTCTAGGAATGTGTCGATATGTAATATAATCAAAATTCCTTTCCAGTAAACGAACATGTAAATACAACCTTAAAATTTGAGGATTTTTGACGGAATAACGCCCGTTGAGTTGAAGAACAACAAGCTGGGAGTCTAGATTCACAATCAATGCACGAATATTGAGTACAATAGCCTCAGCTAGTAATTCAATGAAAACACTATATTCATCGACATTGTTTGTGGTATGCCCTAGACAAACACCTTGAAGATCCACCAACTCACCATGAGGATCGTAGATAACCCATGCCGCGGAGGAAAGATTCCGGGTACTGCGACAGGCACCATCAGCAAAACTAACATAAGGTGCAACAAACATCTACATAAGAAGAAAAAAGGACACAATAAGCGGCAAACACTTACACACCAAGCCAAACACGGACAAAATGAAAACACACTTATGTACACAACAATGCAGGAAAGACTCATGCATAGTATTTGTTAAGATAAAGCCCATTCTAGGGCTTATCTAAAGGGTTACCTTCATAATCAATTAGCTCATAAGCCCCTTTCTGCAACACACGTTTGACAATATAGGGCCCATGCCACATGGGTTCGAATTTTCCTGCCCCCAGCTTGTCATTAGCTTGATCATATAGTAGGACTAAATCTCCCTCTGTGAAGGAACGTGGGTTGACTGTCTGATCAAAGTGAGTTTTGACTCTCTTCTTTTGTGCTTCAATGACTAAAGAAGCAAGTCGACGAGTCTCGTCAAGCCATTCTAGATAAAGAAAGCGTTCTTCCACTTGAGTAGTATTCAGGAGCAATTCGACAGTTAGTTTGAGAGAAGGGATTTCACATTCAGTTGGGAGGGTAGCTTCCAGATCATAAACAAGTTGAAATGGTGTGAATCTGGTCGCATCCTTAACCGAGGTATGGTAGGCCCATAGGGTGGAAAACAACATCAAATTCTAGTTGGACTTGTGCATTCCAATGGTACGCTGAAGCATGGTAACCAACACTTTGTTTACTGCTTCAACTTGGCCATTGGCCTAAGGGTAATAAGGCATTGAACTATCATGACGCAAGCCTAACTAGGTTGTCAACTCAGTCATCATATTACTATGGAAATGGGAACCATGATTAGTGACTATAGCCTGAGGGACTCCGAACCGTGTAATCACATGATTGAATAGGAATTGCACAGCTGTCTTACCGTCGCTAGACAATGTAGGCATTGCTTCGACCCATTTCATAAAATAATAACCAACAACGATGATATACCCATGCCCCCCGACCGAGTGAGGGTTACAGGTCATAAAATCAATGCCCCATTTAGAAAAAGGGCCGACGGTAATGACAGGATGCAAAAGGGAAGGGGCGCATGCATCTTCTGCTGGTAAATTTGACACGTGTGATAGGATCAGATAGCTAGAATGCAATCCTTGAAAATGGAGGGCCAAAATTAACTAGCACGAAGATTTTTTTGGGCAGTAGCATAGCCATACATATGACCGCCATAGGCACTAGAGTGGCAGTCATTTAATACCTTTTCAGCTTCCTTGAAAGTCAGACAATGACAAAGAACTAAATCAACACCGAGACGCTACAAAGTGTCTCCAATAATACGATAGGGCTGAGAATGGTGGTGAATGCGTCACCGAGCATCCTTAGACAAATTAGGACAGAATGAAGATGTCAGGGGGTAAACAATAATGTCACCGTACCAGGGATCGAGGGTACTGATCAAGAAAAGTGTGTCATCTGGAATGCGGTCCTCTATCCGAGAGGGAGCGAAAGCAGATGGTAATGAGCAAATCAACTCAGCAAAGACCAGTGACTTCTTAGACTTGGTAGTGGTAAACTCCAAATCAAATTCCTGAAGGATAACAATCCATTTTGAGTACTTGCCCCCCAGCAATTGACGTGACAAAATGTATGTCATCAGGTTGCAATCTGAAATCACGGTCGTTGTGCGCAACAAAATATAATGACGAAAGCGTTGGATAGCTTGAACAGCTGCCAAGGTGAGCTTCTCGACATAAGCATAACAAGTCTTAGTGTCAAGAAGGTTGCGGCTAATATAATAGATAACATGCTCGGAACCATTGACGTCGTCTTGAACCAAAACCATACCACTAGTACTATCAGCAGCAGCTAGATAAAGTGAATAATCACGATGATAATTGGGTGGATGCAACAAAGGAGCAGAAACAAGAAGTGTCTTGAGTTGCTCAAATGACATTTGGGTGATTTCATCCCAAATAAATGGAGTGTCACGCTTAAGGAGATGTGTGTAACCTTTAGCAATCTCGGCATAGTTAGGGATAAAACAATGTAGGAAATTGGCCTTCCCCTGCAAACTCTACAATTTATGCAAAGAAGTAGGAGGTGGGAGATTCAGAATAGCTTTGACCTTGAGGGGATCGAGACAAATACCCTCTTTAGAAATGACAAACCCAAGAAGTCTGCCGGATTCGACGCAGAAGACACACTTATGCGGATTGAGACGAATACGGTAATGTCTACAGTGAAGAAAAATCTAGCGGAGGTGGTTCGGATGGTCAGTGTGTTTAACTGAATGAGCCAAAAGATCATCCAGCTATGGCTGAACAATGTGTGGGATGTCATGAAAAGCATAGGACATTTCTCGCTGGAAAGTGGCATCGGCATTCTTTAGGCCGAACGGGAGCTTTTTGTAAGAAAAAGTACCCCACAGACAGATGAAGGTGGTTTTGTGCTAATCGGTAGGTGAAATATTGATATGGTTGTAACCAGAAAAGCCATCCATAAAAGAGAATATCTCACTTCCAGCACAATCATTGATAAGTTGGTCAATAAAGGGAGTAGGATAGTTATCTTTCAGACATGCATGATTGATGTCACGATAATCAACACAAACCTTAATAGTGCCCTACTTTTTGGTGACATGGACAATGTTAGATACCCAGTCTGTTAGTGGGATAGGATAAATAAACCCTGCCTTGAGAAGTTTTTCAACTTCTCCTTTGATGGCTACAACTTTTCTCGGGTGCACGGGGCGTAATCGTTGTCAAATTGGCTTTGCACCAGGGTACATAGGTATCTCTATACCACAATACTTGGATTAATAACATACATTTCTTCATATGACCAGGCAAACACGTCGCGAAACTCTCAGAGAAGGTCGGTGTAAAGCTGGATCTCCTCAGGAGAACAAGTAACTCCAATGTGAATATTTTCAACAATCCCTAGTTTAACAGAGATGTCGATGGGCATGGTTTACGTAATATTCCCCATATTTCCCTAAGAAAAAACCTCATGAGTCAGGATAGGCATTTGAAGTGGCTAAGAAGGAACACAGGAAGCAAACTTACCTAGATAGGCAGTCATGGCCCCATGGCTTGGGAGAAACGAGGAACAATGGTGATGATCGAGCCAAGGAGGATCCTCAAAAGACATAGTCTCAAGAATTGCCTCATCGGAAGGAAATGTCTCTTGTAACAGATCCAGAGAAACAATGTCTCCAAGCCAAGGGGATTGCACATACGTGTCGAGAGATCTGCTCAAAGGAGCAGAATCAGAAGATGAAACTAAAGCTAAAACGATTTCAACATAGTTGAGCTCTGTAGGGCTCAATGGCATAACCTCACCCCATGAATCCACCTGATCGATGGGGGGAATCACCCAAGGATCAGGATTGATAGAAATCATATTAATAGAGGTGACATTAGGAGGTGGGAGTGAAAAAACACCCATAAGGGTAGGATCTTTAAAGAGTCCAGCACCCACACTGTCATAGGGAATAATGGTATGCTCCACAAATGGAACATTTCCATCCGAGGAAGAGGAAGTGAAGAAAGACAATTGATCGACCGTGACAATTTTACCTTGATGAGGAAAATAGAACACACAAAATAATGATGAAGCCATGACACACATAGCATACGTCTAGCTTCGCCCCAACAAAAGGTTGTAAGTCAGATTAGCATCAACAACTTCGACTTTGACATCGACTATCTTCCCTTCCAGGGCGATAGGCAAGCGTGGGAGAATACCAAATGGACAAGAATCTCTTCCATCAAAGGCTTCCAAGGTATTAGGAGATTGACTCAAAGATGGGGAGCTGATGGCCTTCCAACAAAAAACAGACATGATGCAAGTGGAGGTGTCATCATCAATAATAGTACGATGAATATTCTTCGAGTTAATTATGACTTGAATGATAAAATCGATTTGATGAGGCAATTGCGACACATGGTTTTTAAGATTGAATGTAATTAACTCCGAATCAGCCGGGTCAATGCCACCAATGGCGGATAGAAAACACTCCATTGGGGGAGATAACTCTGGAGAACTTCCAAGGTGGACATAGCTAAAGGAGCTTGGGCTAAGTCTTCAACAATTCCGGAGGACTCCCTTAGTAGGAGGTCTAATGACAGACTCGGTGCTGGGTCATTCAATATGAAGGGGGCCAGAACTGGATGAAGGAACATTAGAAGGTACTTCAGGTTCCTTGCCGACAGATGGAGGATATTCTTTTGATCGAGTACTCACATGAATAGGGATAGTCCTAGCCATAAAAACCTGGGAGCCAAAAGTGGAAGAGGACTGAGGTTGATCGACCACCATTTGAGTTTTCTGGGAGGGAAAAGGTTCTTTAAGTACAGTAGGAGTTCCTGAAGTCCCCTTAAGAAAACGACTAACTTCAGACCATCTAGGACAGTCTTTAGTGTAGTGATCCTCGTCACAGATAAGACAAGGATACTTAGGTTTGCGTTTAGAACCATCATCGGCAGGAGTCTTAGGAGGATCTTGCTTCGGTGGATCAACCTTATTTTTACCTTTCCCCTTCTTCTTACCTTTCAAAGTTTTCTCTACCACAGTGGACTGAACGACATTGACTTTGGAGGTTTTTCCAATATTAGATGCGCACTGAGAAGCATTTTCACTAGGAGCAGTAGGTTTTTTCTTCACAAGAGTCGTGGAAGTCTTCCGGGAAGATTGAGCAACAGAACCAATAACATCGTTGATGGAAGGTGTCGATGGAGCTTTAGAAGTTCCAGGTCGTGGAGCATTAGGCAAGACATCATAAAGCGTGCCAGATTGGGAATAAACCAAATCAAGATACTGAGCACGCGCGATAGCTTGCTCTTCAGTAACACATGCCCCCATAGCAATATCTCAGGCTATCGGACCGACAAAAGAGGTAGTAAACCAGTTAGTCAGAAGTTGATCAGGGATCTAGAACTTAATCAAATGGTGCCACCTTCTCCATTCATGAATATGATTGGAGATGTGAGTAGCCGTGTCCTGTTTCAGAGAAGTAAGGAGATGTGTTCCCATTTCATAATGAATCGGTAACTAAAAATGGGTAAGAAATTCCATCACAAGCGAATTGAAGTCTTGGAAAGTTCCACGAGTGAGCTCAATATACCATTTCGTAGCGGAACCAGTAAGATTCCTTTGAAAAAGATGGAGACGGATGGTGGGCTCTAGTATTGTAGCAATAATGCTACAACTCCTGGAACTCCCTTCTTTAATTTTATCAACCCGGTAGTTCGTAACAAACTTGGAAGCGACGGTGCTGTATGCACAAGTACTAGCTCTTGCCGCAGCTATCACTTGGTCAGCTGGCACAAGTCCACTAGGAGCTTAAGCCAACTTCTATGAGCTCTTAGAAGAAGCTTTTTAATTGATGGATGAAAGCTAACTCGAAGGAAGCTAATCTAATTGCAAAAAGAAACTGAAAGCCAAAAAGAAACGCAAACCCTAGCAAACCCTAATTCTACCAGCTAGTCCTACTGACGCAAAGGAGAGCATGCAAACTACTGAAAGAGATGCCATTACTTCTATGAAGGTAAAATACATGTGTCTAGACTACCTCTATCTGAAGAAAACATGTTTTTGTATTTTTGATTAAGTTGTTGGAATTATCATGCATGTGCTTTTAACTATTTTTGATTGTGCAGAGGTGGATCAAGGAGGAGAAATGCTTGGAAGAGGTCGGGAAGGTTCAGAGAGGGTCTAAGGAGTCCCCAACACCCTCCCAGAGAGTTTCATAGAGTTTGGCTATCAAGAAACCTCATTCGTGAGCTTCTACAGGAAGTCTGCAGGGGTTCTACAGGATGTTTAGGATTTCTACAGGATGTTCTGTAATTTTTCTATAGGATGTTCAGAAATGGTGTTTTGAAGCATGGATGGAGGAAAAAAAGGTGGAGGAATGAGTATGGAGGTGAAATAGGGGTGTATGGTAGTTCAAGACTTGGAGGATGGAGTTGAGGAGTGGCGTAGATGGTGAGATCTGTTCAAGGAGGGATGAAATGATGTTGCACAAGAATATGAGAATCATGGCAAAGTAAGCGGATGAGGCAAATGTAAGGTAAGGGTTCTAAGTGAAGGGTGAAGTAGGTAGGTTGGATGGAGTATGGGCAGGTAAGGAAGGATAATAGGTACTCTGCAAGTGGTTTTTCAAACTAAACAAACAAACACTTATAAAACCTATGACCTATTTACTTCACTCTAATATGACCTAACAGCAAAAGGAAATGAACAAAAGTTTATTCGAAATGAAATACGTGAAATAACTATGCAACTAAGCAATCATAAACTGAAGCATGCAATCAAAACTGATATCAATTTCGACAACTAAAAATCCAACACTACTAATTGCATGGTGAAGCAAAAAGACAGTGTTTTTGTTGGCAGCAAAGTCACATTGGTCCCAGCTCATGATTCCACTGAGGGGGAGGTGAGATCCAAAGTACTTGGTAGCCTTTTTCTGAATATATTCCCTGTGATTAACCAATCAAGTAAATCTGAACATGAAGAACCTTTTTAATCATCAAGAGCAACTTAAATAACAACACAACATTTAAATCTAAATAGCAGATTTTATTCTAAGAATGCAGCAAAGACACATGAAAGTAAACAAAGGAGGTATTGGGCGCTTGGGATGGGCCCAATCCCAAGAGCTACAGCCTCCTAAGAGAGATTTAGAGCTGGTTCAAAGCTGGATTCATCTTTATTGAGCAAGAAAATAAGAGTTACATCAAAACTGTCCACAAGGAGAACTTGAAAATGTGCTGAAAGCAAAGCTAATCTATTGCCTAAAAATCGAAATACAAACTAGCTAACTTCTACCTACAAAATGACTAACCATTGGCCAACTACTAGCTACAAAATGACTAACCACTAGCTAACAAAAATGAGGCCCTAAGCCTTCTTATTTATAGAAATTGAGGACCCCAACAGTCCTCCTAAACTTTAGGGACTCGGCTACCCAAAACTTATAGTTAATAGCAGTCCTACTTGACTTGCTTGGCTGCCCTTGTGTTAATTGATTTGGTGGCCCTTGAACTCCAAGTTGATGGTGGAGAATTCGAGGTAAGGGCCCATAAATGAAGGGGACACCTTTCTACAAATCCTCTCCCTTGTTCTCCCACGAATTTGGCTGCCAAGTGCTCATTAAGACCTTCAATTTTGTCTCCAAATTGACCAAAAAGGCTACACAAAGCACCCATTAGACTTGTTGGCATAATGACTAACCCAATTCACTCTATTAGCATAAATATAATTAAAAACATGCAATAAACTAATGAGAATGGTGGATTAAGTCGAATTAGGAGGTTGAATGAGCCCAAATAATTATCCATTTTTGGGGCTCATCAACGGATAGAATCATCAAGCCATGAGTTAGATGAGCACCAAAGGTGATAACTCATAACATGCGCTTGGGAATCCTCTCCAGATTTACCTTCGAATTTAGGACAATCACCAGGAATCTTAGTTGGAACTGGTGGCTAATAAGGATTATGAAGGATAGGGTCGTTCGTTAGCTTGGACACATCGAGTAGTTCCAAAGTCGCAAGAAAAGGTAATTGAGTGTTAAAGGACTCATAGGCCTCTGATAAGGGCCAGCATTAGTGTTCCAACCAGAGCCTTGTTTCCCCCATGGATTTTGTCCATAAGGGTTATAGTTTGGTGGATTAATGCCATAACTTGGTTGTTGGCTCAGATTTTGACCACCAGCAAACCATTGGTTACTAGCTTGACCAACAGGGGCAACATATGCCTGCTGAAATTTCTGATAAGGATTAACCTATGGTTGATGATAATTCTGATACAGAGCACCCTGAGGCTACCCTCAGGGTTGTTGAGGTACTTGGAGATCATATTGTGGCTGAGGTCCAAACTGTGCCTGAGGCCTAGTTTGCATTTGATAAACAGGTTGGGCTTGAAATCCAACTTGAGTTTGGGGACCGGGTTGAGCTTGGAGTCCAGCCTGATTTTGGAAATCAGGTGGGGCTTGGGAACCAGCTAGCATCTAAATGCCTGGTTGACTGAGAGGTGGATAGATTTGACTGAGCTGATGTCCTTGTTGGAACTGGGGATGACCTAACTGGCCAGAAGGTTGGCCTTGTTGGAACTGAGGTTGACCTATTTTTCTAGAAGGTTTAGCTTACTGGGTGATAGGTTGACCTTGCTGAAACTGAGGCTATCCCACTTGACCAGAGGGTTGACCTTGTTGGGCAACAGGTTGGCCTTGCTAAAACTGAGGTTGACCTAGCTTCCCAGAAGGTTGACCTTGCTGGGCAATAGGTTGGCCTAGCTGGAATTGAGGTTGACCTGGCTGACCAAAAGGTTGCCCTAAATAAACAAAAGAGGAACCTATGGAGGCCGAAGGTTGTCCCTAAAAGGGTTGTCCTTGTAGGCCTGAAGGTTTCCCTTGAAACGATTTCCCTTGCAAACCTGAAGGTTGCCCTTGTAAAGGTTGTCCTTGCAGGCCATGATAGGTAGTATGATTCTAGGCAACCGAAAGCAGAACATAATTCTCAACTGGGACCCCTGAAGGAAGTGACCCAGTGTAATAAATATGAGCTCCATGGTGATCATAGTAGTGTGGAGGGTTATGCGGAATAGATAATGGTTGAGAACCTAAAGGATTATGAGTCGTATTTTGGAGAGAAAACAGGTATTGCTCATATGAAAATCCCGCCGGAATGGAATTTGAAGGGATTGGTACACTACCCGTAGGTTGATCGACTCTAGAAACCGAAGGTGAAGGACCGCCGCCAGTAGGTCCGGACGATATCCCAGTAACAGTAGTAATTACCGAAGATGCAGTAACCGCACTAATAGAAGGAGCAGTGGATGCCACACACATGGTGGGCATTGATGGAATGGACATAACTAACGTAACCTGCATTTGAGGTATGGAAGCCAGGGCTGACTGAGCAAACATGAAGGGTCATGGAGATGGAACGGTAGTACGAGACCACATAGAGCTCTGATGCAGAGAAGTAGAACCAAGTATGTCAACTAGAGTGCGATAGCGAAGTGGCAACGACACATTTGGGGCAGTGTGGAAAGGAAAACCTTCCAGGGGAAACTGATGTTCCTTGGTTGACCCAAGGCTTTCTTGACTACTAATAGGACTGGACTCATCCATGTTGGAAGTGGCCATCAAAATCGAAGCACCAGGAGGAGTAGACGGGAGATCCGTGTCTAAAAAGTCCCAAATGTTGGGAGGAGTCCAATCAAAAGGATCCTCACCTGGAGCTCAAGAATCAAGAGGCTGAACACTTGGGACAATGGGAAGAGTACCAATAACAGATGATACCTCAGAAGAGACAAGAGAAAGTGGCTCTCCGTCACTTGGCAGGGACGATGGATTCGGTGAGTCCACCAGGATGGCCTAGCTCAAAAATCTGGGAGAAAAGATATAATCAATAAGGTTGCAAAAAATATGTCAAGATGTGATCACAATGTAGCCAAGATTAATAGGTAAAATGTTATCGCGAACAAATAAATTTTATGACACTGGAACGAAACATTGCCTTTTCATGTTTAAAGAGTCGAGAAAAAGGGCTAAAGATGACTCTAGTCACCTTCGAAGTTTAATGAGCTTGAAAGGACAAGTGCTCAGATGATCCTTTTACTTTTAAAGAGTTGAAAAGGAATGAAAGTGATTGCTCTAGAATTATAGGCAAGAGGTTTACCAGACAAATCGTAAAACTGCATATACACCTTGGTAATAAAATGAAAGAGAAATGACCAAGGACTTCCCATACGACAGTCAATCTTCCCGAATGTTGTGTTCAGTGCATTATGACTCGTAAGGCGGTAGAATCGGCTTCCTATGGATAATAGGATGATAACCTAGTGGGGTCTCCCAATATATATGCGACGATACGGGGAACACAAATTCGTACTAACATTTATTGCATCACAAAAGGAGGAATCACCCAACCTTAGTGAGAACAATAGGAACTAGGTTTAATGATGCCAGAACACGTCTCTAGCCTAGACCTCTAGATATGTGAGCATTAGGTTCTAATGTGTTTTTAAGTTCATTCAATAAATTTTAATAGTTAATCTTGAATTAAATCTCGATTTCAAGGCCCTATCGAATGTATCTTTAACACTCCTAGAATGAAAATAGATGAGCAAAAATACCATTTTCGTTGGATAAATAACTAGCTAATTAAGAGTGAGAGGTTCAATGTATAACAGCTGAATGGAAAACAAGCAAACCAATCAAAGAAAAAGGAACACTTCTACCATCTACTCAAACTTGCAAGCAATCCAAGAAAGAATGAGAAACACACTTTTTGCTTTTCAATGTCTTAATCGCAAGAATCTACTAATGCAAAAAATCATTTTTCAAACCTTAATACAAGATGAATGCACTTTTTGATTTTCTTGAATAAATGATAAGCAACTACATGCACAAATGAATCAAAGACTCAAAACTAAAGAAATAATCCTTTTTCACAAAACTGGAAAACTATCTCATTGACTGGGAAGCAAAGCGATTTATGCCAAGCAAAAGAAGGAGACTGAACAAACAAGACAAGGAAGTTCAGTGACCAAACACATACACCAATCAAGAGGATGACAAACAACAAAATAGAAGATGCCTCAAACTACGAGAGAGATTTTACCAAGAAGAGTCTAAAGATCTCAATGAAGGAGTGACCCAAGCAAACCAAGCAGTGGAGAAACCCTAGGGTATTTAGGTCACACGGTTCAAGAGAGAGGATTTGAAAAGACTTGAAAACTAAAATAAAAAATCTTAACAACCAACACTTTTGACACAACAAAGAGAAGCAAAACAAGCTCTGAGGACAAAACACACTGGCCAATCAACCAAACAAACCTCAAAATTTGAAACTCACAAGAATCGTCGCAAGTAAAACACTAGCAACGTGCACCAACAACAAATTGTCACACCTCCCTAACCAATCATTCTGTGACGTCGTCGCGAATGTACATCAGTTAGCTGCGCTGAGCCAATTTCAGACCTCGGCATGACTGTTAGACAATTTATCCGCACCGTACAGTAAAAGGTGCAACCCAGAAGTCAACGCAGATGCGATTACTTCGTGATTGTTAGGAAATAAACAATGACGACCCAGAATCAAAAGAAAAAAATGAAAGTTTGACTGGAGCAGGGCTAGTTCTATCACTCAAAAGGTTGGGAAGGCTATAAAAGTAGTTCAACAGTTTCCAGAATTAAGTATGCTACCCAAATAGTAAGGAAGATAATAAACCAACAAAGCCAATCAACACAAAAGACAAACGACAAGTCCCTAGTATGGTTTCCAACTTGTGACACAGGTAAGTTCCCTCTGCAGTCAGAGGCAACCCCTCTAGCCCTAGAGTAGGTCTAGTCACTGCACAGACAATACCAAAGAAAATTTTCTTAGAAAGTTGGTGTTATGAAGACCTACCTTCAATTCAACGTTCGATGAAGTCCTCGTCGTGTTGCTCCAGCTCTTTGTTCTTCTAGTCGTTCATACCTGAAAACAATATGTAGAGAAACACCACAAACGCAAATAGAAAAGCAACCAAACAATCTACTTGAAGAGTCAAGGAACTTCAAGCTATCGACATATAATTCAACACACGATATGGGAAACAAGGTATTGATTTGTATTAATATAAATCAAAGTAAAACTTACAACAAAGGCTTGATATCGTAAGCCTCCTTGAAGGGTCCCATTGGTATGTCTCCGTAAGCATTTACTTGTGAACTGTCTCCCAAGGGAACATATGACTCTCTCTTCTGTCTAAAAGGGTTGATACTAGAAAGCTCTCAAGCCAACTCTACTCAAGCATCTCTCAAATCAAAATACAAATGAGGCTACTTCCACACTCCCATAACACTCTCTACCTCTACTCCTCTCTTAGAAACTTGAAACTATCAAATTAAATCTAGCTATCATTCCATTACATCCAAGCTAGCTAACATTATTCATGGAGGAGATATTTATAGGAGGGATAGGTCCCATAAGAGAAGGAAGGAAGAGCTTATCTCTTAGGGAGGTTACAAAATAGGTGGAACAACTATCCAAGAGGAGAAAGGCGAGCTCAACTGACCCAACAAGTAGCCCTAGGACTGCCCATGAAGCAAATTCATCTAGAAGTTTCAACGAGTTGTTGAAAAACTTTCCAAATCTGGCTCGTCGCGGGTGCAACGTAGGGATAGAGTGAAGACTTTGCTAGGGCTAGTGTTAACTTATCAATCTTCGCCAGGAGGATAACTTTTGACTCGCGACGACCCAGAAACTTAGGTAAAAAGGGTCTTCTTCAGGGATAATGAAATGAGACACTCTTCCTAAGATTGCAAGGAAGGTAATGACACATAGTTGGCAACATGACACAACAAAAATGTCAGTAACATGGACTGGCAGTATCTGGGATCAGGGAATGCAGAGTCGGTGACAAATTACTATGTAACAAGGGCCAAGGAGGAATCCTTATTATTTCAATCACACCCTCTTAAGACTCTTTCCGAGATGTTGTTAAGGAACAATATTACCTTTTTGGAAGCTACAAAGACAAATATATAAAATGGACCACACTATGATAGGAAAGAGACCAAGAAGTGTTAAAGTTCATGAATATCTTTCATACCCTACGCATGAAGCTAGGTATCAAGGACTTTATGTGACATCTGGTGCTCAAGTATCATGGCTATCTGCATAAATACATCTGGGTATAAATGGAGTTCCTGGAAATATCCTCACTTGGTGCATCATACAGATATGCTATCAAAATCAAGAATTTTTTTAAAGAAAAGAATAAAAAATTTGGATATGTGAATCTAAAGTAGGGTAAGGGCACCTAAAAACTATAGACCAAAGGACAAAGCCAAGGTGGAATAGCTAGGATAATCCATAAAATCCACAAGAAAATAATAGCAATGGGAAGATGAATAAAGACATGGGAAAGTGGTGTGAATTCCACAATAGCCCCAATCATAACACAAACGAGTGTCACACAAAGTAGTTAATGCTAGACGAAATGAAAGATTTAGAGTTAGATGTAGGCTTTGACTTTGAACCAAACCCTGATAAGGGGAAAATGGTCATCGATGCAGAACCTAATGCCACCATTGCTACCACCAAAGTACAACACAGTGAGACCAAAGATCTAGAGGAAGGTGAGCATCTCTTCTACTCACAAATGTGGGTGAAGGGGGATCCAATGTGTTTCATTATCAATAGCGAGAGTCAAAAGAACCTAATCTTAGAAGAGGTCATTAAGCGGTTGGGCCTACCAAAAACACCATACCTACAACCATACACCATCAGGTGGCTGCACCAAGGGAGATATATTTTCGTCAACCAATAGTGTTGCCTTCCCTACAACATCAAGCCTTTCACAGATGAGGTATTGTGTGATATTTCTCTCCTTGAAGTTTGTGATGTTTTTTTGGACCAACCATACTTGTGGAAGTGTCATGTTGTGTACGAGTCCAAACGTCGTACTATTATTATTACTTTCGGAAGAAAATTGTATAAGATACCAGAGGTAGCCCTGCCTACTAGTATTTCTCTGATCTTCGTTAAGAAATGTAGTAAGATCATCTCCCAGACTAGGAAATTTTTCTTCCTCTTGATTTTCTCTCAAAGTAAAGGGAAGATCGTGACCACATCCATGTCCTCCACATAGGCCTCCTCTACGTGGCAAATGACAATGGATAAGGTAGTGGAAGAGTATAGAGACATATTCTCGTCACCCACAATAGTACCTTTGCACTATTTGGTCAAGCATTAAATTGATTTGACCCTAGAAACACCTCTACCCAATGGGCCAATCTATCACTATTTTCTTCTGGAAAATAATTAAATTAAGAAACATATCTAGGAGTTACTACAAAAAGGGCACATCCAAACAAGTTTCTCACCTTGTGGGAGCCCATTTGTACTCATGTAGAAGAAGGATGGGACCTACAGACTCTGCATTGATTATCGAGCCTTGAAAAAAAATCATAGTCAAGAATAGGTACCTGATTCCACAGGTTGATGACCTTCTTGACTAGCTCAAGAGGGCCAAATGCTTTAGAAAGATTCATTTCAAGTCGGCTATCACCAAGTTCTAATAGAACCCATAGATGTGTGGAATACTTCTTTCAAGTCCAAGGAGGGTTTTTTTGAGTGGTTGGTCATGCCCTTCGATTTGATGAATACCCCCGCAACTTTCAAGAGGATAATGGATGAAATCTCATGGAATTTCACCAAATCATTCTTGGTTGTATATTTCAATGATATCCATCATTGGTAAGAGTTGGAAATACACTTACAACGTATTTGTCCAGTCCTTGATACTCTGTGGCAACACAAGTTATGTGCGAATTTGGAAAAATGCTCCTTTGGCTAGGAAAAGGTCCAATACCTGGGTTGATGAACAAGGTGTGCATGTGGATTTAGAAAAGATCCAAGTCATTCAGGATTGGTCAGCCTCGACGAGTCTCACAGAGCTTCACAACTTCCTAGGCCTTACGAATTTATACTGAAGATTCGTGTTGGGCTTCTCTCATATCACTTGGCACTTAAGTCATGTTGTGAAGGGTGGATCAAAAGCATATTTTTTTTGGTATGACTCACAAAAGAAGGCATTTGTTGAACTGAAACATTGTCTTTTCTCTACACTAGTCCTCACATTGTCAGACCTACAAAAAACATTTGAGATTGAGACAGATGCCTCCCATTATGTTATTGGTGTAGCCCTCACTCAACAAGGGAATTTAGTAGAATATCATAGTGAGACACTCTAGGATACTATTTGGATATACCCCACCTATGATAAGGAGATGTATTCCATTATGTAGGCCTACCAGCAGTGGAAACGTTACATTATGGGGAAGGAGATACTCATCCAAAATGATCACTGGCCTCTTCAATTTATGCAGACACAAGGAAAGTTATTGAATGATCGCCATAAAAAATGGTCCATATATCTACAACAATTCCATTTGAAAATTAAATACAAGAAAGGTAGCACCAATCATATTGCAGATTGCCTTAGTTGGTCCCCGGTTGTGGCACTGACCATTATTCCCAACTCTTATGGGCACAATACTTATGGATGGCCACAACTATACAAAAATGATCCAAAATTTGACACCACATACTACATGATGATGGAAGGTTAACAAATTCCATAATTCCACCCCCAGGATGCACTATTGTGCTACCTGGGACACCTTTGTGTTCCTTCAAGTGAGTGTGCCAAGATGATTTGCGAGGTGCATTACAATTAGGTAGCAGTGAAATTTTGCATGGAGAAGACAATGGTTGTACTATAGAAGTATTTTTATTGGCCAAAAATATGGCAAGATGTTTACAAATATATCAGATCTTGCACTGCCTTTGTCATTCCCAAGCCAACAATTAAGAATCAAGGCTTGTACAACCCTATGCTTACTCATCACCAACCTTGGGAACCCATCTCCATGGACTATATGTCTATATTTCCTTCTACTAAGCATGGTAATCGCTTCATGTTTGTGGTTGTTGATATATTAACTAATATGGCCATATTGGCTGCCTACAAGAAGAGTATCACATCAGAGGCCACTGCTAAGCTCTTATTTGAACGAGTGTGGGTAAATTTTAGGATCCCATAGAACATCATATCAAATCGAGATAGCAGGTTCCTGAGCGCATTTTTTTCAACTCTCTACTCATTATTGGACACCAATCTCACCAAGTTGACTACATTCCACCCCTAGTTTGATGGCCAAATAGAGGTCATCAATAGGATGATCGTGCACACATTACACATCTGCAACTCCAATCATCCATAAAATGCAATGAGATTATCCCCTATGTCCAATACAACTACAAATGAGCTCTTTATAGATAAACTAGCCATAGACCCTTTAAGGTGGGCTTAACATTTCAACCATTTTGTCCCATTGATCTTACACTACCCCTTGAAATTACCCAGGTAGAATCTACACATGTCCAATCTGAAGCTGACAAAGCCACCAAGTTTATTTAATGAATTAAGTACATATACCAACAAGCTCATGATATCCCGCAGAAGGCTAATACTAAGTACAAACAACGTTATAATCAACATCAGGTGCCACATAAGTTTCAAGTGGGTGACAAGATTTGGTTGTGCTTGCAAGAGCCCATAAAAAGCTTCGACCACTCTGATATGGGCCTTACACCATCACCAAGGTTGTGGGTGACAATTATTTCGAGCCAAGTATCCCCCCATTCCTTGGCCTGCACCTAGTATTCAATGTGGATCACCTTCGACCATACTTTCCACCATTGTTGGACACATCAGACATTTATGAGCAACTGACCCTGGTAGCGCTCAACCAAAATTGCATTGAATAGGCCATAACTAATTGAATCATGGACACACAGATTACGAAATCTCCAACAGAGGATATAACTATATATGGTTGTCAAAGAAGGCCAATTCCTTCACCAAGGCAAGTGGCTCACCATGGACCAAGTTCAGCAGAAGTCCCCCATATCATGGAGGAACTCAACACAATGGGGACCATTACTGCCTAAAGGAGGAGGACTAATCCAAGTGGATATTGGTGGCCACCCACCTATTTGAATTCCCCCCCAATACAATTTCCTATCAGTTTCCTATTTTTTAGCATAGTTTCCTATTTTGGCAGTTTTCAGGTCCTGAACTTCTAAAGCCATTTAAGGCCCTAAATTACATTTTTTTGGGAAACAAACAAGTTTTGATTCAAAAGTTGTTATCCTCAGATAGAACTGTAATATGCTATCATGCAAGTCAAACGAATATTGTATGCCAAAGTTATGACCCCAGGAACTTGACATTCCAACTTACCCCATTGGAGCCTATAAGCTTTTCGCGCTTTATCTTCTAGGGTTAGGGTTTTGGATTTTTAGGGTTTCTTATTATTTCTTCATGATAAAAAGGCCTCATATCCTCATTTTAACATAGTTCAAAAGGTGCGTAGCTGTTAGGTCCCTATAATGCTAGTGATTCCCCCATTACTATTGTCATTGTAGCCCTTATTGTTATTGTTGTGCCCCTATTGTCCCCATATTGTTATTATTGTGCCCCATAGAAGCCCACTATTGTTTTTTTTTGTGCCCTTATATTATTATTGTTAGGTCGGATTTGGTCATATTGTGACCCCTTAGACTCCTATATATAGAAAGGACGTCTTGTCATTTGTATCATCCAAGAATTGTTCATTTGTGTAATGTAAAGGAGGTTTCCCCCTCGAAGAGGCTGATTTTGAAGGCGGTGATCTATCTTTTATTTTATTTTGTGAGATGGTTGCATAATGGTAGCTGTCACATATCTTCTTAGAGATAAGCTAGCACCACTCGAGCTAGTTTTCTTTCATTCTGCATGTAATTAATTTTCAGCATTTGCTATTTATTAATTGAAGTTCAATTTCACTATATCTTTGTGTTTTTGTTTAAATATGTATTTCATTATGTTCCTTCATAAATCCATATCATATATTAATATTTAATAATAATATATTGGTATCTTGATTTCTTGTTATATTGTTATATATCTCTTATATTTTAACTTCATATGTTTATAATGGTGTTCTTTCTCCAACTTACTTGAGATTATGGGTGTTTGAGAATCTCACACTAATTTAAAATAAAATTCAAAATTTCAAAATAATATATATTTATAATTAATTTTTATTTATTTATTTTTCCCTACTAGAAATCTAAGCTCACCCAAGAGGTTATCAATCCACATTGCATTTGTGCCAACATTAAATGTAGCATGATACTTTGCCTCTATGGTCAAAAGTTAAACCACGTTCTACTTTTTACAAGATTGGACTATGGATTTAGAGCCAAGATGAAACATATAGTTAGATGTAGAGTTCCTATCATTGCCATCTCTAGCCTAGAGTGGGTCAATATTGCCAACCAATTCATTCACTTCATCACTATAGTATTTTATACCAAGTTGATAGGGACCCTTGATATATTAAACAATTCTCTCCATGACTTTTATTTCTTTGGTGGATTTTTCATGAATTAAAATATCACAATAACAATGAAGGAAATATTAGGGGAACTCTAAGTTAGATAAATAAGGTTACCAACAAACTACTTGTAGATAATAACATCAACTTTTAAAGAATTACACTCTTTAGTTAGCTTCACTCCCCACTACTAAGGTGTGGCACAATTTTAGTGTTCCATTTTGAAACCTCTATAATAGATTCAATACATATTTAGGTTGATAAAAAAAGATACCATCATCTATATGTAAGACTTAGATGCCTAAAATAAATGCAAGTGACCAAGGTTAGTAATCTCAAAGTATTTGTTAATTATCTTTTCAAATCCAAAATTAAATCAATGTAATTTCTAGTTATGACCAAATCATCAATATATAATGCAACAATTAAGGTTCACCACTTATAGGTAAAGTATATATATATATATATATATATATATATATATATATATATATATATATATATATATATATATATTGATTCATATGCTTCGATACTGAAGTGAAGAAAAATCAATCTTCTCATATTACATCTTGTGGACTTCTTTTAAGTCATACATTGATTTTTTCCAATTGACAAATAACACTACCATATTTATTAAAACTAAGGGGTTTCACCATATAAATCTCTTACGTGTGTGTGTAGCACAGTGGGCTAATTCAACTAGTTTCACAATGGAGATTGCTCAGGGATCATATATTCACCATATAAATCTCTTGTTAAGGTGAAATCAAATTAACATTTTTTAAATGCATCGAAGCATGGAGAAGTCAACATACAAAACATTATTGTTTTCCAAAAAAAAAGTCCTTATATTCTACTTGATCATATCTACCCTATTTCTAGATAGGTGCTTAAAAACTGTAAATAGCAAACCAAGGCTTAAGCCTTACAACATTGTTACAATAAGAGCATCTTTTGAACTGATATGAGAAAAAGAGTAATAAACAATGGGTATCACTCCAAGGGCTACACCTAGTTATATGAAAAAATTAGGAAACAAAATTCAAGATAGTATTCTTTTTGGTAATCAAAAGGACGTATATTAAGTGTCATAAAATCAATTTTGGAAGCTACCCTGATGTATTCACAGTCTCTCATTTAATCTAGTCAAGATATTGGAAAAAATCAAAAGGAATATTATCAACTTTTTGTGGAAAGGGATAATCCTTTTGTAAAATGGACATGAATTGCAAAGGAAAAATCCCTAGGATGTTGGGGATTGAATATGGAGAGCGTTGTAAGCAATGAGTCTGTGGTTACTAATCCAAAGGGTTGTGGTAGGAGGTGATCAAATAGAAACGGAAATGAACAAATCCTTCTAAACTACATTAACTATGTGGTAGGCTTTAGTAATGGCACTTCCTCTTTTAGGAAACCAAATGGCTTGGAAGGTAGGAAATGGACAGAGTATAAGGGTAGGTATGGAACCTAGGATAGGATGTAGAAAAAATTTCATTCTTTTTAAAGGAATCAGGGAAGATTGAGCCAAGAAGGGATCACTCATATTGCAGATGTTAGAGTGCTAGAAAAAAACACTTCTTGGTAACATGGATGGAAGGATGCTAGGGATGTGGGTCTCAAAAGGGAGGAAGCTATCCAATGGAACTCTATGATTGGAAAGTTGATGAAGAATTAAATACATCTCAAGGATGATGAAGGTTCATTACTTTAGTCTTGGAACCCATCAGGTGAATACACTATTAGTATGGGAAAGCAAGGTGATAGGTTCTCTAGGAAGGGCTAAGAGGATCCTTGAGGCTAGGTTTTGGGAATATGTCTTGTCAAGAATGTTCCTAGACTCAAAAATAATTATGGAGAATTGGTATTTATGTGATATTTGTGGAATTAGAGTTGTAAAGTTGTGGGACCACACACGACCAAGTGGACCCAGAATTAGGTCAACGATGTGGATTTGATCAACCAAGGAGGGGCTTGAACTAATAATTGAAGAGAAGAGGATAAAATGACAAATTTTCTTTGGATAATTGAATGCAATGATCCAAATGAGGACACTAGCCAAGGGAAACCTAGGGCAAGGAATGATCCTTGATCTAGGGCTTGATTTATCTCAAGATCCCACCATCAGAATTTATTGAAATTTGGAGCACCTCTAGGGAAAACCCTAACATAGTTATGGACAAGAGATCAAACTCTTGTGATGGCTACAATGGGAGAAAAATGATGCCCTAGGTGACCTATGGAGGTTATGCCTAGAAAGAGAAGGAAAGGTGAGAGAAATATTCTTTAAAAGTGATCACCTATGGAAGGATTAGTGCCTTATACTTTGGGAGAGATGGAGTCAAAGAGAATTTATTGTTTGGAAAGGATTTACCCAATCAAGGAGGCCTTCAAGCAACTTCACATGGCATTAGGGCATGAGAGCAACTACTTAAGGTCTTTATACTTCGATATGTAATAATTGATGACTTATCAAGATGTCTTCAACAATAATCTCTAGGAACATTCACCCATTCATAGATGGCCCATGCAATAGTGCAACGCTACAAAAGATCAAAATTTCCATATTTCCACATAAAAATGTAGTAAATTTCAGACTTATATAGTGAAAATCCCATCAAAATTTAATGTGACAAAGTAAATAACAAGAATAAGAATGAAAAATATCACTTACATATACAAATGAGTATATCCAATCATCATATTATGCCAATGTTGAAGCTCCAAGATTAGGGAGATATAATCCATACATAAAAATTCATCCATGAAACCAAACTCGTCATCCAAAGGGAATGTGAAATTATCAAGTAGCTACTAAAACCAAATCCAAATGATGATGAGAGAATGTATCACCTATCATCTATTTATAAAATCTCTAATGAGTTCAATTTGCCTAATTTGGCCTAATTAAGCCCCAATTAATAAAATAATGTGTAAAAACAACATACCTTGGCGACAAGCCCACCAAGATAGCTCAATAACACAAACATAATCCTCTCAAGAGGGCATAATGATTAATATAATGAGTAGTTGGGCCATTGAGAAGACCTAATGAATTCCAGAGTGTACCATGATGTGAGAATGGACTCCAAACATAGTGAACAGGGGGTTTCCCCCTTGTTTTCCAAATAACTGCCTGTAGTGCTCCCAAGTGGGTGTGGTGGCACAAGGACATACTCATGGGTATTCAAGTGGATAAAAAAGACCTGTAAACCATATGTAATGGATAGGATGATGAAATAATCCTTCTTTATCTCCTACAATGAGACACATCCTCATATGGAACTTGAAACATTTTCCAAGTGTATGGTGGAAGTGTGGAGCCAACTAGGAATGGTGAACTAGGTGCATCATCCTTATCCAAAAGGTGGACTGTGGACAATCAATGAGTGGTGTTGGTGATCCATGAAATAATTTCTTCTATGGTGGAGTCCCATGGCTCTCAACACTCACCCTACAAGTTCATATGTGGCTCTTTGGAGGGCTAGGACCTCGTATAGGGAGACCAAGCCCCAAATGGAGACCCAACTACAATCCTACATAAGATCCAATGCATTCCCTTGCCCTCCAATAAAACAAATCATCAAAATAATCAAGTAAAAAATCTTACAAGTCATGGAACCAATGGGGCACTTCATGGTGGCATGCCCTTCCATAGTGGGCTTTGGCATGTGAAAGTGTCTCCAAGCTCAATAAGGGGGTTAATAAAGGACCCTATTAGGTGGTTCCAACCTTTAAAGGGGGTGACACATTCATGGCACATCCATCAGGTGGTAGATGGAAAATGAAATAGTGATGGAACATAGTGGGATCAAGGGAATGCTCTAGGACACATGCCATGGTAAAAGGGTAGCTATAATAAGGGAATCCCACACCTAGGTATATGAGTGTAGGAGGGAGAAAATTGTGGCACATGAGTTACCCCGACCTTTGTTTTTCACCCTTCTTCATATGCCTTTTGCCTTTGATTGATTTTTCTTCATAACTACTAAGGGCTTTAGGGGATGAGAGCATGATGTGTGAGATACAACAGTCAATACCCCCTTTTAAGGTGGGGCATTTCATTTCCCACTAGGGGTTGGGAAAATCATGGGTTCCTCAATGTGGAGGGGACTCATCTAGGGGCCCATTGGAACCAGGGTGATGGCCATAAATAAGGGCTATAGCTCATGTTTGGATTTTTCCCACGTGCTAAATTTGTATGTCCCGTCCATATTTTGCATTTTGTGGTGCATTTCTGGTTGAGAGTGGTCAAATTATGCTTTTTCTTTTATTTTAGCTGCGTCAACCTCTAGGGCATTGTTCTAGGCCCAAAACATGGTGTGGAAAAGGGGAGGGGGAGGATAAACCTATGTGGACCCAGTGGACACATGTGGATCTGAATGGGAAAAGATACGAATGGGGCTAAAATGAGAAGAAGGGAGTTACGTACATGGTTTCGGGAAGTGGGACCACACAACCAAAATTAGGATTTCCCATGTAGTGCCAACCTTAAAGCTAACGACAGGTGAAGGAGATCCCATGGGATTAGGATACAAGGTTAACCATGAAATCGGTCATTAGAGACAAGAATACAGACCTAGCCCACTCTTTCTGCTGAATCCCCCCACTAATACATGCCCAAAATTTCCCATTACAAGGAATGATCCGGGGTTAGGAGGCCCACTATCAAACATACAATCATAGAAAATGGTTGAGGGACCACATGGCTGTCTCAAGTGCCAAAAATAATGGAACATTGAGCTATCTGGTGGCTGCAAGAGGTTGTTGGGTGCCGGCTGAGGACCATCTAGGAGAAAATGTTTCTCCTATATACAATACCCATAGGTAGTGGGTAATAGTTGGCTCCAACTGGGACATGAGCTTTGAAGAAGCTGCACAAAGCTACTCAAACAGGAGGTCATGAGAACACCAACAATCTCTTGGTACCACAAACCTGCTACCTGCACATATCAAAGACCAAGCACATAGGGAATTTTTTTTGCGGTGTCTTATGATCACCCATGCTTATATTATTCCACCTAAATAACCTAATAAATAAAATTTAAACAAATTTTCAAATGCAATTTTAATTTAAATGTAGCTAACCTACCATGAAAATATCATATGATGTTAGTTGTAATGAGAAGATCATCATGCAATGCATCCTAGCCTAACATGCATATAATAAGGCTAATACTAAGTGTAATCATAAATCTAGTGCAACCAACATATTATCAAATCAATATATATATGTCTTCCTATATGATTACTCATGCAACAAATCCCAATGCAAATGTAGACACAATCATGTGAGGGATGATGCGAGTGGAAGGCGGGAAAATATGATGCCCATGTGGCATAGAAAGGAATCTTGGGTGATAGAGAGGAGGTCAATATAGAAGTGCGGAGCCTCTCTTCTAATTATAGGATAGAAGAACGAGTGGTCAAACTCAAGAAGTTCTTATCACAATGATTGCTCATAATTTTATGCTTAGTAGATTCCATAAGGTTGTGATGGGAGGGAAAGGGGACTGAGGAAAAGAAGGGGCATAAAAATGAAGATGCTCAATGTGATGGTTACATTAGAGAGGGGAAATGATGATGTGCTCATAATCTTGAGGGTGTGAGGGGGAATAAAGGATACATATTACGAATGGCTCTTCCTCAACCTCACACCCAAACGAGGGGAAAGGGATCAATATTAGAGATGGTATGAGACTAGGCACAATCGAGGCTCACAAACAGTGCATCTAAGTCACTGAGATCTTAGAGAAGAAAAGGGAAATCAAGGCCTTTGTCGATGTCATCATCGATATTATAAATGGGGCCCTTTGTTTTCAATGAAATTCCTTCATCCATGGGAAAACAACGATCCCACGTTTCCATGGTGTGAGTAGATATATTGTTATGCGTAATGTCTTGGAGAAAAGGAGAATTGACTCAAACCTCATCTTCCTTGATAGTATCATACACAGGGTCATTTTCAAAGTGATGGTTGAAAACCCTTTTTCCCTTGTTTATATAGAGGAATTCATAAATGTCGATATCAGAGGGATCCATAATAAACATATCCTCTTAAATGACAGGTCCCACATCTTCGCGTCCATATTTGTGAATTTCAGTGGGGCCAACATTCCTATCCATTCTTAAACCAATATTTCTCAAAATTTATTCACTTGCTTGGTTATCCTGATTTTCTTCAAAATCACCCTTTTACTAGGCAATGAAGGACTTCTCTTCTTCCCTCTTTTCTTGGAGAACAACAACTAAGGTATTTGTTACATGAGCTTGATATAATTATTCTAATAAGAGGGCATTAGTAGGGTTTTCCTTATATTCACATTTCATTTTATATAGCTTCTCCTCTTGCTTGTATAAATGGAAGAATAATTCCTTAACATTATATTCCCTTACTAACCCCCTACATGACCTAGTATATCCGTCCATTCTTTCTTGCAGGATCTGGAGGTTTTAAGGATCAAAATTTTCGTCATCCTCAGAGGAGATGTTCCCCACCTCATTTCTATTTGCCTACAATTCTATAATTTATATTTTCCCATCATCCTTTCTTTCTTAATGATCTTGGTCATCCAAATCCTCATCTGGTATTGAGCCATATTTTTCTTCGAACATGTGCGACAAGGAAATGAATGCTCCAATATAATAAGGAAGCCCAAAGAAGAAAAAATCTACAGGGATTTCTTCATACTCTTGCCTTATGATGTGGAGGTTTAACCTACTTTTATTACATGAATTATGTATGAAGTATTTGTTCTCATGCTCTATCAAATGACCACAAAGTTGAGCCCACAAATCCAATCTTTCCCATAGGGCTTAGAATTATTTGGAGATATTGTCATGGATAATTTCTGTTGGACACCTAATCCTCTATGGGTTGGTGTAGAATGTGAACAACCATGAGAGTCCAAGAGACCTTGGGATGTGGAACCCAATGGTCACACGAATTTACTATAAATGTATATCATTGTCAAATAATAGATGCACTCTCCTGCTTATCTTTAATATTCTGTTGCTGCCATGTGTGTGTTTGACATGGTATCAGAGTGGACGATATCTTGCCCTACTCATATTTGAGCCACTTGTTTTGTGCCTATTCTGTGCAATGTATCAGGCCTGAAACCTCCTCGGTGCTATCCTCGGAAGTTTCTCTGTTGAAGGAAGAGAAATATATCGCCCACCCACTGGGACTCAAGCACCCAGGTGTGAGGATTGTATGAGAGAGCATAGTGGGTTAGTTGAAATCTCTTGTATAGAGATTTCATGATGTTGGTTTTGGAGAAATCGATGTAGTTCTTGATTTTAATATATTTGGGAGGCTTGTTGGGGAAGTCCTCATTTGTTCTGCGACACGGGTTCAGATTGTCCATCCATGAAGGTCATATACCATCTACAGCTGTTGTGATCCATCACCATCAGCCATGATGCCTCTATCGTTGTCATTGGGAACGTATTCTATCTGGACTCGAGGGGCGCTCCAAATGTAGGTCTTCTTGGCATCAGAATCGGAGCAGAGAGTCAGCCACCTGTTTAGGCATCATAGCGCGACATTATCTCCCAGTGCGACTTCTCAACAACGATATCGAGCTTCTCTATATCATACTCTGATTGGTTAGCAGCTTCGTCAAAAGCACTCATGGAAAAATATGCACCAATCGTACTACAGAATAGGTTCTAGTGAATGCCACACCAGTGCTAGATACGTGGTTCATTGAAGGTAAAACCTCAACCTGAGAAGTTATGAAAATCCTATACAACTTATCTGCATCATCCCTAGGCATAGACATCTACTGGAATTTTCTTAGAAGATTTGGATTAGAACTATACAAGTAAACCTTTGCGTCCAAACTTGCACCAATTAATTTTCCTGTTGTGGCCATCTCCAAGACTTTGTTCACTTCTGTCCTCACCTCAAGATCTTTTGTCCAAAATTCAACCTCCTCTTTCACTAGAGAGAGCCAATATTCATCTATTCTTGGCCATTGTGCCTCAAAAACAAACTCTACTAGAGAGCCATCTTCCCTGCTATATGGAAATGGCAAGTGCTGCCATGATTCCCCGACCATGTGAGGTAGAATTGGAGCTATAGCCCACACTATACAGAGTAGATGAGCTGCAAGAACAGTCTGACAACTCCTCCTTGTTTGGCTGTTTTTACCCCCAACATATAGTCAATCTTTAGCTACATCAAAGTAGAAATTCGATAGGTCTACTATAGCAAAGCACTGTATAATATGGAAAATCTTATAGAATTGATAACACTCAAAACTCTTCTTGATACTGTTGATCACATTAGCTAGTTGAAAAAGAGCATGTTTTTTAATCAATGGTAGATCCTTATACATAATAACACTCTCTGGTTTCTCTGCCACTTACTTCTTGAACACTACTATTGAAAGTTTCGCTCGCTACCTCTGCCCGAGTGAAAGAACTATCTATATACCAAGAATAGGAGGGGGTCAAAGAAAAGAGTGAGATGGATAAGAAAAATCAAATCTTAAAAATCTGATATCTAGAGACAGTGAAAGCACAGTTTTCTTATTAGTACCAGAGCAATTCCAGTCCCTGAAATATCGTTTTCTAGTTCCTTCCTGTGATTTCCATCTCAAATTCAGTTTCAAGGGAGTCGTTTTGTCCGTGATCGAGCCCCGAAGCGCTCAATTTCATTCACCACAAAGGACATTTTTTGGTTCTAGGGTTGCTTGCTTTGAGCCGTGAGCTCCATTGGTATTTCTCCAAGGTCATGAGGGTTTCACCCTTACCTAAATTAAACAATAGACAACAGGCATTTTGCACAATTTTCGGGAGGTCAGTGTATCATAATACATTACTTGTTCCGGGAGCATTTGATTGGAGTATGGGAATGTAGGGTAAAAACAATGTCGTGTTAGATCCTTTTTAGTGTATATATCTACCTTCCTTGCTTTAAAGTTGAGAAATGTCGGGCACTTCTGCTATTTATAGATGTTTTGCAGTCTGGGAGGATGCATACCAAATGAATTTCTGTGTTCCTTCATTCAAACGATGGTGCGTGGCGTACACAATCTAATGGTATGAGTTTCGCTGGACAGTTTTCCTCCATAAATAGATGTGATTGTTGGGACGAAGGTCTTCTCTGCTAATCTTGTTGAATTCAGTGAAGCCTGTCACTCAAAACTGTTAGGAATGCCACAGAAAAGTATAAAGAGCACATAAATCACAAATGTTGCTTTATGCATTTCCATTGCATCGATGGAGGTTTTGAATCCATAGTTCGAAGCATTGTTCCCTTTCTCTTTTATCATGCTTTATATATTAAGATATTTGTCTCTTAAAATCCTATGATTGGGCTAGACGAGGAAAGGATTGGTGCAATCAATATCTTGTGTGGTGAAATTCTTATTTATGGACATCATGTTTAGTTTAGCAGAATATTTATAGCATATGGGGTTTTGGATATTTGAACTAATTTGGAGATTGGAGACTATTGAGAGCTTCTTTGTCTTGGCATTGTATTGGAGTTTGGAGTGTGTTGAGGTCCTCATTGTTTTACTATTTTTTTAGGTTAATTTGTTGAAAAATGGCTCTAATTGGTGAAGTATTAGAGTTCTTAAAAACTCTGATACATTCCTCTGATCATGATAAAGTAAGAATCAAAAAAGTTTCTCTTGTTGACATTAGAACTTGTTTGCAAAATGCAGAAGACAAGATTGAATTTTTGCAGCTTGAATCTCAGGTACAACAAGAAGAATTACAACAATGGAGTTATCATTCTGAACCTATTTCTGTTTAGAACAATGAAACAAAATCCCATAAACAACAAGTCAATAATGTTACAAATTCAGATTTAGTGTCTAATACAACAATAGATTTGTATGTAAAAGCAGAAATTCAGCCTGCACTTCCCAAGCCCATCATCAGACCTTGGGAAGAGCTTGTCCAAAACAAGCACAAAACATGTCTTGGATATGATAAGAATGTGTCCTTTCATATTCTAGATTACTCAAAGCCCATTCAGTTTCAGAGTGCTGGATTCCTTCATGACAATTCACCTTTAGCTATTCTTGCTCCTCTTCCACAGCAACAACAACAGACTATGAAATGCCAACACTGTGACCGAGTTGGCCATGTGAAAGATCACTGTTTTGATCTTCATCCATTTAAGAACTGTCATAAAACCAGTCATTTTTCAAACAAATGCTTCAGAAACAAACCTCCTGCAAGAACAAAGATTCATCTTGGATGGATCGCCTCTTGGCAATGGGCATCAACAGCCAAGAAGATATTCCAGTCATATGTCAGAACTTGTTCTAGAGTATTGAACAATGTTGCAGTTGAGTTTTATCCATCATCTCACCTTTTATCTGATAGGGGGGGAAAATGATGGTCATCTAAAAGCTTCAAAGCCACATCAAGTGAGACTGAGCCACAACCTGCCATACCAGATTTAGAGTTGTAGCCAAAGATAAAGATGCCCCTGAGCATGCCTTCAGTCGGTGATACCTCTTCAAAGAATTGGGGACACTTCCTCTAGTAGAAGACTTTAGCTTCTTGCCAGTTTTGGAAGAGTTCCAGGAATTGCATTAAGCATTCCAGAGTTGTTGGTCATCCTTAAACCATCACAGGTTGAGACCTCCCTTTTCAGGTTGAGGTTCTCCCTTTTATGCGGGGTGAGACCTCCCTTTCATGGTTGAAGGTTTCCATCTTCAAAACATCAGGAGCACTTCCTCTAGCAGAAGACCTGAGCTTCATGCCAGACTTGGAAGAGTTCCAGGAACTGTACTAAGCATTCCAGTGTTGGTGGTCATCCTTATACCACCTCCCTTTATACCAACATTTCAGAGAGCACATTCAGCCTAGTGTTGCCATGCATTTTTGTACATTTTGTATTACAGCTCTCTTCTTGGACTCATATATAACTCTTTAGATTAGGGGGGGGGGGAATGTTGGACACCTAATCTTCTATGGGTTGGTGTAGAATGTGAACAACCATGAGAGTCCAAGAGACCTTGGGATGTGGAACCCAACAATCACACGAATGTACTATAAATGTATATCATTGTCAAATAATAGATGCACTCTCCTACTTATCTTTAATATTCTATTACTGCCATGTGTGTGTTTAACAATTTCTTCAGCCATTTTTCACTACTTTTCATATAATCCCAAAATGGAGTCACCATGGTGAATTAAAATGCCTTGATAGATGCTTGCTTCACCATACAAGCATTAATTTTGAAGTTAAATGAATAACTAGGGCTTCGTTCTTCTAATGGATTTGTCGAGAATAATATGTCGATAATGTCATGTTGGAAACAAGACACACATTTCATGTCCCCAGAGACAATGCCAATAATGTTACCACTCAAACTAGTATGGGTCCTAGGAGGGGATTTTATAGAGAAACTACTAGGTCAAGGGGAAATAATGGTGCGATAGCCCACTGTCACCTCAGCTAAGACTCCTTGCTTTTTATGGAATTTCAACGATGGGAGGAGACCTGGTATAACAGGAATCACAACAATGAATATGTCAATGGAAGGATGAAGGGTGATTCCCAAGACCTATTCACAAGAGTGACTCAATTATATGGCTTTCTTGCTTAGAAAGCAAGGTGATAAGATCTCTAGGAAGGGCTAAGAGGATCCTTGAGGCTAGGGTTTGGGGATATGTCTTTTCAAGAAGGTTCCTAGACCCGGAAATCCTTATGGAGAATTGGTTTTTATCTGATATTTGTGGAATTAGAGTTGTAAATTTGTGGGACTACATGAGACCAAGTGGAACGAAAATTAGGTCAAGTATGTGGAGTTGATCAACCAAGGAGGAGATTGAACTAATCATGGAAGAGAAGAGGATAAAAGGACAAATTTTCTTTGGGGAATTGAATGCAATGATCCAAATGAGACACTAGCCAAGGGAAACCTAAGGCAAGAAATTATCCTTGAGCTAGGGCTTGCTTTATCTCAATATCCCATTGTCAGAATTTGTTTAAATTTGGAGGGCCTCTAGAGAAAATCCTAGCGCAGTTATTGACAAGAGATCAAACTTTGTTGATGGCTACAATGGGAGAAAAATGACCCCCTACGTGACCTATGGATGTTAGACCTAGAAAGAGAAGGAGGTGTGAGAGAAATATTCTTTAAAAGTGATCACCTATGGAAGGATTAGTGCCTTATATTTTGGGAGAGATGGAGACAAAGATAATTTATTGTTTGGAAAGGATCTACCAAATCAAGGAGGCCTTCAAGCAACTTCGCATGGCATTAGGGCATAAGTGCAACTACTTAAGGTATCTATACTTTGATATACAATAATTTATGACTTATCAAGATGTATTCAACAATAATCTATAGGAACATTCCTCATTCATACATGGCCCATGCAATGGTGCAATGCTACAAAAGATCAAAATTTCCACAATTTCACATAGAAAAGCAGTAAATTTCAGCAAGATCGTCTACTTATATATTTCAGATACATAACTTAAGAAGTCCAGGGGCGCAGCCCTTGAAAACCCGGACTCGACGAACGACCTTTTCGAACACAAGATCCGTGAACCACTAACGTAAAATAACAATGACGATAAGCATGAAAAGATCATCGACTTTCATATCCAAAAATGACAGAGTATCAAAATCATGTGAAAAAGTAAATAACAAGAATAAGCAAATTATGTGCCAATAATGAAGCTCCAATAGAGTCCATACATAAAAATTCATCCATGAAACTAAATTCGTCCTCTAAAGGGAATGCAAAATTGCAAAGTAGCTACTAAATCCAAATCCAAGTGATGATGAGAGAATGAATCACCTCTCATATATTTATATAATCTATAATGAGTTTGATTTGCCTAATTTTGCCTAATTAAGCCCCAAATAATAAAATAATGTGTAATAACAACATCCCTTGGTGACAAGCCCACTAAGAGAGCTCAATAACACAAAAATAAACCTCTTAGGAGGGCATAATGATTAATATAATGAGCCATTGGTCTATTGAGAAGGCCTAATGAAGTAAAAAGTGTGTCGTGACGTGAGAATGGAATCCAAACATAGTGAAAAAGGGATTGGCCCCTTGTTTTCCAAGTAAGTCCCTATAGTGCTCCCAAGTGGGCATGGGGGCGCAAGGACATCCTTAGGGATTGAAATGTCTGTAAACCATATGTAAGGGCTAGGGTGATGACATATGACCTTCATTTGTCTTTTTTAGTGAGATATGTCCTCATATGGACCCTAGAACATCTGCCAAGTGAATGGTGCAAGTGTGGAACCGACTGGGCATGGTCAACTAGGTGCATCATCTTTATCCAAAAAGTGGAATATGCGCAATCAACAAGTGGCACTGGGGATCCATGAAATACTATCTGCTATGGTGGAGGCCCATGAATCTCAACGCTCACCCTACAAGTGCTTATGTGGCCCTCTATAGGGCTAGGACCCCATATAGGGAGACCAAGCCCAAATGGAGACCCACTTGCAATCTTACATAAGATCCAATGCATCCCCTTGCCCTCCAATACAACAAATCATCAGAATAATCAAGTAAAAAAGCTTACAAGTCATGGAACTAATGGGGCACTTCATGGCGACATGCCCTTCCATAGTGGGCTTTGGAATGTACAAGTGTCTCCAAGCTCAATAAGGGGGTTAATCAAGGAACCTATTAGGTGGTTTCAACCTTTAAAGGGAGTGACATATCCATGGTACATCCACCAAGTGGTAGGTGGAAACTGATATAGTGATGGAATAAAGTGGTATCAGGGAATTCTCTAGGCCACATGCCATGGTACAAGGGTATATATAATAAGGGAAGCCCACACTTGGGTATATGAGTGTAGGAGGGAACAAATCGTGGTACGCAAGCTACCTCGGCCTTTGTTTTCCCATCCTTCTTCATATGCCTTTTGCCTTTGATTGTTTCTTCTTCATAACTACTCAGGGCTCCAGGGGATGAGAGCATGATGTGTGGGATACAACAGTGGATAACCCATTTTAAGGTGGGTCATTTTATTGCCCACCAAGGGTTGGGAAAATCATGGGTTCCTCAATGTGGGGTCTCATCTAGGGTCACATTGGAACTGGGGCGATGGCCATAAATAAGGGGTAGAGCTCATGTTTTTATTTTTCCCAAGTGCTAAATTTGTATGTCTCGACAATGTTTTAAATTTTGTGGTACATTTCCATTGAGAGTGGCCAATTTATGATTTTTCTTTTCTTTTAGTTGCATCAACCTTTGGTAATCATTATAGGCCTGACCCATGGTGTGGACAAGTGGAGGAGAAGGCTAAGCCTATGTGGACCCAGTGGATACATGTGGACCCAGATAGGAAAAGAGATGAATGTGGCTAAAATGAGAGGAAGGGAGTGGTGTACATGGTTTTGGGAATGAGACCACACAACCAAAATCGATATTTCCCATGTAGTTCCAACCTTAAAGCTAATGACCAATAAAGGACATCCCACAAGACTAGGATACAAGGCTAACCATGAAATCTGGCATTGGATACAAGAGTGCAAACCTAAACTACTATTTTTGCTGAATCCCCCCACCAATCCATGCCTATAAGTGCCCATGACAAGTAAGGAAAATTACTCAATTATACCAATGAAAATACATACCTTCAGGGTTAGGAGGCTCACCTCCAAACATACAATCATAACAAATGGGAGAGGGACCACATGGCTGGATCAGGTGTTGGATATAATGGCACATTGAGCTATCTGGTTTCTGTAAGGTGCTGCTGGGTGCTGGCTGAGGACCATCTAGGAGAAAACATTTCTCCTATATATACTACCCATAGGTGGTGGGTAACAAAGACCATAACGAAATTTTACATGATGAAAAAATCATTCAAAAGGAGTAGATATTAGGATAGTAACTCTAAGTCACCAAGCAAAGGAAAGAGTGTTCCAAGAAAAAGAATGTTCTTTTATACAATTTTTGTAAGCTTAGATGTAACAACCCTGGTGAAAATTCCATGTAATAAAAGTTAAAAACAATCACCACAAATTATGGGACACTTATTCCAAGTTGAATGTTGGGAAAAATCCTAGTGATGGGGATCACTTGTGATTGTTTATGGCTAAGGAAATTGGCAAAGGCAATGACTAAGGCTTTGGAAAGGAAAAATGGAATTTTGGCACATTTATTTATGAAAATAATGGAAATTAGGAGAAAAGGGAGGTGAAAGGTCATAGGTTGCATGTGAGGAGGAAAATAAAGGAAAATAATGGAAAATGAAGAAAATAGAGGCCTCATTCATAAATAGGCTTTAGAGGATCAGTTTGTAACCTTTTTTCATTCAATATTGGAGCTCTCTTCTATTCTCTCTCTCTCTCTCTCTCATACTCTTGGAGACTTAGAGTTTTCTTGGAACACTATTGGAGGGTGTGGCATACTTGGGTTTTTGGAGCAAGAAGGCAAAGGAAGAGAAGGAAAGTGCAAGAGGGCATTGTGATCAACAACTACATTAGATTTTCTTGCAGCTACCAAGTTGCATCTATGTTTCCTTGACTACTTTTGGCATGCATGGCACATGCATGTGGTTTATTTCCTATGATTTGTCATTGGCATGGAGGATTTCTTGGATTGGCAGTTGATTACCTAGCCTTGCCATTTCCTGGATAGCCATGGTGATTGTGGGTTTACTTTCATTGTTTGTTTTTGGTTGGTTCTCATGTTTCCTTAGCTTGGGTTGAGTCACTAGTTCTTGGAGCCTTGGTTGGACAAATGCTATGGAGCCCTATAACAACTTGGGTTGAGTTACTAGTCCCATAGCCTTGGTTGGACAAATGCTCTGGAGCCCTTCATGGGTTGAGTTACTAGTCTTGGAGCGTTGGACAAAAGCTCTGGAACCCGACAGAAGTTGTGGGTTGAGTTATTAGTCCTGGAGCGTTGGTTGGAACAAAGGATCTAGAGCCTGGATGGCTAGGATAGAGACCGATCAAATGATGATTTTATGATGTCCGACTGTGAGGTGGAATCACTATTTGATGGGTTGAGGTGGATGGCCTCTAGAAGCCCTAAATGAGTTTTGATTGATGTGTTATATGAGATCCCACATTCATGCTTAGAATATGGCACGAGGGTGAATGTCTGAAGAGAGATTTGGCTCAATCATTCTACGGTCGGGTGGAATGTGGAAGTCCCATACCAGGTTTGGATTTTGCATAATTAATTAAAGGTTATTTCTCCTTGTATTTCTATGATCATTTTAATGGATTGTATGTGGTATATATGGTTGTACTTTCATGAGTATTTATGTCCCTATTATGCTGGTTATGTATGCGATTTATGACATCAGCCATGTATGGCTTTCCTCATGTTTTTATTTGTAATTGAATGATCAATGTATCTAAGACCTAATGGATGGAATGACAATTGATGTGTTGAGGCATCAATGGTTCTTAGCGGTTCTCAGCTAAGTATGAGACCCGTATACCCAGAACTATTAATTACACCTGTATATCACACATTTGCAATATGTTTGACTAAATGGCTATCATGGCTAGTAGGGGTCCAGTCAAGGTCCTGAACAAGTATTTGCTTTAGATTGTCATTTCCATGTTATTTTATTGATATGAAGAGATGGTTCAATTCTGGGCAGTGACCTTGGCTCTGGGCCTGAAAAAGTGGCTCAAATCCCAGAGTCGTTGGCATAGCACTGACAATTTTGGTCTCTTGTCAATGGGAGGCAAGCCTGAGAGAGTGACTTTGGGATTCTGGTTGCATTCATGCCTATAGCATGCGAGTGACTGAGCCTTAAATTGTCCAAAATCTCAGTGGGACCCCAAGGCAAGTTGTCTAAAGTATTGAATTAGTTACTGTGGGTCCTATAGCTGATAATTAATGTTTTTAGGGTGTGTTTCTGTTGGTTCCACTTCCTTAACATGACTTAGGAGGTAGTATAATATCATAGTGGCCTCTCATTGCATGTTTACCCTGGTTGTCTAGTTTCTTGAATATATGTGGGAGGAGGGTTTTACAGAGTGGTATCAGAGCATGGTTCACCCCTTGGATTGGATGGGCTATGTGTTGGTTATACATGCAACACAGTTGCATGTGTGTCTATCACCCTTGAATTCCATGTGCTTATTGCATTTGAATGATGTTGTTCATGGTTGTAGTGATGTTGTCATGTGGAATTATGGGCGTGATTGTGGAATGCATCGATGTGAGTGTATAACTGGTTACATGTTGATTTATGTCGTTTACAGGTATCATTGCAATATGTTTGTTTACATTCTTGTATGCTTGGTTGCATGTATTGTTCTTGCAGGTTTGATTTCAAGTATTGTTCATTCATGCTTGGTCATATGTGTTTATGCATATGTGTGGATGGTTATGCATGTTCATGTTTGCATTTGGTCAAGTGTATAGTGACGTAACGATGGTGGTTTTCATGCATGAGGCCGTGGTGTGTGTTGTTGTTGAGGTCATGCATTAATGACTGGACCCTAGATAGAATGGTGGTTGCATGGTCATATGATTATGTTTTATGTTTCTATATGTTGTCATGATTATGTTATATATGTATCATGCTGATTTGTTGATCTTGCAGACAAGATATCCTTTCCGAGCTGTACTAAGGTATGCTAGTTTATTATGATTTGGTTAGGTTGAAATGATTCACCTTAGAGGAAGAAATATAAAATGGCTAGCAAGATGATTGAGTACAAAGACTCTCCTTATGAATCTGAAGAGTATTATGGTGTTGGGAATCCTTCTGATTTGGCAATTACACTGAGAAGCTTAAAGGAAGAAATAACAAGTTGTAAGGCAGATAATTACAGAATCATAATGCACATGAGAAATAAGTAGAGGTAAATTAAGTAATACTTCAGAGTTTGTTAGATTTACAGCGACAGGGACCACATTGGATCAGCGATGAGAAGTAGGATAGAACTAATGGGGAATATGGTAGTCGGTCGCATGGTGGTCAAAGACTAGATAGAGATGACACAATTAGAGATGGAAGATTGTTGGATACTCCAGATAGGAGAGGGCATAGACACATGTATGATTCTAGTTCTGATTCAGATAAGCACTATGATTGTCATTGGTATCATCCTTACAAGAGGAGTGTTAGGGGATATTTGTTTGATGAAGCAAAGCCACCAACATTTGATGGAGAGATGAATAAACCATAGGATGCAGAGGCATGGTTACTTGGCATGGGAAATTATTCAGGTTGCATGACTATTAAGAGAACATGAAAGCTAGAGTGGCTACATTCAGTCTCAAAGGTAAATCATAAATTTGGTGGGAAGATGTGAAGAATGTGAGATGTATTCATTAGGAATATTTAACTTGGAGTGAGTTTGAGCGATTATTCAAGAATAAATATTTGTCAGAAAGATACTTTAATGACAGGGCACATGAATTTTATGAGCTAAATATGGGATCTATGACTAATGATGAGTACACTAGTAGGTTCTTGGAGTTACTGAGGTATGTGCCTTATCTCACAGAGGAAAAGCCCAAGATTCAAAGGTTCATTAGTGAGTTACTTGTTGCATTTAAATATAGAATTGAGTTTGATGAGCCCAGATCATTGGAGGAGGCCATTCAGAAGCTAAGGCATTGCTATGAACAATCGAAGCATAGAATCGAGACTAAGCCAAACTGGAGAGGTAATGCAAAGAACAAAGGAAAATGGGACAGAAAGAGAGTAAGGCCTAAGGATATAGGTAACAAGGAGAATGTCACACCACCTAGGAGGTTCAATGCATCAGATAGAGGATAGGGACACCAATCTGAGGAACATAATAAGGAGCCTATGTAGTGTTGGACTTGTAGAGGAGATAATCACAAGAGAGAGTTCCCACAGTACTAGGGTGGTAGGTCTAAGATATACAGTGCGTAGGAGGTCCAAAATGTTGGAGATGTTGGTCAAAGTATTCCATGCATCTATGCAGCATTGGATAAAAAATATGAAGAGCATCATACATCTATCATTGAAATGGATGGTAAGATTTGTGATCAAGTTATTTCTAATTTGATTGACCCTGGATCAAATTATAGCTATGTTAGTCTTGACTTGGTGGATAAGTGTGGTTTGAGTAAGCAATTGCATGCAGAGTGTTGGACACCTAATCCTCTAAGGGTTAGTGTGGAAGATGAATAGCCAAAAGAGTCTAAGAGACCACTTGGAATATGAATCCAAGGGTCATACAATGTGCTATAAATGTATATCACTTGTTAATAAAAAATGTACTCTCCTGATTATCTTTCCTACTTGTCTTTGCCATGTGTGTGTTTAACATGGTATCAGAGCTGTAGGCGAATTTCTACCCTCCTCAAATTTGAGCCACTAGTTGTGGCCTCTCTGTGCATGTCATTTCTGCATTCCTGTGGATAGAACTGTCATTATTGTGTGCATGCCTATTTCATGCTGCAAACTGTCTGGATGACCTCTCTCAGCTAGATTTGTGTTGGGTTCTGTATCCACTGTCTCAAATAGAAAATAAAACGCACCTGCACTCCTGCCTATTCTGCCTATTCTTCCCATGCTCTGCATTTCTGTAGCCTGACACATCTGTCCTCTACGTGATAATCAGGGTTTTCCCTCTACATGATAATCTGGGTAACGCTTGAGTGAGGAGTCAATTTGTGAGTGGAGAATTACAGTTTGTTAGTCCGAGTCTGCTCACCAAAAGATGGTATACACCTCACCTCCACTACCTGCATAATATATTCTTTCATATAACACTGTTGCGTTGTTTTCATATAATGTTGTCTATGGTATCCTTGAAGAAGTTCTGTTGCAGCAATCGATGCTCCTACAAAATGTTGTCTCAGTCTCCACGCTGATATATAACAGCGCTTTCACATAAGTCCACTAGTTTCTCTCTCCACGCTAATATATAACAACGCTTTCACAAAAGTCCGCTATCTACTCTCTCCACACTGATTGTGAGTCGAATTGCCAAGTCTTCACTTCAATTTCATCTCTGGCTATTGAGAACGCAAAAGAACGAGAGAGTTATTGAGGTACTTTAGTGTTTTCGCCATAGATACACCCGACCACCTGCGTTGGCCCCTGCCAATACGCTGTGGACGAAAGGATGCTTAGCAAATCTGGTAGGAATTGCTGTTATGAATGAGCTGTGTAAAGTTGTTGTAATCTTTGTTGATGTAAGATATCCATCTACACGGTGGGTTGTAATGGTATATAAAAGTTGTATTCCATGAGTCGAGTCCATTCAATACTCCCACACTATCATCATAGCTTGTGGTTGCAAGGTAGTTTCCACTAGGAGAGAAGTAAGCAGAATGCACTGCCTTATGATGTCGCACAGTAGCAATGCTTTTAGTTTGCCTCTTTCGCATATTTCTCACATCCCAAGTGCTTGTCGTACAATCAGTTGAGCTTGTAGACACTAAATGTGGATTATAAGGATGAAAATCTATGGTGTGTATCCTCTTTTCGTGCAAATTCGAAGGAGTCATTGGTTGTTTGTGATACAGATCTGAAGTTCCTCTTGGAACCATTTTTTCCTGTAGCAGCTTAATTTTGGAGAAGTTGAGTTGGTTTCAATAACCGTGATCAGTAGGAGGAGAATAAATAGAGGAATAAGGAGGAACCCGAGGCCGGCGGGAACCTGAGACCGAGCTTCCCTGGATCTTTCTCGCCTTTTTCGTCTGATCTTTAACTTCTAGGGTTTCTATTCATCTCTGCCCTGAACTGAGATGTGAAGAGCTCTAAGCAGGCATGTGACTTCCCTCTTCCAGAGTTCGAGTCGTTGCTTGAGTTCTTGCAATTCCTCTGTGCTAAGACCGTCCAGTCTAAGTTTTTTCTCTGTCAGACTTGAGAAGTTCACTGCAGAGTCTGCCATTGAAAGCTCTAAATTCTCGCATCATGGAAGAGATATTGTGCGACTTTTGATTGAAGTTCTAGCATAGAGGTGGGATGGTTGGACGCGATGATCGATTTGACGTTTAATTTCTTTTAGTTTACTCGTTATTCATTCACCAAACCAGAACTGGCCTTTTAAGCCGTAAAAGAAAAACAAAGTGGCATCTAGATCGGTTTTAACAGCGCCCAAGTGATGCCATTGGAGGTGTAATTAGAGGTGTAATTTGTACGAGACCTTTTATTGATGGGATTAAGTCTATTAAGCTATACATATTTTATTTCTCTCGGTTTGAAAAAAAAAATTGAATGCGTTGAATGGTTAAGGTATGTTGACTTTTGAAGACCGAAATATGTTAAGGAACATGCTTTTAAAGAGATCTGTGCTTGGTTCGGTGGTATGAAATTTTAATAAGGTTGATACATATATTAAATGGTGAAAGAATATGCGCTGGTCATTTTTGTTATAGAGGACGTGTTGGTTATGTGAAACCCATGAGGACGTGGTGTATATATGAGTAATGTTTCATTGCTTGGTGCTAAATTGAAGATCAATAGTTTCATTTCATGGAGAAAAGATGATTATTTCCTGTAAGGGATGATAGAGATGTCCTCCTAAATGTGCTAAGTTTTTGCGTGTTTTTTTGAGTTCTACCATTCACTGCAGTCTTGCTTATTTTATATGAAGAAATTGATGATATTGTAAACACTTGTTTTGGAAAAAGTTGTAACAAAGTTTCACCCCAGTGTTTCGAAGGTGAGCACTTCATCATCTACCATTTCAAAATTAGCAAATGTAAGGTGCTTCTTATGTGTTTTCAGCTTTGTAGTTTATGAGATTATGTACAACTCTTTCTTTAGCGATCTGTTATCCCACAATTGCAGTTGTTCCACATGCTATCATCAATGGTTACAAGAATGTATTAGTAGTCGCTATTGAACTTGACTATTCTTTTCCACTGGCCGAGAAAGTGAAGAAGCATTTGAAGGATCCAAGCAAGTTTGCAATTGCTGCTGCCCCAGTTGTGGCATTGTATTTAAAACTCATTATAGTTTTTTGTGTTCAGTGTTGTATACTTGTAGTATTTTAAATTAACATAATTTTGTGGTGCTTGTGTGTCATGCAAAATACAAGCAACTTGTAGATTTGGAGGTTGAAGGGATACAAACACAATCTACATACATATGCATTGATTCCTTGTTACTTCGACTACTGCATAAGAGTTTGGTGGGCTATATAAAGGCAATGATTGTTTTGACAAATAAAAGTATTCTTTTATGGAGGAATGTTTGATCAGTTGTATTGTCAGAACATAGTGCTGGTCATGAGTAAACTCTTATTTTTATGTAATGGATTGTAATTGGTGCTTGCTGGTTGCACACTGATCATTTGCTGCACATTTATAAAGGATATTGCTATGTACTGTGAGTGGGTATTAATTTTCTGCATTGAGTAGTAGTTGTGATTAGTTTTTAAGGTGTAATTCTGACATTGAAGAAAAAAAATGGCCAGAATCAATGAAGTATTAGAGTTCCTCAAAAATCTGATATTGTCTACTACTTATGATATATTAAAAGTCAGCAAAGTTTCTCTCACAGACATTCAGGTCTGTCTACAAAATGCACAAGAGAAAATTGATTTTTTGTAGCTCGAATCTTAGTGTTATGCTCTTAACCTGCAAAATGATACCCAAATACAGAATATGCGAAGAAAAGATACCCAAAACATAGAATAGCAATGATTTTATTATTCAGAGAGTAATGTTCACTTGCCTCTTCGAGGGGGCAACCTCCAATAGAGCAGAGCTCGATTACAAAATAAGACACGATGCTCCTCACAGGGAGTCTCTATCCTTTATATATGACTCATACATGCAATACCACGGGCCAATACCGTGGGTTTTATTAATACCATCTATCTAATACTACGACCCATTTGTAACTAACTGTGGTTCCGTCATTAATTGCGGATTAACCACTTACAATTATGAATATGGGCTTTATTGACTCTTGACTATGACGTGATCCCATTACATAAATAAGCGGGTTAGGGTGGGACCCTAACATGCCCTCCCCCTTAAGACTAGCCTTGTCCTCAAGGCTGAAGCTGCGGAAACTACTGAAGAATAGTGGCTGGTTCCCAAGTTGCATCTTCCGGAGAGGTGTCTTTCCATTTGACGAGGACTTCCTTAATCATGCGGCCGCGCAGTTGCTTGTCTCGTGTGTCTAGGACCTGTTCAGGTTGAAGCCAGGTGGACCTTTCTTCGTCCAATTCAGGTAGACTGGTCTGAATTCTGCAATTGTTCCCAATCACTTTCTTGAGGCATGAGACATGGAAAACTGGATGGATTTTTGCAGTAGGTGGCAAGGCCAACTTGTAGGCCACTTCTCCAATGCGCTGAAGTACTTGATATGGTCCGTAGAATTTGGGAGAGAGTTTCTGACACCCCTTGTCTTTGAGTGATGTTTGCTTATATGGTTGGAGCCGTAAAAAGACCTGATCCCCTTCTTGAAATTGGTGCTCTGAGCGATGCTGGTCTACCTGTTGCTTCATGTGGTTCTGAGCTTGATGAAGATTCTCTCAAAGATGGGCGAGCATGGTTGTGCTGTGTTGTAGGAGTTGATCCACTGCTTGTACTTTTGAGCATCCCTTGAGATACGAAGTAGGTGAAGGCGGGAGTTGACCATATACTGCTTCATAGGGAGTCATTTTGGTGGTGGCATGATAGTTGGTGTTATACCACCATTCAGCCAGAGGTAGCCACTGTACCCAAAGGTGTTGCTTTTCTGAAGTGAAACACCTAAGGTAGGTTTCTAGACATTTGTTGACGGCTTCGATTTGACCATCTATTTGCGGATGATAGGAAGTACTGAGTTTTAGTTGAGTGCCTTGTATTCTGAAGAGTTCCTGCCAAAAATTACTAGTGAAGATCGGGTCGCAGTCGGATACAATAGAAGTGGGCATGCCATGCAATTTGAAGATCTGATCCATGAAATATTGAGCAACCAAAGTTGGTGTAAACGGGTGGGGTAGGGCGCAAAAATGAGCATACTTCGACAGTCGGTCCACAACCACCATGATGACTGACTTTTTCCCTGATTTTGGAAGACCTGTAATGAAATCCATAGAAACCTCCATCCAAATTGATGCCGGAATGGGCAATGGTTGTAATGTGCCTGGTGTGTTGACGGTTTCCCCTTTGTGGCGTTGACAGACATTGCATTCTGCTACGAAAGTAAGGATGTCCTTTTTCATGCCTGTCCAAAAAAATGATCTTTTGGTGCGAGCATACGTCTTCTGAAAGCCCGAATGTCCTGCAATGGGAGATGAGTGAAATTCTGCCAAAATGCGACTTTTGAGGGTGGATGTTGGTGATATTACGACTCTGTCCTTGTAGCGAAGAATATCATCCTGCCACGAGTAGCCCTTGGTGGAATTTGGATCTACCTGCAATTGAGAAATGAGTTGGGAGAGCCCGGGGTGTGAAAACCATTCCTTGCGAGCCTCTTCAATCCATTCTGGAATGGGGAGGGAAATTGCTAGCAGAGTACTTTCCTCCTCAAATTGGCGAGATAATGCATCTGCTACACTATTGTCTTTCCCTTTCTTGTAAATGATCTCATAATCATATCCTAGCATTTTGGCTAGCCATTTATTTTGTTGTGGGGAGGATAGGTGTTGCTCCAAAAAATATTTAAGACTGTGATGATCTGTGTGGATTTGGAAACGTCGCCCCAATAAGTAAGGTTGCCAGGTCTCGACTGCATGTAAGATGGCCATCATTTCCTTCTCGTAGGTAGATTGGCCCAGATTCCTCCCACTGAGTTGTTGGCTTGTGAAGGCCAACGGTCGCCCTTCCTGCATTAAGACCGCCCCAATACCTGTACCCGAAGCATCACATTCAATGACAAAAGATTTGGTGAAGTCAGGTAGTGCTAAGACTGGAGTGGAACACATGGCATTTTTTAGAGCTGTAAAGGCCTGTTGTGCTTCCTCATTCCAGAAGAATGAATTTTTCTTTAGGAGTTGGGTGAGGGGCTTCGCTATGCGACCATAGTTGCAGAAAAATTTACGATAATAGCCTGTGAGACCCAAAAATCCTCTCAAGCTCTTCAAGGTCTTAGGTTGATGCCATTCCTGCATTGCCTGGATCTTTTTGGGGTCCACCTTGACACCTTCACGCCCCACAATGTGGCCCAAATACTCTACTTCTGCCATGCCAAACGAACACTTGGACATCTTGACAAATAATTTATGCTTGCGGAGCAGTTTCAAGAGTAGATCTACCTGCTGAAGATGTGCGGCCCAAGTGCAACTATAGATGAGGATGTCATCGAAGAAGACAAGGACAAATTTCCTGAGATATGGTTTGAGAATGTGGTTCATAAGGCTCTGAAAAGTAGAAGGGGCATTACAAAGACCAAATGGCATGACCAGGAATTCATAATGGCCTTCATGAGTTTTGAAAGCAGTCTTGGGGATGTCGACTTCCTTCATGCGAATTTGGTGGTAGCATGAGCGAAGATCCAGCTTAGTGAAGAATTGAGCCCCATTGAGTTCATCCAGCAAATCATCAACCACCGGGATGGGAAATTTATCTTTGACTGTCAACTTATTGAGGGCCCTGAAGTTGGGACACATCCGCCACTCCCCATCTTTCTTGAGCACCATGACCACTGGGGATGAATAAGGACTAATGCTGGGACGAATGACACCTGCTTCCAAGAGTTCCTTGATGATTTTTTCTATTTCATTCTTTTGGGTGAACGGATATCTGTATGGGCACACATTTGGGGGTTGGGCCCCTGGAACCAAGGTGATGCTATGATCATGTTCCCCTCGTGAGGGTGGAAGCTCATGAGGCTTGTCAAAGACCGGCAAATGGTTATTTAAAATCTATTGCATCTCAAGATGAATTGGCAGAGGCTTGGTTTCGACTGCTTGGATGGCATTAAATTGAGCTACAACTCCATGATTGCCCTTTGTTAACAATTTTGCCATCCTATGCGAGCTGATGATAGAGGGGGCTCCTGCCTGGAGTCCACGGAGGGTATGTGTGTAGTTGTTCTGCTTAAAACTCATATATAACTCCTGGAAATCCATTGTGATTGGCCCAAGAGTGCGGAGCCATTCAGCGCCGAGGACAATGTCGCAACCCCCCATGTGTATGGCAAACATGTGGGTTTTCAACTGATAATCCCCCATTTGAAGTTTGACATTTTCACAGCGGCCTTCACATTTCATTGTGCCTCCATCCGCAATTTGAACTTGGAAGTTAGAAACTGCTCGTACAAAACAATGTACTGCTTCTGCGACTTTTTGATGGATGAAATTATGTGTACTTCCACTATCAATCAAGACTACTACTGGGCGATGTTTAATAAAACCTCTGATTTTGAGAGTTTGAGGGGAAGAAATCCCTGCCAAAGCATGCAACGAAATAACTGGTTCATCAGAGACATTGTCCTTTTGGTTGTCTTCTTCTAGCGGCTCATGTTCCTCCAGTGGTGGATCTTCCTCTGTTGAGTTGTAGTCAGTGGCATCAATTTGAAAAAATTTGGGCTCCTTGCATTTATGACCTGGGGAGTATTTTTCATCACAGTAGTAACATAGGCCTTGCTTTCTTCTTTCGGTCATTTCCGCAGGTGACACCTTTTGGACCTTAAGTGTTTGAGTCGTGTTGTGAGCCTGTGGGGGGCGACCTTTAGCGGAGAAATTTGGGCGACTGTATTGGGTTGCTAATGCACGTTCCATTACGAGCTACCTTGCAAGCCTCTGTCCATGTGGGAGGGTGATGCAGTAGGACTTGGGCTTTGATAGCTTCTTTAAGACCGCTGATAAAACATTCCGTGTAGAACACATCTGAGAGACCCCAAGTGCGGAAGGCTAAGGCTTCAAAAGCTGTAATATATTCATCCACTGTACCAGTCTGTCGGAGCTTAGTAAGATGACCCAAAAAAGATGATTCCTGGTCAAAGCGGTCTTGAAGAGCTTTGGTGAATTTGGTCCAAGTCCTAAAAGGTCCAGTGCAACGTTGATGCCATTCCCACCATTGCCACCTTTCATTGTCCAAGTACATGCTCCCCAACATAAGCTGATTCTCATCATCGAAGATGTGATTCAATTTGAAATACTGCTCCATTTGTGCTATCCATGCCGACGGGTGAGAACCGTCAAATTTATGCATGTCCAACTTGGGAGGTCGCTGACTGGGTAGTGGATGGGTGTGCCAGATGTGAGGAGAGTGGCTAGACTCACCCTCATTGTGTTCATTGCCATTATACGCCTCCTCGTGGGCTTGCTCCTTGCCCTTCGGGACTATTTTCTCGACCATGCTACATAGTCCGGTAAGCTGAATGTGGAGGTTGTGCACTGATTCTTCAAGTTTGTCCATCCTTTCATTGGCCATCGCTTGAGCTCTAGTTTCTACCATACACCAACTAGATTTTTTTGAAAATTGGGACCGCCTAAAATTTTTCACTAAGAAGTGAATGGTACCACCGTGCTCAGCTCGTTGTCCTGATTCTGATGGGCTAGATCACCAATAAGCGCCCCGAAAGATCTCAGACTCCTTTTTTTTTTTTTTTTGAAAACTCCTAACGGAGTTTTACTCCTTCCTTATCAATACTGCAGTGGCCAAATCCTCAAAATGTCAATGCGGCCAAAAGTCCTGTGAAAATTATACCCCGGTATAGGAACCCTTCACAACGACTCCGATCTGGTGGATCTGAGAGATCTAAATGGAGGATCTGATAGCTCTGGGTGGCGGAACAGACTGCTTTTGCGGATCTGATGGATCTAATAGATCGGAATGGCTGATCTGCGAACTCGAGACTGCGGGACTGATGTCTGCTGCTACTGCACCCCTTTGCACAAGCGGATCTGGAAGAGATGATGTGTGATCCCCCGATAGAAAAGGGAACTATGGTCTTGAGGAGTGTCAGGTGCTACAGATCGCAATATACATAAGGGTCTAGCAGTAGTACTCGGCCCAATGTTTTAGGGCTCTAACTAAGGAGGATCGACCGTACCCTTAGCTGTACAACCCGACTACCCTATCGTATGGGTGAGTAATCTCTCCGAGTGCTGTTCTCGGTGTACTGTAGACGCGAGACGGCCGACGATTTATCTATGGCGAGGTTTCAAGGGAGCCTAGGGGGCTTCCGATATACCCAGAGGGTACGTGGAAGACAGTCCGTGCGCGGTTCTGTCTAATGCGCTACTACTCGAAGGGGTACCCACAGGGGTTACAAGGGAGTCCAATAGATGTGACCACCTCTTGTATTTCCTGCGTGCATGCCTCCCCAAATCCGCAGGTTTATGCGCTCAACGACAGATCCCGTGGTTTAAAGACGCCGGAACACATCTCTAGCCAAAAAGAATTTTTGCTAAGAAATGGAGATCCCACCGGCCCTGGAAAGTGCTCTGATACCACTTGTTATGCTCTTAACCTGCAAAATGATACCCAAATACAGAATATGCGAAGAAAAGATACCCAGAACACAGAATAGCAATGATTTTATTATTCAGAGAGTAATTTTCACTTGCCTCTTCGAGGGGGCAACCTCTAATAGAGCAGAGCTCGATTACAAAATAAGACACGATGCTCCTCGCAGGGAGTCTCTATCCTTTATATATGACTCATACATGCAATACCACGGGCCAATACCGTGGGTTTTATTAATACCATCTATCTAATACTACGGCCCATTTGCAACTAACTGTGGTTCCGTCATTAATTGCGGATTAACCACTTACAATTATGAATATGGGCTTTATTGACTCTTGACTATGACATGATCCCATTACATAAATAAGGGGGTTAGGGTGGGACCCTAACACTTAGCTACAGAAAGAATAATTAAAATAGAGGAGTCATTCTGAACCTATTTCTATTCAAAAGATTAAAATAGACTCCCATAAAGTAGCGGTTGTACATGCAGATGTAGAAGTTCAGTTTGCACTTTCCAAGCCCATCATCAGACCTTGGGAACAGCTTGTCCACAACAAGCATAGAACTGGTCTCAGATATGAGAAGGAATTGTCCTTTCATATTCCAGACTACTCAAAGCCCATTCATTTTCAGAGTCCTGGATTCCTTCATGATAGTTCACCACCAGCTGTTCCAGATTCTGCTCCTCTTCCACAACAACAACAACAGATTGTGAAATACCAACACTATGACCGAGTTGGCCATATGAAAGATCACTGTTTTGATCTTCATCCATGTAAGCACTGTCATAAAACCAGTCATTCTTCAAACAGATGCTTCAGAAACAAACCTCCTGCAAGAACAAAGATTCATCTTGGATGGATCGCTTCTTGGCAATGGGCATCAAAAGCTAAGAAAATATTCCAGTCACATGTCAGAACTTGTTCTAGAGTATTGAACAGTCTTGCAGTTGGGTTTTCTCCATCATCTCACCTTGTAGCTGACAGGGGGGAAACAATGGTCATATACAAGCTTCAAAGTCACATCAAGCAAGCCTGAGCCACAACCTACTGCACCAGATTCAGAGTTGTAGCTAGAGACAAAGATTCCCCTGAGCATGCCTTCATTTGGTAATGCCTCTTCAAAGAATCTGGGACACTTACTGTAGCAGAAGACTTCAACTTCTTACCAGTTTCGGAAGAATTCCAGGAACAAGATTGGGGACACTTCCTCTAGTAGAAGACTTCAGCTTCTTGCCAATTTCGGAAGAGTTCTAGGAATTGCATTAAGCATTCCAGAGTTGTTGGCCATCCTTAAACCATCACAGGTTGAGACTTCCCTTTTCAGGTTGAAGTTCTCCCTTTTATGCGGGGTGAGACCTCCCTTTCATGGTTGAAGGTTTCCCTCTTCAAAACATCAGGAGCACTTCCTCTAGCAGAAGACTTCAGCTTCTTACCAGTTTTGGAAGAATTCTAGGAATTGCACTAAGAATTTCAGTGTTGGTGGTCATCCTTAAACCACTGCCCTTTATACCAACATTTTAGAGAGCACATTAAGCCTAGTACTTCCATGCATTTTCGCACATTTTGTATTACAAATCTCTTCTTGGACGGTTAAGGGGGGGAATGTTGGACACCTAATCCTATAAGGGTTAGTGTAGAAGATGAACAACCAAAAGAGTCCAAGAGACCACTTGGAATATGAATCCAAGGGTCATACAATGTACTATAAATGTATATCACTTGTTAATAAAAAAATGTACTCTCCTAATTATCTTTCCTACTTGTCTTTTCCATGTGTGTGTTTAACACAGAGTATTGGTTAGTGCAGTTGGCTAAAGGTATGAAGAAATGAGTTCATCATTGGGTAAGAGCTTGTGCACTTGAATTGAATGGTATGCCTACCGTAACACATTTGAATGTATTACCATTGGGTTCATACAATATGTTGTTGGGGATGGTTGGTTGTATCTTCATAGAACCAAGGTGGATTGTTATGATAAAGTTGTTCAGTGTGTTGATGACAATGGGGAACCAAGAGTCTTACAGGGTAAGAAGAAAGATACATTAGTTAAGATGGTGAAAACTATGCAAGAAAAGTGTAGCAGTAGGAAAGGGTGTAAGTTATTCATAGTGCACATTTCTAGTGATAAGGGTAAGGAAGTTGAGGATATGGATGTGTTGAGAAGGTACCCAATTTTACAACAATTCAAGGATGTATTTCCTGAGGACATTACAAAGTTTCCACCTCACATGGAGGTAGAATTTTCTATTGAGTTAGTGCTAGGCGCAGCTCCAACATCAAAAGAACCTTACAGGATGAGCACACTTGAGTTGGTTGAGTTAAAGTTGTAGTTGAAGGAAATGTTAGACAAGGGATTAGGCCAAGTGTGTCAACATGGGGTGCACTAGTATTACTCACAAAGAAGAAAGATGGAACACTCAAATTATGCATTAACTACAGGCAATTTAACAAAGTGACCATCAAGAACATGTACCCGTTGCCAAGGATTGATGACTTGTTCGATCAACTAAAGGGAGTGACAATGTTCTCCAAGATCGACTTGAGATCTAGATATCATCATGTATTCATCAAAGAGGAAAACATTTACAAGACCACTTTTCAGAACATGTATGCACATTATGTGTTTGTTTTTGTTCCATTTGGCTTAACTAATGCTCCAACTACATTTACGTGTTTGATGAATAGTGTGTTGCGTCCATATTTGGATAAGTTAGTTATTGTGTTCATTGATGATATATTGGTATATTCTAAAAATGAGGAAGAGCACGCCAAACATTTAATAGGAGCATTGAGGTTGTTGAGAGAGCATCAGTTGTATGCTAAGCTCAACAAGTGTATTTTCTTTCAAACTAAGGTACACTACTTGGGGCATGTTGTCTCCAAGGAGGGCATTGCAGTAGATCCAGAAAAGATAAGAACCATTATGGAGTGGGTAGCTCCTAAGAATGTAGATGAGGTCATATCTTTCATGAGTTTTACAGGCTACTATAGGAGGCCCATAAGGAACTTCTCACAGATTGCTTATCCTATCACATCATTGCAAAGGAAAAGTATGAAGTTTAAATATATTGAGGAGTGTGAGGCTAGCTTTGAGAAACTCAAGTAGTTGTTGACACATGCACCAGTGTTGTAGTTTACAGATCCATAAAAAGATTTTGTGGTATGCACAAATGGTTGCAAGAGAGGGCTTGGTGGAGTCCTTATGCAGGATGGACAAGTGGTATGCTATGAGTCCTAGAAACTAAACAAGCATGAGAAGAACTACCTAACACATGATTTAGATTTAGAAGCAATCATACATGCATTGAAGCTGTGGAGACACTATCTTCTTGGAAGGAGATTTGTACTTATGAGTGATCACATTGGGTTGAGGTATTTGTTTGACCAACCAAATATGAATGCTAGATAGGCTAGATGGTTGGACACGATCAACGAGTTTGATTTTGAGATCAGGTACATCAAAGGTAAAGAGAACAAGGTGGTAGATGCTCTCAATAGACATGTACATGTAAATCACTTGACAGTTATGAGCTCCCATGGGACGAACTTATAGGATAGGGTCTTATAGGTAGGTGAGCATGATGTCAAGTATATGGAGATTGTTCATAGGTTGCAGTAGGTTGCTGGTAAGTTTATAAGTGTAGGTACATGTATAGGTATAGGTGGAAGTATAGGTACAAATACAGGTGTAGGTGCACAGGGTATGGATTATTGTCTTACAGTAGATGGGTTGGTCAGGTTCTGAGACATGATATATGTACCAGATAATAATGAGCTCAAGAAGGTGATCTTGAGGGAGTTTCATGTGAAACCTTATTTAGGTCACCCAGGTTATCATAAGATATTAAATGTACTAAATAAATTTTATTATTAGCTAGATCTAAAGAGAGATGTATCAGAGTTCGTGGCTAGATATTTTGATTGTCAGCGAGTGAAAGTAGAATGTAAGCATCCGGGTGGACTCCTACAACCGATCACGATTCCTGAGTGGAAATGGGAGGTCATTTCCATGGACTTCATCATAAGGTTTCCAAATATAGTGAGATAACATGATTCCATTATGGTCATTGTGGAAAAATTGACAAAGGTTGAACACTTCATTCCAGTTAATTCTACATTCTTAACTAGCGATGTAGCACAGGTATTCATCAGAGATGTGGTCAGATTGCATGGTGTTCCAAAGAAGATTGTGTCAGAAAGGGATGCAAAGTTCACTTCCAAGTTTTGGAAGGCATTATTTGTAGGTTTGGGCACAAAGTTGGCCTTCAACATAACTTGTCATCTGCAGATAGATAGAAAGACAAACATGATATTGGAGGGCATGTTGAGGATGTATGTGATGAATCAACAACGGAAGTGGGAAGAGTATATCCATTTGGTAGAGTTCACATACAACAACATTTATCAAGAGTCATTCAGGATGAGTCCTTTTGAGGCATTGTATGGGAAGATTTGTATGACTCCTACCAGTTGGAGTGATCGGATTAGAAGGGTGTTGATTGGACCAGAGATGTTGGAAGACATGGAATAGGAATGCAGGTGATCAAGAAGAATCTAAAGGAAACACAGGATAAGCATAAGAGTTATGCAGATAGGAACATGTTGTTTAAGGATTTCCATGTTGGGGAACATGTGCAATTGCACATCAAACCAAAGAAGAGCTCCTTGTGGATTGGATCATGTGCAAAGCTGGCACCGCGGTTTTATGGACCCTTTAGTATCACTGCGAGGATTGGGCCAGTAGCCTATCGACTTGCACTTCCCCGAAAGTGAAATTCCAGGATGTTTTCCATGTGTCATTACTTAAGAAATATGTTAAGGATGTTGATCATGTGATTGACTGGTCTGTATTGCAGGTGGAACCAAATGGAGAATTCCAGCCAGAGCCTCAGTGTATATTGCAGAAAAGGGTGCTCATGCTTCAGAACTGAGCAACGCAAGTTAAGATGCAATGGAAGCACTTTGGGCTCAATGAATCTACATGGGAGATGATGGATCAGATGTGGGCTATGCATCCTTCCTTGTTTTCCGGTTGAGGAAAAGAAGTTTTGGCTTGGTGTTTTGGTGTGATTTTGGTATATGTTTGGATGATGTTGGTTTATGTACATATGTATATGGATTTAAGTACCGCCATGAGCTATGTTATAAAGCTCCACTATGCGGTATGTTGTTATGATGTCATGTTATTATGTTGGTTCGTTTTTAGCAAGATGATCATTGTAAATACTACATCGAGCTAAGTTATAAAGCTCCACCAGTAGTATATATTTTGCTTACAACAATTTTGTGATTATAGGTGTTGTTAAACATGAGGACGGTGGTCCCCCGGGGGGGGGGGGGGGTTGTAACAACATTGGTGAAAATTCCATGTAATAAAAGTTAAAAACAATAACCACAAATGATGGGACACTTATTCCAAGTGGAATGTTGGGAAAAATCCTAGTGATGGGGATCACTTGTGATTGTTTATGGCTAAGGAAATTGGCAAACACAATGGCTAAGGCTTTGGAAAGGCAAAGTGGAATTTTGGCACATTTATTTATGAAAATAATGGAAATTAGGATAAAAGGGAGGTGAAAGGTCATAGGTTGCATGTGAGGAGGAAAATGAAGGAAAATAATGGAAAATGAAGAAAATAGAGGCCTCATTCATTAAAAGGCTTTAGAGGATTATGGTAACCTTTTGTCAGTTCATTGTTGGAGCTCTCTTCTATTCTCTCTCTCTCTCTCTCATACTCTTGGAGACTTAGAGTTTTCTTTGAGCACTCTTGGAGGGTGTGGCATACTTGGATTTTGGAGCAAGAAGGAAAAGGAAGAGAAGGAAGGCACAAGGGGGCATCGAGATCAGCAACTACAACAGATTTTCTTGCAGGTACCGAGTTGCATGTATGTTTCCTTCACTAGTTTTGGCATGCATAGGACATGCATTTGATTTCTTGGTTGTTATGTATCATTGGCATGGAGGAATGCCTAGATTGACAATGGATTGCCTAGCCTTGCCATTTCCTGGATAGCCATGGTGATTGTGGGTTTAATTTCATTTTTTGTTTTTGGTTAGTTCTGATGTTTCCTTAGCTTGGGTTGAGTTACTAGTTCCTGGAGCCTTGGTTGAACAAACACTTTGGAGCCTAATAATAACTTGGTTTGACTTACTAGTCCCATAGCCTTGGTTGGACATACACTTTGAAGCCCTTAGTGGGTTGAGTTACTAGTCCTGGAGCCTTGGTTGGACAAATGCTTTGGAGCCCTGCGACAACTATGGGTTGAGTCATTAGTCTTGGAGCTTTTGTTTAGTCAATTTAAAGTTCTTAAATTGTAAGCATAAATTATCGACCAGGGCAGGTAAACTGATCAAGTGCAAGTGCATTGTATGTGTTAGAAGGCATTCATGTTGTTAAGGTGATTATGTTATCATTAGCTAAATTAATATCAAACTCTAGAACTAGTGTTGAGATGATGTTATTATCTATACTAGGATGTTAGTTTTAAGATTTTATTGTTAATTGATTATTCTAAATGATATTTCTAGAATTAGTTCTGATTGAATTGAGCTTTTAGAATGATTGGATAATGATTTTAACTCTTTTCAATAAATATGTTATATTAATCTTCTTTTCAACTTATCAATTGTTTTTGGATTTTTATGTTGCAGCTAAACAAAGTTAATTATGAAAGCATGAAATGACATAAAGAAAATACTAATTTATCAACTTGGAAAATGAAATGTGTTTGAATTCAGATGCTGAGAAAGACTACCACTCTTATCTACTGCAACTTTATTTCAATGAAAAAGAAAAACATAAATGAGATTACTGAGCTATGAAATCACTAAGCTATGAATGAAAATAAATTAATGAATTATGCTAGGTATTAAGCAAATGAAATGACTGAGTTTATGCTAGGTATTAAGCAAACAAAATTTACTATACAGAGATCAATCAAGTGAACCTATTCGCAAACTTCATTGAACTACATCTTAAAAATATGAAAACAGGGCATCTATGAATTAAATCTATGAGACAAAATAAAATCTAATTGAAGTGAATCAAAGACCTGATTTGCATACAGGGGCCCTCCACGAGCCAGTAAATCACCTTAAATCAACAACACATAAAATGTATGAAACAAGATCTTTACATTAAATGAAAACGAGTTCTACAGGATGCTCAAAATTACATATAGTGGTGCACACATTACAAAAAGATGCCAATATTTTTATAGAGTTCTTATGAACAATATGAGATATTCAAGCCTACAAGACTTCAGTACAATCCTTATCAAAACTAGTTTATATCGTTTATTTGTCGATTTGCTATTGAAAAAGTGAATTGCTGAAATCTCTTGAAATTCTAACTCTGTTCCAGTGCATTGTCATGATATTGACCTCCATGGTTGACCGTGTTATGGTGTGGATCTCCTGGTGAATTAGCTTGAGTAAATAGGAAGAAATCCATGAGAGGATCATTCAATCTACCCATATACTCGTTTGCTAAGATGGTGCACTCAAACCTTGTCAACAATGGAAGTAGCTGCATATCTATGGATTAGCTGCAGAATCAGGTTGAATTCTATAGCTGCATGTAAACTTTAATAGAAAAATAAGGCATATTGACAAAATATGAAAAAGAGGACATATGAATGTTTACCTTGTCAAAACCTTATGTTTACTGCATTTCTTTGGATGACAGTGGTAGGAAAAAGGAGGTAAATATGGTAAAAAAGGATGTCAAGATAAAACAGTTCTTGGACTCTACATTCCCCCACACTGGAGGTTTTGTATGTCCTCATACAATACAAAATTGTCATTTTCCTATATACCTTTTCCAACACATCCAGGTTTCACTTTCTTCTTCTTCTTGGTAGTTACTGCCATCCTTGGTTTCCTCATAAGGATCTTGTATTTCAGGTTAATGATTTCTTTTTCATGGCCTTGTTTTTTTTCTTCAATTTCTTATTCTTTTTATACCATACACTTAAGTGAAGAATGAAGTTATCACATTTGGAAATTTGAATTCCATTTGTGCCTTCAGCGTTTGATTTTCATTTTTGAGGTACTCGTTTAATGTCTCTAGCTCAAAGATTTCTTGTTTTAAGACATTAGATGCTGGAGGTTCTTGTGGCTCATTAAACTGGTTGATTTCTTCTTCTAGGTTCTGAATTGATCCGTTGGCTGCTACTTCCTTTCTTTCTAATGATTCTATGTAATCATAGATTTCTTGTTGTACAAGATCAATACCTGGGATTTGTACTGGACTTTTTGGAGGTGAAATGAAGGGAGGTGGTGATGCCCTTGGTGACAGTCTCAGTGATTCTCTCAGAGAGTCCTCGAGATCTTCAACTTGCTCTTTTGACTCAAGATCAATATGCTATGTAACTTCCGGGGAACCTTCTTTCACTGTGTTCAATCTTGTGCTTCTTCTCAATCCTGTGGTTGGAAACCCTTGAATTTTCATTTCTTTAACTTTTGAAATTTATTTCTAAGCAAGGATTTTTGTATGGGGTAAAACTTTTATTTTTTTGCTGGATTTCTTCCTTCTAAGACTTGCTCTATCCATTTTCTGCAAAATTTCTACAATTGGTAGATCATCCTCTGACAAATCTTCTTGATGTTGTGGTCCCTGTTCTATTACTGTCTCAATTTTTCTCTTTCTTCCCCTTAGGGTTTTGCTACCACTTTGTTGTTCAAGGTTTTCTCTCCAAAATAATTTCTCACTAGAAAATCTTCCCAATTATCACCTATGCTTTGAAGATAAAACTCAATCAAAATTTTTACTAACCCATGATGGTACATTGTGTTGTCTATAAGATGGATTTTCTTCTGCACATTTACTGACATTTTCATAAGGCTATGCAACAAAAAGTATGGAAGATTCATTTGACTCTCTTCAAGGAAATTAATCAATAGCCTAATGTGATAGAAAAACATACACCCAAATTGGCCTTCACAAGTAACAAATTTGTGAAGGACAAGGAGCAAATTTCTCCATTTACTTTTGAGGGCAGAGCTAGGAATACCTTTTCTGAAGACAATAGTATCTATGCTTGCGTTTTTTAAGAAAATTTTCCAGTGTTCCCCGATTCCTTTGTTCTTGAACCATTTTTATCCAACTCTAAGCAGTCGGTGGCTTCTGCAATTAGGGACTCTGTCACTGCGAACTTGACATCACCTATTTCAACTTTCGTTCCATAAAAAGATTGTGCAAAGGTTTTTGTCACCTCCTTGTGGAAGCCATGAAACTTTTCTATGAGATCTAACCATTGAAATTTATGTAACAATTCTATGGTTTAGGGGTATCCTTCCAAAAATTTCCTTCTTGTTGGTTCTGTTCGAACAATAACGCCCATAGTGAGAGATGTTTTGTCTCAAGAATTGTTTTACTTGTCTTAGTAGGGTTTTCAATTTAAAATGGAGAGACTGTATGAATTGTAAGAATGAGAGAACGAGAAAGTATAATGAAGGTTTACGGGGATGAGTTAGCCGTTTGAATGCATTTAATTCAATGATTCGGTGATCAAATTGATGGATCCGAAATGAGAACGAGATAGGAGTTAAAATGGTGGCGTATTATAATGGATTGACAAGGGATTATCATCCATGAACTACAATGATTTCGGTTTCTTGGTAATGTTATGTCCACGTAATTCATATACACAATATGTTGACCCCTATTGTAAAATTAAAGTGTTACATACCTTAGATTTATTTGCTAACCTTTATTTGTCCTTTGATGTCATTTGCAGGTACTTTTCACTTTAAAAGGAGTCAATCATTCTTTCAATTTGAGCCATGTTAGATTGGCTGCAGAAACCTTATCAGAGCTACAGAAAGTTGCCAGAGCTGCAGAAAGTCACTAATTCTGTAGCTAAAATTTTTCAAGAAATGGATGCTTAGAAAAAGGGATTCTTTTTAGTAAAATGACAAAGAGAAAATTTAAGGCACCAACAAGAGTTGGTTTTCACTTTATATTTTCTTTATAAGCATGCTAAAAACTTGTTGGTTTTCAAGTTTATACATTATTATTATTATTATGAAATAAGAAAAATAAAATTTATAAGGTGGAAAAGAATAAGAATTCTTCTCAACCATCTTCAATTCTGAGTTATCTTGGAAAATTTTGACAAATCCTTCTTTTGTCAATGGCTTCTGATAAAGTCTAAGGCAATGTCCATTCACTAAAAGAGGATTTTTCTCTTCATCAATAGTCCTGATTCTGGCTGCACCATTGTCAAATACATTTTCAACTTCATAAGGTCCAAGCCAGTGAGTTTGGAATTTTCCGTGGAAGTTCTTGAACTTTAAATAAAAAAGTAATGCCCAATCTCCTGGATGAAATTTTCTTTTTTGATGTATTTGTCATGCCATCTGGATCTTTGTTGCTGAACTAGGATGGTCTTCTGGAAGGTATCTTGTCTTATTTCATCAAGCTCATTGAGTTGTCCCATCCTTTTCTTTTGTGCTTCTAATAAGTTAATATCCAATTGGACTGTTGTTTTATAGGCCTGGATCTAGAACTCTATTAGAAGTAAGACTTGCTTCCCATAAACAAGTTCATAGGGAGTATCTCTTGCAGTACTTCTCCATGTAGTTCTATAAGCCCATAAAGCTTCTGGAATCTTTTCTGCTTAGTCCTTCTTATGTAAGTGTATAGTATTGGTGATAATTTCTTCAATCACCTTGTTTGTAGACTCAACTTGTCCATTAGCTTGTCGACGAGTGAAAATATTCTAAAAAATAAATGAAACTACAACATTTTCAGTAGCAAAAGAAAGTGCTTTAGCTTCTACCCATTTAGTGACATAATCAATACATACTAGAATATACCTTTTTTGTTTTGAAGGTGGATTGATTGGACCAACAAAATCTAGTGCCCATTTCTCCAAAGGTTCAATGAGTACCTGAGGTTGTAATGGCATCTCATTTGAAAGAGTAGGTTTCCCCATCATTTGAGAACAATCACTTAAGATATTCTTTGGTATCCTTGAAAATGGAAGGTCAATAATATCCTAAGAGAAGGATCTTATAAGCAGTTCTTCTGTCAGAGAAATTCCCTCCACATGGTTCATCATGGCATGCTTTAAGTATTTCTGGTATCTTGTCTTCTCAAACACATCTTTTGATGATGAGATATGGTCTTGTTTTGTACAATTCTTCATTTATCCATGAGTAAGATATGTTGTTGTGAATTATCCTCCTCTTTTCTCTAGGAGACAAATGAAATGGTAATTTCCGTGTAGCTAAATAATTAGCAATATTTGCATACCAAAGTGATTTAGTAGAGACTAAAAAAAGATATTCATCAGGAAATTTATCCTCCATAGGTTTATCATTGTTATCGTTCTGAATTCTAGATAAAAATTTAGCAATTGTATTTTGTTTTCCGCGTCGATCTAGAATGGTGATGTTGAATTCTTGCAATAGTAAGAGCCATCTAGTTATTCTACCATTAGCAATTGGTTTATTCGTTAGATATCTAATGGAAGAATGGTCTGTTTGAATGAAAGTTTCATAGGCAATTATATAATGTCTGAATTTATTAATGGCATGAACTACAGATAAAAACTCCTTCTCAGTTATAGTATAATTTAGCTATGTTGGAGTTAATTTTTTACTAGTATAATAGATTGAAAAAGGAGTAAGGTCTTTTTATCCTAACACAACTCCTAAGGATGTGTCTGAAGCATCGGTTGATATATGGAAAGGCAATTTCCAATTAGGTCCTTTTAAAATAGGTGTTTCAGAGATTTTCGTTTTCAAAGTTTCAAAGGCATTTTGACAATCAGAATCCCAACTAAATTCAAAGTCTTTGGTAAGTAGTTTGAAGAGTGGAGATTCAATTTTTGTGAATTTTTCTTTGAATCTTCTATAGTATCCAGTAAAACCAAGAAAACTCCTAACATACCGTTGACAATTTGGCACTAATAATTTAGAAATGACCTCTACTTTAGACGAGTCTACCTTAATTCCGTCTCCTGAAATATGGTGACCTAAAACAATTCCTTCATTGAACATCATAAAAGATTTCTCATGACTTAACGAAAAATTTGTTTCTTTACATCTTATTAGAACTTTTTCTAAATTTTCAAGTGCTTCTTCAAAAGAATTTCCATAAATTGCGGAATCATCCATATATACTTCCACACAATCATGAATAAGATCAAAGAAAATTCTGAGGATTGCTCTTTGGAATGTTACTAGCGAATTGCATAATCCAAAAGTAAGTACTCAGTAAGAATAAGTTCCCCATGGATAGGTAAATGTGGTTTTATCTTGATTCTCAAGTGCTACTTGAATATGATTGTATCCAATAAAACCATCCAGTAATTGAAAAATACTTTTTCCTTCCTAATGTGTCTAAGACTTGATCTATGAAACGGAGTGGAAAGTGGTCTTTTAATGTTGCTTTATTCAATTCCCTGTAATCGATACATACTCTCCATTTCCCATTTTTCTTAGGAACAATTACTAGGGGTGAAACCCACTGACTCTCTGATATTGGATAGATGAAGTTTACATTTAGCAGTTTTTGTAATTCCTCCTTAACAATTTATTTCATATTTGGATTCATTCTTCTTTGTGGTTGTCTAACTGGTCTCGCGCTCTGTTGAATTTAGATATGGTGCATGAAATTTTTAGGATTAATTCCTCTCATATCAGTGTATTCCCATGCATAATTAGAAGAGTGTTTTTGTAAAATTTCTACCAGTTGATTTTTCTGTAATTCTTCTAGGTTTTCATTAATTATCAATTTTTTGCCTAGAAAAATATCTTTTGAAGAATTTCCAAATTTTTCCATAGAAAGTAAAGACACTTGTCTAGATGATAGATATTCGATTCAACTACGGTCATAATGTGAGGAGGGTTCATTATTTTCCATTAGATTTAAAATTTGGTCCTCCTCACTTACTTGTTTAGTAGTGAAAATAGGTTGTATATCATCATCATCATCTATCCATTCCTAATTCTCTATTTCTATTGTTGTTTTTGCAGGTGGATACAATGTAAATTTCTTTGTAGAACTTCCATCTGAGATAAACATGTCACCTGATCTACAACTGATGAAAACATCAACCGTAGCTAACCAAGGTCTTCCTAGGATTAATGAATGTCCTCCTAAATTATTCTTGGGTGTTAAAACCATGAAGTCGACAGGATATTCCCAAGAATCTAAGGATACACAAACATATTCTAACACACCATCAGGTTTAATTATAGACCTATCTGCTAATTGCAACAATGTTGGTGTGTATTGAATATTAGGAAGCCTTAGTGAATCCATGATTTGTTTACTCATTATGTTTATGGCTGCTCCTAGATCAATCAATGTGTTTGGTATTTCAATTCCATTGATGTGGATTTTCACAATGGGGCTCCCTAGGTCTAGATATTTTTGTATTGTTGCTTTCCCCATCATGATGTCCATAGTTTTTCCAACTAATTGAATTATTTTTGTCTTTTCTTTTCCTTCCTAAGCTTTGAGTACTTAATTCCTTGATTTTTTTGCAAAAGTTGTTATTTCTTTTATAGCTTGCAATAAATTAATTTTTATACAAACATTTCTTAACTCATCCAACATATTATAATTAGGCAATTTTATTTGTTTTTCTACTCCTTCATCAATTTTCAAACGTTCAGGAAAAGGTGGTCTAATGGATACTGAAGGTTGTTCTATAATAGAAGTATTATCATAATTTATATGAACATTTTATGTTTGATTATTTTCTTTCTGAGGAAGAGAGATTTCTCCTTCTTCAGATTCATTTTTATCTTTTTGAAGATTTGTCTTCGCTTCCTGAATAACAACAAGGGGTTTTCTTTGCAATACTCTACCAGAACTTAATTGAACATTATTTAGATCTAGTGGAGTTATTACATAGGTTTGAGGATTTTTCCCTTCCATATTGTCAACAGGTTGTGACATTTTATTATTTGGATTTAGAAGTGGTTGAGCAGGTAATTGATTTGGTTTTTGTGCAAACAGTAGGGAGAGCTGTGGATTTTAATTTTAGATTTGGACTTGAGGTAATTGATTAGCTTGAGGAATTTTATTAGATTGAGGAATTTGACTAGATTGAGGTAAGAATTGTGGTGGAAAATTAGGATAGGATGGTGAATATTTTTGATATTGAGCATAAGTCCCATAAGGATTTTTCCATCCCTGATTCCAATATTGTGATTGTGGATGAGCCCAAGGCTGCCAAGATGGATTCCAATTATTTTGTGTAGACTGAGAAAATTATTGTGATTTAAAGCCTTATGGTTGATTTGCTTGAGAGTTTTGAAATGGTCTCTTAGCAATAAAATAAAGAGGGTCTACTTGTTCTGGTATCCATTCATCATTAAATACATCCTTAAGACACGGTAGAGAAGGAGATTCTTTAGTATCATGGTTATATGCACGTATGGCACAATTTTCTATGCTTTTTATATCTAAAGGACATTCTCTTAGAGCATGCTTCTAGGACAAAAGATAGATAATGCAACATTTTCATACTTTTGCTTGTTTTGTATTTTAATGGTGTCAATTTGTTCACTAAGCCTCCCTAAAATATCTATCTTAAAAGTATCAAGAAAACTTGAATTCTCGCCCTACTGACTGTCCCAGTTGCAGATTTATTGATTCTTGATAAGAGAGGATCCCTAGGACTTTTTCCAACTCGTGCTTTACCCCTTGAGATATGTACACATAGATCACAAATATCTGCAAATGGTAATTGGGAAATATCTCCTTTTCCCGTCAAGTTAAGGATATCAATCCACTCATCTCTGATAGATTTGAGTAGGATGGATTTCAAATTTTCCTCATCCAAACTATCCATTTTTTCCTTTTTAAGACTATAAACAAATCTCTCGACTAAGTCTTCAAGATTCTCATCTTATTTTTGTGTCATTTTGAAGACTTCATCCCTAATGTTGTGAGGCACACAATAATCCCTATATTTCTAAGAATGCTTCTTTCATTTGTGCCCATGTCCTTATAGAATTTGTTCCTAGACTCATGAATCATTTCAATATTGAATCCTTTAAGGTAGTAGGGAACAATTTTAATTTATGAGCATCATGTAGATAATCATATGATCTGCATAATACTTAAAATTCAAAGAGAATTGTATCTGGGTCTTCACTTCTTTTTCCATGAAAATTAGGAAGAATAGAAGGTGAAATACTCTTCATTGTGAGGGTTGTATCTTCATTGAAGATAGGAAATCCAAAAGGGTCTTGATCTCCCCTACCTCTACCTCCTCCTCTGCCTCTATCTCCACCTCCTCCTCTACCTCTACCTCCTCCAATCCTATTTTGTTCACCATTAACATTGTGTACCTATCCTCCTCCTTCTTTAGCCATGATAGATTCTTTAGAACTAATATAAGGATCTTCTCTTTTGGTTCCTCTATCAATGGATAATCAAGATGAGTTTCTTGTTCCTCTTCTTCACTAGGAATTTCTAATTCTTCTCCTAGAATTTGTTCACCAGTGGAAGATAGAAAAACTACTCCTCTAGTTGGAGATGTAGGATGTTCTTTGATTACAACCTTAGTAGATGAAGTAGGTGAAATTTTGGATTTGATTTCAGATCTTAAGACTTCAGGAAGTCTTTGTTGGCCTACAAATGGAATTCGAGTTTGAGTGGGTGGTGTGGAACTTCGAAGTTGTGGTGGAGTGAGCGGATTTGTGTGAATTAAGCTTCTTCCTCGTCCTACAAATCTACCTCTAGAGACTCTTTCCCTACGCATATCATGTTTTTATTTGATTTTTTTTTTAACTTATATTTTCACTTCCTGGCTAACGACGTCAAAATGTTTAGTCAATCTAATGTTCTTAAATTGTAAGCATAAATTATCGATCAAGGTAGGTAAGCTGATGAAGTGCAAGTGCACTGTATGTGATAGAAGTCGTTTATGTCATTAAGGTGTTATCATTATCTAAATTAATGTCAAACTCTAGAATTAGTGTTGAGATGATGTTATTATCTATACTAGGATGTTATTTCTAAGATTTTATTGTTAATTGATCACTCTAAATGATATTTCTAGAATTAGTTCTGATTGAATTGAGCTTTTAGAATGACTGGATAATAATCTTAACTCTTTTCAATAAATATGTTATGTTAATCTTCTTTTCAACTTATCAATTGCTTTTGGATTTTTATGCTGCAGCTAAACAAAGCTAATTATGAAAGAATGAAATGACATAAATAAAATCCTAATTTATCAACTTGGAAAATGAAATGTGCTTGAATTCAGATGCTGAGAAATACTGTCACTATTATCTACTACAACTTTATTTCAATGCAAAAGCAACACAAAAGCGAGATTACTGAACTATGAAATCACTAAGCTATGAATGAAACAAAATTACTGAGTTATGCTAAGTATTAAGAAAACAAAATGACTGAGTTTATGCTAGATGTTAAGAAAATGAAATTAACGATACAGAGATCAATCAAGTGAACCTATTCGCGAACTTCATTGAACTGCATCTTAAAAATATGAAAACAAGGCACCCATGAATTAAATCTATGAAACAAAAGAAAATCTAATTGCAGTGAATCAAAGACCTGATCTGCACGCATGGACCCTCCACGAGGCAATTAGTTGCCTTAAATCAACAACACATAAAATGTATGAAACAAGACATTTGCATCAAACGAAAAAGAGTTCTACATGATGCTCAAAATTACATACGGTGGCACACACATTACACAGAGCTTCTAGTATTTTTATATGAGAAATCCAAGCCTATAGGACTTCACTACAATCCTTATTAAAACTAAATTATATCACTTATTTGTCGATTTTCTATTGAAAAAGAAAATCAATGAAATCTCTTGAAATTCGGACTCTGTTCCAGCGCACTGTCTTGTTGTTGACCACCATGGTTGACCGTGTTATGGTGCAGATCTCCTGGTGAATTAGCTTGAGTAAACATGAAGAAATCCATGAGAGGATCATTCCATATCTACCCATATACTCCTTTACCGAGTTGGCACACTTGAACCCTGCCAACAATGGAAGTAGCTACAGATATGTGGATTAGTTGCAAAATTAGGTCAATTCTGTAGCTGCATGTAAACTTTAATATAAAAATAAGGCATATTGACAAAATATGAAAAAGAGTACATATTAATATTTACCTTGTCAAAACCTTATGTTTACTGCATTTATTTGGATGATAGCGGTAGGAAAAAGGAGGTAAATATGGTAAAAAAGGATGTCAAGATAAAGCAATTCTTGGACTCTACAACCTTGGTTGGAACAAACACTCTATAGCCTTGGATGGCTAAGATAGAGACCGATTAGATGATAGATTTATTATGTTTGACTATGAGGTGGAATCATTGTTTGATGGGTTGAGGTGGATGGCATCTGGAAGCCCTGGATGAGTTTTGAATGATGTGTTCTATGAGATCCCATATTCATGCTTGGAATATGGCACGGGGGTGAATGGCTGAAGAGAGATTTGGATCAGCCATTCTACGGTCAGGTGGAACATGGAAGTCCCATCCTGGGTTTGGATTTTGCATCATTAATGAAAGGTTATTTCTCCTTGTATTTCTATGAGAATTTTTATGGATTGTATGTGGTCTATATTGTTGTATTTTCATGAGTATTTATATCCCTATTATACTGGTTATGTATGTGTTTTATAACAACAACCATGTATGGATTTCCTCATGTTTTTACTTATAATTGAATGATCAATGTACCTATGACCTAATGGATGGAATGACAGTTGATATGTTGAGGCATCAATGGTTATTAGCGATTCTCAACTAAGTATGAGACCCCTATGCTCATAACTGTTAATTACACGTGTAGATTACACATTTGCAATATATTTGATGAAATGCCTATCATGGCTAGTAGGGGTCCAGTCAAGGTCTTGAACACGTATTTGCTTTAATACTGTCATTTCCATGTTATTTTACTAATTTGAAGAGATGGTTCAATTCTAGACAGTGACCTGGGCTCTGGACCTGAAAAAGTGGCTCAAATCCTGGAGTCATTGGCATGGCACTAACAATTTTGGTCTCTGGTCACTGGCAGGCAAGCCTGTGAGAGCAACTTTACGTTACTGGTTGCACTCATGGCTATAGCATGGGAGCAACTGAGCCTTAAGTTATCCAAAAGATCAGTGGGACCCCAAGGAAAGCTATCTAAAGTATTGGATTGGTTCTTGAGGGTCCTGTAGTTGATAATTAATGTTTGTATGATGTGTTTCTATTAGTTCCACTTCCTTAATGTGACTTAGGAGGTCAAATCATATCATAGTGGCGTCTCGTCACATGTTTACCTCGACTGGCCAGTTGCTTGGGTAGATATGGGAGGAGGATGTTACAAAAAGTCTTGTATATATCCTCACCATATTCGACCAACACCAAATATTTATCATGGTCTCCACCATCAATGTTTGGCAAGGGGTCCTTGTTTACCTCAATCATTTCATCTTCAAATCTAAATCCACGTAATGACTAAAATCAAATAATTTATTAGATTATTTTATGGCATGCAAGTTGATTACTTCCACAAAAAGAAAACTTCATGTAAATTCAAAGAAAAAAAAAATTGGAAATGAAAACACATCATGAGAAACTTACTAGTTCACTTCGAGATGCAAGTGATGTTGTTAGTGATTTAACCTTTGCTATCATTAATTGAGGCTTCTCTTTCTTTCCTGTAGCTCCAACATTGTGATTACAACTTCATTTTATTTTGTGTGGTTGTTCTATAATAAAATAATCATTTTATTCATGCTTGGTCACTACAATTGTTGGAGGAATGTCCTTGCTCTTGCTAGCCATCCTTTGCTTGTTTCCCTGCACAACCTCTTCCTTTGGAATCACAACCAGTGCCTGATTTTGTTGGTAAAAGAAATGAAAATAATATGAGAGAAAGGAAAAGGAAGACATGATCTTCAATATAAAGGTATAGGATTAATATATTATGTTATTGGAAATGGAGATCACGTTGTTTGCAACAACCTAGATGCAAATAACTAAGCACCAAAAATGCTATCGATGTTGACTTTGTGTATAAAGAGCCCCAAAAGTTTTAATTACCACCATGAAAGGATACAATAGCATTGAATAACAATAGAATAGGAATTATCATCCCAATGGTAAGCAACTACAATGGTTGGTATTAATAGACAATATCTATAGGAACAAAAATAGTTTACTAAGCTATTAGGATTAAAAATTGTTGGTAGAGAAATAACAATAATAGTAGTGAGTAGAGAAACATCATAACAATAGCTAATATAATTGTGATAGTTGGTTCACTAGAGATAGGAAAGTAAGTTTCCCACAAGGTTGACTTAGTAGGATAAGTTGACATATAAATTGATAGAAATAACTTCTTAGTGACCAACACAAGCACCTTCAACTAGGGGACAATCACGGAGAACACAAAACAGTGAAGAGCAGGAAAAAGTAAGGAATAAGAAAAAGAAATACCAAATGTTTTCATGAATTTTTTATTGGAGAAAGACAAAAAGGGGAAAGTGGTGATGCATTTTGACTCAAATGATGCTTTGAATGTGAAGGTACAAGAAGTGTATCAATTAGTTAGTAAGGAGGGGTTCAAGGCATGTAGTGTCTCCCCAAAGAAACTTAGGGATCACTGAAAGAAGGAAGAACCTATTTTGTGTGCCTACAAAGGGAAACTTAAAGATACTTTGGAGATCATTCTAGTCAATCCACCAATAGGATCCATTGACTACATCCAAAAGCTCATTAGTGATCTAGTCAACCATGAATAACAATTGCTTTCAAAAAAATATAGATTGAAATTTTACGAGATCGGGTCAATTATGAATAAATAACATCAAAATTTTAAGAAAGTGAAGGCTTATCTAGTAGAACTTGTTTCTCATACTTTCCTCATGAATGTTTTGACCTATTTTACCAGCATTTGTTGTCGATCGAAAAGCACCTAAGAACTTTTGTAACTTTACAAGAATACATAATCAAGCTAAAGTCATGTAGGAACTTATTTTGGAGCTTGATTTAATATGAATGGATACATAATATATGCACAGAATCTGAATGCTTTAGCAATATAACATCAGGAAGAGCCTAAAATTAAATCTAAGTTACAAGCAAAATGGTGGGAGGGTCTAAAAGGGAATAAATGTATAGTTGGAACTTATTAATGCTTCGAAACACATTTTAGGAATGCACCAACAAGTTCAATAGATGTAGGAGAAGTATAATCCTAACTTAGACTAAAAAAAGGATGCCTCTATATATGAGATGTAGGACTACATCATCTAGATGAAAAATATGTTCAATATAGCAGAAGGAGCATTAAAATATTAGCAAGATTTTGAAGGTAGAATAAATAAAATAGATCCTGATATTTACAACACTGTTGTAGAAGTTGCCAAAGAGCCTCCAATCACAACATGAATATCTGACATGCACATGGCAGGTGCATTGAAATGGACTTCATATCCACTATGAGGACATATGGATATGAATAAAGACAATAACATTGAATACTACACATCTTGCCTCCATCTGTTTTTGATTGCACATACATTATTTCATACACTGTAAATTGACTAAGAGCTTCATGGAAACTTCTACAATTCTATGTATGTATTGATTTGTGATCGTTATTCCTTCATTTCTTTTTTATTAGATATATCTCATTGTCACTTCCAAACTTGTAACTTCCTACGAATTCACATTTAACAATGTTCTTAGCACAAAATTTGAAGTACATGCACTTTATTTAGCGTGAGTATAAAAATACATTAAAAAAAGTTATTTATTATCCAAAGAAAGATTTTAATACTTTAAACAACACTCTGAAACTTCTACAATGGCATTGTCAACCATAAGCATGATCCATTAAGTATTACAATTTTCTTTTATGCTTCAACTATTCCAAAGGGTATGGTACTATTAGAATAACTTGGGATTTGTTTATATGGAGCCTCTCTTCCTATGGAATGGGAGGTATGGTAGAACTTGAATAGGAAAACTAGAGGGGAAGGTTGTGGATGAAGGTCTCTTACTTTATTCATCCACAAGAATTATTGTAGTATAGATACATTTATGTTTAAATTTATTAATACATGAAAATGACCGAGTTACAAAATTTATAGATATGTGGAACTATATTTATTTGTAATCATATTTGTTGCAAGAATCAATTTATCAAGGAAGAATTACACCATATAAGAGGAACAAAACTTCAATTGGTAGGAGTTTATTAATGAGGATCATCAATTTTATTATGTGTGATTCTCCTCTTTTTGGTAAGCATCCATTACCTCATCCAAAATACATTTCTCTGTGTTTATCCTATTCCTTCTGCATTGTTTGAAAGCTTGTACAAGGATCCAAAGAATATCTAAGGTTTGTAGACAAACCCTAGATTAATCAAGTGCATTCAAGAGTTGTACCCATGACTCATACTTTTGCAACTATGTATATTGGGGATTATATTTCCTATGATGTGTTAGCTAGAAGTTTGGTTACACCATGTTTAGTCCATATTTGGATGGGTAGTTTCACTAAAAACATGGCTACTATAAATAACATGCCACTAATAGTTAAATGCGCTCATAGCCTATTCACTCTCTCATTTAATTCTAACACCTAACCTCAACCTTAGCACTGCTATACTCTACTAATAAGCTATTTTTTCTCCACTTTGTGTCGAAAAGCACTACTATGCAATTTCATCATTTGGATTAGCCTTCTATTTTTCTATTGTAAAGGTTGGCCCTAAACAACTCAACAAGTCCAAGAAGGAAATTTAGTTTCATCTTAACATCTACAAGCAAGCATGAGTAACTTTGTTAATTATCCATTCATCACCTTGTCATAGTGAGAAGGTTAATTCCAACATTTCTAATTTAAGGCTTACCTTTGATACTAACCTTTCTAGTTAGGGTTGAAATTTTCCAAGCCTTCAAACTCAAGGTTGACATTTTAGGACAAACCCTCATAAGACCCTTGAATGTATGGGATGGGTGACAAAATAAAAGTTCACAGAAATTTCACAATGGTAATATGCTTGCATTCTCTTGACAAAGGTAGGGAAATATGACAAAACATAACTTTTTCACAAAAAACAAATATAATACACACATTCGAGATTCACATAAAAAACATCCAGTAAAAGTTATGAAGGTTGAGCCAAAATGATACTTTCATGTGCTTCTCTACCAAAAAAGGTAGTTACTTCTTGTTAAAAGATTGCTTTAGATATAGGTTGTGCAATAGTTACCCAATAAAGTGGACATTTTGACTCTGCAATATTCAAGCATAGGTTCATTAACAAGTGAAACATATATACATACACTTATCATGGTTTACATTGTTACACATTTCAATACTTAATTTGCACATGTATGAAAGAGAAACTACTCCCCCAACTTATTTGAACAACTTTGACTATTTTGTAAATTGGAAACAAGGACACTGGGCATATATGTAGACCTTTAAACTTTGAGAAATAAGTATTCATGCATAAAACATTTAGAGATGAATACATCATATCATGTGAAAGCTTGCATCATCAAAAAATCTATTTTTCTTCAAGTAGATAACAATTAACTAAGAATATTGAGAGATAATTAAAACCAAAGATGTCAAATTAAATCCCACAATGCAGTAGGAGGATTATGAAGGATATGTCACAACAACCATAAAAAACATTGAAACATGAAGAATGGGTTCATTGTTGGATTGTATCAAAAAGTAAGAATTCATGATAGATTGCAAAATTGTAAATTATACCCTCTTTTGGTGCAAACACTAATAGGTTATTACTAAAAATTTCCCCACATTCAATCATTTTTGGAACTACATTAATGTTAGCCAATACAAGTTTCTTCTTGTTTTACCTCTACCAGAAATATTTCCATTTCTTGTGCTGAAAACACATTTTCCCAACAAGGGTGTAATGTATCATGGAAAAGAGTCAAATAAATAGTAAGAAGTAATAAAGGACATACATGTTGAAAAATCCCATCCCCAAAGACCTTGCATGGAAAAAACATTCAAGAAATTGTACTCTTAACTCTTCCATGAGTGGAAATTACATCTCTATATGATATATGCCATGCCTGTTAAACACAAGTATAAGATGAAACACCAAACTTGAGCTTCAATGTTATCAAGCATGTCTCATTGTGACTCTACTAGCATAATCATATCCAAGAAAATCTGGTAGATCAAAATAAAATGGAAATTAAGTAATTAAGTAATTAATATCAAGCATTATTTACATAAAAAAAATCTAGAAGCAATGATAAGATGTCAAGATTTTACCAGTAAACACAATAAACTCACTTCCCTAATGAACAAAAAAACTTATACCTTTCATAGTTATTCAATTATTAAATAATGTTATCAAATAAATTTCTTAATTCTACTATTTTATTGAAACACTATCTTCATGTAGGGTTTAGGAAGATTTACTATAAGGCATATTTTCTTACTGTTTGCAGGTTATAAGAGGATAAATCAACATTCCCCTTGACCTCGGATATTCCACTAATATTCTTCCTACTAAAATGCCACCCTTTGCACTCTTTGTGAACTTTAATAATCATTTTCTTTGATTTCAACGTGAAATCTAATAGGAATTATTTTTTGGGTCGAACTACTCATAACATTTTTCTGCAACAGCTAAAGATGCCTAACCACAATATAATCCATTAATACAACTATTAACTAGATATGTAATCAATATAGATATATAACAACTACCATTATAATATTGACCCCTATATCACAACCTTTCTTCTCTCATTAGTTGTATATAAGACCTTAATTCTTATAAAAATAAAAATGGAAATAACCCAAATGTAATTGCATGTAGTTAAGTCAAATAAACAAACAAGAATATGAATTTTGAGGATAATAAAAAGAACTACATGCAAATTTTAAATGTAGCATATCATCACCCTAGATGACAACACTAAATCTATTCAAGTGCACTAGCATTCTTGTCCACATTATTTGTAAACTCTATACCTAACCATCTCAAACAAATGAATCAAAGAAAAAATTCTGAGTTGTTGGCAATTTTCTTTGCAAATTCCAACTCCACATGATTGGTCTATATGAAGTCGTTGTTCATGGTATTTGAAAAGTATAAAGTAATCTCTTTGCAAAACTAGCCAAAAATAATAGGATAAGCCACTTAGGATATAGGATATGGAAAAAAAGATTATGTGCCTCTAGGGGTTAATATGAAGAATTTAAAATTCCATTTTATGTGGCATATATACCAGGTTACCATTATTATTCACCAAACCTAAAAATAGATGTTGAATCAAAGTAGATGAATGAGCTCTTGATTTGCCCAAACATTTAATACAAATATGTATTGTCACATATAATTTTCTTTGTTTTTGAAGTCTATGGACGTGAAGATTTGATTTTGTAGTCATATGCATTCATTTTACCAATGTAATACACTTAAAGCAATTTTACGCCTATAAACATGTGACACCTCCTTGGTGCATTAAACACCTTCACATGTTTGAATCATTTTCAAAATATATTTTTTCTATGATATATATCTCGATTATATATTATTTAATTTAAATTTAAAATATATGATATTAATGATAATAAAGATTGACCTCTCAAAGACACATAGGGAGTTAAAAAGTAATATGTTATTGCCTTGAAATTCAAGGAATATTTATCTCTAGCCATTAGTGAGATATATTTTACAACCAACATCAATTCTCAATGAGTGTTGTTGGGAAAAGTATCCAATTTGGAATGCCCCTATCCCACTCTAAGGTGTGATAGTGCCTTAGCAACAAACAAGGAAAACTATCTGAGTATTCTTCTTTATGAGATGTAAATAGAGAAAGAAGGATGTAACTAACCGGTGTCTTCCACTAGTTTGTCGATCCAATCACTCTCTCTTTTGTTCGCTTCCCGCTGCCTGCTCCCTCACTGGTCCAGCTTCACCAAATCCCTGCAAGATCACAAGAGAGGAAAACTACACAAACATAGATTTACATTCATAACTAGTTTAGGATCAGATTAAACTAAACATGCAAATATAACAAAGCATCATTGGTATACAAGCATATAGGAGAAACTCAAATAGCTTTATTGATATGAGAATAAAGTCCAAGAGGAGATACAACCAAGTGAGTCCCGATCCAGCATCTACCTCCCAGCAAAGGAATCCCTTCCTCTCCTCCAACAAAGCATAAATCACCCAATGTACTAATCTCAATCTCAAACCAACAGCAATTCTCTGCAAAGTACAAAATTCCAGCCTCCTGAACCTCTGGGTGAGAGATCCATATATAGATGTAAGCAGAGAGGATGAGTCAGCTTATGTTTTGACTTGTGGCTTCTCTCTGTCAGTTCTTGCTTCCACTTGGAGGTTGAGAGCCTCTTACTCATCACTAGTCGAATTCATTGAGGCAAGTGTCATTGGAGAAGATTCTGGAAGCTTCCATGGTCTTTCCACCTCGTTGAATGAGCTTGCCATTTGTCATTTCCCGCTCAGCGCACCCTGGTAGTGCTTCCACCTACGTTGCAATGCACCTAGCCAGTGTAGCCTCTGCATTTCAGCGCAGGCAACTAGTGGAGCCTCTGAATTGATCCTGATTTGACTAGTTTTGGGCAGTTTCTGGTGGAGAACTTCTGGGAGAAGCTGTCTTTTGTTGACCTTGTTCCTTTAGGGGTAGGAACAACTCTTTTAGGGACTTTGGATCCCTTGGATTATGGACATTTCATGCTCAATGCTGTAAGGCACAAAAATGTCTATAACAGTTGCCCCCTAAAGTATGAGGCCGTTTATCGGGTGAAATGCTTTATTAGGAGGATCCGAAGTTCTTCCAATGCTGGGAGGAGACCTGTAATAAGATACAATACATTACATTATTTTTCATACTGCTTTCATGATCTAGCTGAGGCGGGCATTCCCATGCTCTGCTTTATAAATTCATTTTTCTGTACATAGAATAGACAATCATCTGATGGTAGACTGATGATTTTGATGAAATCATCATCCTTTTGGTAGGATGATTATCTGCTGTAATGCTGTACATGTCAATGTCTTTATTTTTCCTGAATATATATCGCAGCTCGGATGGATGAAACTAGATCTGGGGTCTTCAATCTCGTTCGATCTTCACTCTAAGTACAAGTCGATCCATGTGAGAAATGTTCTGAATTCGAACATGGAAAGACATCGCTTGATTACCAGTCAATGATGTAAACTGTTAACAAGCGCGAGAGGAATCACCGATAATGATAATGACCCTCAAGGTACTGCAGTACAATTCACGTGGCGTGAATAAAGTACTTGGCGTCGAACACCACGCAAAATCTTTCGGTTGAAGGTCATTGATGTATACCTGTCACCGGAAGTGAGAAACTTGCCATTGAGGCATGCAAGCTTCAAAGTACTGAAGGGGGTGTTCCTAGATCAACTTCTTAGATAATGAGCTGATGTCGACAAGAAGCGATCCGTCAAAGGAGGGCCTTAATGTATCCCACATCAGTGACACGGAACGGAGCAAATGATTTTGATGGAGGTGAAAACGATCTGATGATATATGGTTCAGGGTGGCGGTCATGAAAGGATGAAGGATAATGTATGGTAGTGGATGGGACACGGTTGACTTCTCTGGATGACTTCTCTTGAACATATCGGCGACACTTGTGTGATGGATCGGTAGCATTTACCCCAAAGATGGATGGTATTGGTGAGACCATGGTGATGTGATCGGTGAATGAAACAACCCAACCCGACTCAGGCACGGAGTGGAAGTGTCATGTTCAAGAGCGACTTGCTACCAATAAAAGTTTTCTGAGTTTCTTCCCAATTTTCCCCAGTCATTTCTAATCAGTACCTCTTTATTTTTGTCAAGCTTGAGGAGGATAACATATGCTTGTTCTATAATTTGCCCTTCGGGCAAACCCATCGCTATGTTTTAACGAGCTTAGCGATAGTGAAACTCGTTCTCGTCTAAAGACAAGTTTGTCGCTATTAATGTTTTTTAACGAGTCTAACGACAAAGATAACTCAGTCCTTTTCAATTTTAGAGAGTTTGAAAAGGTACGTAAAGGTAACTCCAAAGTTCCTTTTTCGTCATCTAATCCCTTAAGTCCGAAAAAGTATAAAACAATACAGAAGGGATGGATTTTCGATAGTTTTAACGAGCCGAACAAAACAAGCGCTCGATCTTTTTGTGCAATAATCCCTCAGGTCCAAAAAGATTAAAATTTAGAGGAGGGATAGCACTTCCGATCGCTTTAACGAGCTGGAAGGCCAAAACTCGGCAATCTTTTCATATTTTACGAGTCAGATGAAAAGAGCTTAAAGAAGACTCGTCTTTTGAGGAACGAGTGATGAAACGGGTTAGCAGCTGATTCCAGGTAAGGGTTGGAATTTTCCAATCATGGCAGTGTCACAAGGATGGCTAGTGAAATCACTCTTCGCAGCTGTTCCTCAAAATGGGTAAACAATCAAATGGAGGTGAATGATCGACCAATGGAAAAGTGGAGGTGACGGTGAAAACACGACCAAGGCTTTAATGGCTGATAATGTAACATTCACAGTGGTTATTTACTGGAGGGTAGTTCATTTTTTAACGAGCTTAAACGCGGAAAAACACTGCTCGGTCTTATGTTTATTTTTTAACGAGCATGAACTATGTGCTAAAACTGCTCGATTAATCCAGTCATATGATAAGAATGTCTCATTTAAGATTCCATTTTTTATGGAGCTTGCGCCTTACAAAGCTTTGCTCCGGATTCCTTTCTTTATGCAAGTTAGGAAACGACTAACCCAAAAAACAGATAAATAACCGCTCTTTGCTTGCACTCCAAAAGGTTTGCATGCCCCCAGGTATAAAGTATGATTTCAAGGTTACCCCTACTTCATTTTCCGCCAAAACATTTGTTTTACCGAGAGAGGCCTACCTCTTTCAGGTTACCCAAAGATTGTTCCGTTAATCTTTCAAACAAAACACTTCTTCGGCGATGTCCACCGAGATGAACAAAGGTGAATGACGACGCCCGCCCTTTCACATAACTTTGACAAAAGAATCTTATTCTAGAACAACCCCTCTTCCATTCTCGGACGGGGTACGGACTAGTCATATTCTCCCGCGGAAACCTACCCTATACCCAAAGTTTTCCTGCCAAGGCAGACCAGGACGCATGCCCCCTGGGTTCCAGTCATATCCTTCCGAATCACTCACGCTCATCGGGAGGACGGACCGTGGGTTGAGACATTTCTTGCGTGAAGAGACCATTTAGGGATGGTATATGACTATTTGCGATGCGTGATCCGGGAAATGAAAGCTGGTCCACGAGCTTGACCACTCTTCCTTCGTGCGGAAAACACATTACTCTAAAGAGTGAGGAGACGATGGATCCCATGCAATATATATAGTCTCGTCCAAGGAGTAGGTTATAATCCAAGGGTCCTTGAACGATCATCACGTTCATTTGAATGGTCTTCCCTTTCAATGTGATAGGCACATTGGGGAGGATCCCTAAAGGTCGACTGGTTCCTTTATCGAAGCCTGTCAGATTTCTCATTTCAGGAAAAAGCGTCGGCGAACGAAGCGCTTTCCAAGCAATAGAGGAAAGGATACTCACAGATGCCCCCTCATCAATGATGGTGCCAGCCATGACCATTCTGTATATTTGAACGATAATTCTGAATGGTATGCTTGCTAGCAATCGGGGTCTGCCTAGTTGGTTCCAGTCGAAGGATACAACTAGGTTGCTTGGTGGTGGGACTGAGTAGACGGCCGGATATCGCTCTGACGAACTTCCTTCCTGCGATAAAGGAATGGGTGCATTGCCCCCGTTTTCGTCGGAGTCTGTGTTGATGAAAAGAATCTGGATGGTGTCATCCTTGTCCTCTTCAGTGACTGTATCATTCGAAGATAAATCCTCTGAAGGCAAGACCGGGTCAACTGCCGCCTCGACCTTTTGATTTTCGTCTGGTATGGATTCGGTCAGTTTATCCTCAATGATAGACGCTTCAGCTGACCACTTGAGCGGGCCAGCTGGATTCTCAACTAACGAAGGACTCGGCAAGAGTTTTTTATATCCAGGAGGAAGTCATAACGGTGAAAGCGGACGATCTTCCAAGACTCTTTTAGCCTCGTCTAAGAAGGGACAACGGTGGAGGGCATGGTCACCTTCGCACAGTCTACAGGGAGGTCTAGTTCTCCCTTTTTGTCCTAGAACTTCACATTCGCTAGTTGACGGCGTACTTTCAACATGGCTATCAGAGGTTGATGACACCGGATTGTGCAAACGGGGAGACCAGTCCCTTAGTATCCGAGGGATGCAAGGACAATTTCTGTGAAAGTGGTCTCCCTTGCAGATGACACATGGCGATTTAGGCCTGTTCAGTGCTGTGTGTGGATTTTCATTAGACGACATTTGTTTTCCCTTATTTGCCTTTGGCTCCTTCTTCTTTTTCTCTTTCTTCTTCTTTTCCTTCTTCTCCTTGGGAGTTTGGTTTTTAGTTTTACCAGTCCCATCACGCGAAGAGGAAGGAAGAGAGGAGTAATGAGAGGAAGTAGAAGGTTGGTGGGAAATTCTGGACTCGTCTAATTGTTGATTCGACTGTTCAGGAATAGTGGTGTTCTGAACGACATTGGTTGAGAAGAGCCAGATGGGCAGGCCAATTGTCAGTCCTGGAAGCGACAATGTGGCCATATGGGGCGCACCAACATCTCCCCAAGAGGAGAAGGGACTAGGATTTCCACCAAGGGGAATTCCTTGGTTGGTAGGCTCCATTTTCTCAACCTAAAGATCAACGTAGGGAAGAGGGTGATTATTCCGTTTAAAATAAATTTTAACGACGCTTAGACACAACTTGCTTTTTCAATTTTAAAGAGTCGAGAAAAAGCTAAAGATGACTCTAGTCTCCTTCGATGTTTTAACGAGCCCGAAGTGACAAATGCTCGGATGGACTTTTTCCGTTATAGAGTCTGAAAAAGGCCAAAAGGAACTGCTCTGGAGTTCTAGGTAGAGGGTGTGCCAAACTTTTCGCAAAACTGTAGAATACTTTTTAGGGTACGGGCGGTCAATCTTCCCGAATGCTGTGTTCAGTGCATTGCGATCAGTAGGGCGGTCGACACGGCTTCCTATGGATAAAGGTTTTATTCCTATAGGGGTCTCCCAATATATACGCGACAGTACGTGGGAGCACAATCCGTACTGGCACTTATCGTCTCTCAGGAGGAATCACCCAACTATCAGTGAGGCGACCAGTGACTAGGTTTTACGACGCCGGAACACGTCTCTAGCCTAGACCTCTATGTTGTGCGTTAAGTTACAAAGTGTTGTTAAGTTCATTCAATTTATTTTAGGTTGATCTTTCTTAGAAGTTTGCCTTTTTGGATCACCACGAGATGTATGATACAGTTCCTAAATGCAGTCTAAAGATGATAAGCAAGCTCTTATATCTTTTCAATAATGAAAATCCTGGCTACAAGGGGAAAAGAAAGACACCATCTTTTCTCAAAGAGCATAGAGCACACTGTAAATGCACTTTTCCTAAATCAACACATACAAACTGTCAAAATGCAAATGCACATATGCATGTATTTGTTTTCACTTTCTTAATATTGATGCCTAAAAAGAAAGCGGTTGTACAAATTTGAATTCGATTTAAAGTGAAAAACACAAACAAGTTTCCTTTTCGAAATCAAAAAGACGATTACGACACTTTATGATTTACTTGTTTCAACACTAGAAATGCATAAATTCAAACCAAAAGACAAAAGTAAAAGCTAAATCAACTGTGAACAGCAAACAACTCACTCCTAAGATCAAAACGACACTTACGACAGGTCTAGATCTAAGGGCGACAGTATGACTAGTTTACTTTTGTAATGGGAAACTGCAAATGATGTAACAAATACAGTTTCTTTATACAACTGAGGCGGAATTGAGGCAAAGAAAAGGGGTTTCAGATAGGTACACTGACTGATAACAGGCTACAAAAACAGAGATAAAACTGAGCAAAAGGAAGCAGGGAACCACAGCTGCACAAAGCAAAGACTGATCAGCGCACCCCCAGCACAGAGAAACTAAACTTCAGCACAGGTAGCCTTCATGGGACCTGCGTTGAAATGCAGAACCTCTTCACAGAGTCTGCGCTGAAGCAGAAATGAGAATGGTTTCTGGGTTCTGGGTCACGGTTTGCAGTTTAATCTACGGTTTTTGGCCGGATAAAAGCTATCAATTAGGTACAATTAGAAGGATGATTTAAAGGAGGACTAAGATCTATCACAAAGGGCTATTAGAGCACTTGTGGATCAGCTGTTCAGATCATAAACAGGCCCAGCGAATGGACTAGAGTAGCTGATCTCTACTTTGCATTTGTAGATGGCAAATGCAGTTCGATTCGGCACTCTTGAGTTTATGAGAAGAACAACAATAGAAACACAAATAAACTAACAAGATACGTTCCCCAGCGGAGTCGCCATTTTGTTGTTGGGAAGAGTATCCAATTCGGAATGCCCCTATCCCACTCTAAGGTGTGATAGTGCCTTAGCAACAAACAAGGAAAACTATCTGAGTATTCTTCTTTATGAGATGTAAATAGAGAAAGAAGGATGTAACTAACCGGTGTCTTCCGCTAGTTTGTCGATCCAATCACTCTCTCTTTTGTTCGCTTCCCGCTGCCTGCTCCCTCACTGGTCCAGCTTCACCAAATCCCTGCAAGATCACAAGAGAGGAAAACTACACAAACATAGATTTACATTCATAACTAGTTTAGGATCAGATTAAACTAAACATGCAAATATAACAAAGCATCATTGGTATACAAGCATATAGGAGAAACTCAAATAGCTTTATTGATATGAGAATAAAGTCCAAGAGGAGATACAACCAAGTGAGTCCCGATCCAGCATCTACCTCCCAGCAAAGGAATGCCTTCCTCTCCTCCAACAAAGCATAAATCACCCAATGTACTAATCTCAATCTCAAACCAACAGCAATTCTCTGCAAAGTACAAAATTCCAGCCTCTTGAACCTCTGGGTGAGAGATCCATATATAGATGTAAGAAGAGAGGATGAGTCAGCTTATGTTTTGACTTGTGGCTTCTCTCTGTCAGTTCTTGCTTCCACTTGGAGGTTGAGAGCCTCTTACTCATCACTAGTCGAATTCATTGAGGCAAGTGTCATTGGAGAAGATTCTGGAAGCTTCCATGGTCTTTCCACCTCGTTGAATGAGCTTGCCATTTGTCATTTCCCGCTCAGCACACCTGGTAGTGCTTCCACCCGCGTTGCAATGCACCTAGCCAGTGTAGCCTCTGCATTTCAGTGCAGGCAGCTAGTGGAGTCTCTGAATTGATCCTGATTTGACTAGTTTTGGGCAGTTTCTGGTGGAGAACTTCTGGGAGAAGCTGTCTTTTGTTGACCTTGTTCCTTTAGGGGTAGGAACAACTCTTTTAGGGAATTTGGATCCCTTGGATTATGGACATTTCATGCTCAATGTTGTAAGGCACAAAAATGTCTATAACAATGAGAACTAGGAAAGCCTTGGTGACATATGTTGAAAAGCTCCTATATGCATGTGCAACAAAGTCTGAACAAAAAAAACATTGAGGGAGATATAACAACCCCGATTTTAAAATATACAGATAATTAGATCAATTATGTGATTTACATTCAACACATTTCTATTCAACTAAGTAGCATAAAATTTTTGAGAAATAGAAGTAAAGACAACTTACCTATAGCGATGATATTCCTTACTTGTAATTTTGGAGTTGAATGCTATTTGAATCTCACTAACTGCAACAAATTTTTGGGGACGACTCTCCACCCAAACGTAGGCTCAGTTGCATATAATCTTTCTACAACTAGCCACCCCCAAACCTTCAATCAATGAACTACTGCCAGGGAATGTTTTGTCCCACAACACTTTTCTCCCAAGAGAATAGATGATGGAATGGTCTCTCATCTTCCTCATCGTCTATTAAATAGACCAAACATTGGAAGGGGAACCGCATGCACACATTCCATGTGTCAACATGCAACTTTATTTTTTTTTTATTTTAAGTTTTACCTAAGTTAAATTTTCTCTTAATTTATTTCTTTCTTATTTTATTCATTTTTTACTTTTTGATAACTTTACTTATTTTTACTCTTTTATAGTTCTTTTAGTTAACTCTTTCTTATTTTATTTTACTTTTTGTTAATTTTACTTACTATTTTATATTTTACTTTTATACATACTTATTTAAAAATTTACTATTTTATTTATTTGTTATTATTATATTTCTTCATTATTTATTATCTTTTTTTTATTATTGTTTATTATTTATTTGCTTATATTTTAATATTATATTATTTATTATTATTATTATTAGGGGACATTACATACTCCCCCTCTTTAAGGAACTTCATCCCAAAGTTAAATTGAATCATTTAACATTTTATTTATTTAGTTATTTATTACTTCATGTTTGCCCTACACCCTCTGTTGAACGAGTATAACTGGCAGGCATCGAAAGTTTTCACAACAGCCGAGAAATCTTAAGGAATCTCTATCAATTTTCCCACTTTCGGAACCAGGCATAAGCCTCATCGGTCTGTATCCTAGTCCAAGGCTGGTCCCAAGGCTCGCACTTGACTCAGACCTCATTTGCCCCAAGGAAGGCATCTGGTATGGTACCCAATGACTCCAGGCATCTCACAAGGTAGTCCACTCCCTCCACAACTACTAAGGTGCACAACCTCAGGCATCAAAGTCCTTACACCCCCACTAGACTTCAGCATCCCAATCCAATGCTAGGTACCTAGCCTACAATATCAGGCACTTGGCCTCCTCAAGATGGTCCCATATCCCTTCAAGAGCTATCCATCAAGAGCTATACAAGACAAAGGAACCATTGGCATATGTAGTGTTGATTGAGTATGTCCCTAGCCCATATGGTGTTACATATTCTCCCTCGCAAGTATGGGCTCCCATGAGATCATCAAATAAACTGGCCCTCTCGGCCCATTTGTGGAGTTCCTGTCAGTCACCACATCTCAATATGTAGCCACTGCATTAGTTATAATCATAGTATCATAGAAAATAATCTACATGCCAAGTCTTGCATGTCATCATGAAAACATAACATCATTGTTAATCACAACATTCTGAATAATAACCAACTACATGCTCATGCATGCCATAAAACTTGCATGAAAATACCACATTCTTCACTTTATGAAATACCATCATAAGTTATAACATCAACATATCTTCATCAAAGATATATCATGGCATCAGAGAATAAATGAACTACATGTCAATATACATCATATCATAACATCATGATCCCTATGCATATCATATCCATCATGAGCATACAACATCATTATCATAACAAATAAATAAATAAGCACCACATATGCATCATTAACCTCTCATGAGAACTATATCCATTTATCACATACCATCACATCATGAAACATCATTAATATGATAACCATCTCAATACTTATCATATACAGAACAATAATACACTATAAGCATTCTTATCATGGTTCATAAAAAAAAAATCATTTGTTTGTATAAACAATGAATACCAACTATAAAATAAGATTATTCAACATTCCTCTAGGATATAAGTTATCTCACCAATACTATTAGTGTCATGTTTTCATCAAGATACCAATTACTTTTCAATAATCATTTCCACTTCTTTCAACTAGGAAGTTGTCTATTTACACCGTAGATATACTGATTTAAGTACATATTTAAATTTCAAATGGGCCTCATTATCTTGAGACTTAATGTATTGTCATGTAATCTTCCTTCCCAAAGTAATTTTAGTGAAATTCATTGTTAAGATATTATTGTCCGGACAATCATTCCCTAAATCATCAATCTCAAAATTAAAATCCTTTGGTACCCTTTGGCTTATCGATTCCAAGACTACTATATGCAATTTCATATAAACATTTAGTCATCATGATTTAATTTTATATCATGCTAATTCACTTGTCCGAAGGCTTGTTGATCCATGGTGATTTATACATCACTTAATAATTATCATTTTCATCCTAAAAAGATTGACTTATCTCATCAAGTTCCCATCTCAATACCACTTGATCTCTTTATCATAGCTTCACCCTTCTTCAAGTTCGACAAGAGATTCTTCCACTTAATTTTTGCTCATTAAATACTATCTTTAGTTTAGAATTTGAAACTGTTGGAACACTACTACCATTATTGTCCATGAAAAGTTTAAATGTGTGGTGTATTGTGGACACTTCTTTTATGCTACGGGAACAAAACTTGATAAGTTTCTCTATGTGAAGTCTTATTCATGAAACAATGAGTGTAGATTAGTAAAGTAAAACCTCTATTAGTTGACTCTCACTTTGTCAATATGTACACAATACTTCTCACAGTCTACTTATAAAATTTCTAACAACATTCCTTCTTATACTTCAACTGTTATTTTTGACCATTTATATCTTTAAACATTTTCCTAGTTTATCATTGGTCATTCCTCAATTACGAGCATTCTCAACTTCCTATATTGGCACTTTTAAACTATGTAGATCATCACTATGTCCTTTACTAATCATGTTGCTTGGTTCAATCATCAATATCCTTAAGAGAAATTTCTTCTTGACAGAAACATCCCTTCACTTCCTCCTACCATATATTCATAGATATAATTTATTTTTCCCCTAGTCTCAATTATCTAATATCCCATATCTACTAGCTTCAACAATGGAAACTTCTTCAATTTTAAAAACATGTTATCAATTTCACTTTAATTTCTCACCTCCAGTCATTGTGGTTTCTTTTCCTCGTCTCTTAAATTCATAAAATTGATACACTTTGGAAATGTTGTTACTATTCCCCAACTTGGTTAATACCCTATAAATAAATTCATTAAGGTGGTTATCAAATGTAATCCACTTATCATTTCTTGTTTTAAGGCATCAAAATAATAGAATTTCCTAATAATACATCCTCATGTCCACAATTCATGCATATAGTTAGTCACCTATGGAAAACTTTACAATGTGGCTCTCTCATTAGAGGGGAAAACTATTATAGATGATGTCATGCCCACAACTTATCTCCTTCAATTGATCAATTTTATTATGGTTTTACTTCTTTAATCTATGTCATCATACTTTCTAGGTTCCTCCAAAATGACCCTGATTATTACCATAATTATTCACTTCATTAGTTAGTCACCAATATTTTCTTCCTTGTATGCATAATCCTTAAATAGACCTTATAATGATTCTCATCATGTTCTTGTATGGAGATAATTCTATGATTTTGCAACCATTTTCTATGAGGTTATTCATTCATAAGGTACCTTTAAAGTCCTAATATGGTATTGCTCCTTGTGATTTCTCACTTGTTCTAGAATATGGTATTGCTTCTTGTGATTTCTCACCTGTTTTAGATTTTTTTTTTAATCACCTAAAGTGTCTATTTAGTACTCCTTCTTAGAACCCTTGTTTCCTTTTAGTTATTTTTATATGTTATGGATTCCTTATCCTTTCATGTAGTTGTTGTGAACTATATGGAGGTATATATTGCTTGTGCTAGCAATCTCTTAATTTGATTAATAAATGCCACATTTTTATTGAATAATCAACATCTTCTTCACTTCCATAGGTTATCTAGGAAAGCTTATATTATTATGTGATTTTCTAGTCTATCATATACTTCCTATTAATGTTCAAAACCATTAAGTCCATTTCATGAGTAATCCCATAAAATCTTGGATAGAAATTATACAGACTATTGATAACATTAAATTTTATTATCTATTTCAACATAACTCTAATAATAATTAAATAATTCAAACTTTGTAATCTAATTTATGAAATAAATAAAGCCATATCTTATAAATTTCCTATCAATCTTTAAAATTAAACCTTTACTATACCTTATATTAATATATATTTTACCTAATATAAAAATAACAATTATAAACTAATTCTTATTTATTAATCATTAAACATAACTAAATAACAATTATAAATTAATTCTTATTTATTAATCATTAAACATAACTAAATAATTTAGCATTTCAATTATCATACTCTTTTGAAATCAAAATTTTCATAATTTTTCACATAACACATTATTGTCCATGCCCTTTGAAAACCACACTTCTCATAAAATTACATATAATGTTTTATTCTCCACATTATTTTATATTTGATTTTTTTATTTATTACACTTTGCATGACAACCAGGAATAATATAGACTGAAGTGAACATAGGGTCATACTGAAGTCAAGGCATTGCATGTGAATCATGGCAATGCAAGCTATTGGTTAAAATGAAATTATTTTTCTATCAATTTTAATTTATATGTTTAAAGCAATATTGAATATATTTCAAGGGTTCAGACCTGAACGCCAATTCATAAACCATAAACCATTTATTTCTTCTCGTTATATGAAATTATAATCTTATAATTCTTAGGATGAAGTGACTATATGGCAATGCTAATAAATATGTATAATTATTTATTAAATAATTTAATTTAATTTATATATATTTTAAAATAAATATTAATTATCATGTACTCCTTGGTGGGCTCTTACCTCGATTTGGCTTCTATCGTGTCGAGTTTATTTGTAGGTTATAAACTTAATAACAAGGTCAATCATAATTAGTTAATTTGAAATATAATGACCATGCCAAACATGGTTCGAGGCAAGAAAAAGAACAATGTACCACATTAAAGAATTGGTTGGGTAACTTTGTCTAAGTGCAAAAGGGGTTTTGAATTGGTCATATTATATATGGTAATTTCCGTGGCATGCGCAAGCAACGATGGTGGTAGGTATAGACAAATAAAATATGTAGCTATGGAGAAACCACCCTAATACGTTAGATGACACCTATGTATTAAGGAGGAAACCAAGCGACTCTGTAAATTGTTGATGTATTTATTATCTGGAACACTTATTAAAAGAGCTATGAAATCTTAGAGTATAAAATCTAATAATATATATTATATAATATCTCAAAGGTTTATGAGATAACTACATGTTGAATATTTTGCATTGGGCATTATTGTACGTATAATGGATTCACAAAATAATAGTTTAATTCAAACTTAAGTCAAACTAGAGATGGAGATGGATAGAAAAATAAATTTAGTTTAACTTTATTTTTAGAATTATTCCATAATTGTAAATTCAAGTTAAATTTGGTTTAACTTTATTGTTAAAATTATTTAATAATTGTAAATTTTATTAATTATATACTAGTGATTTTTTAAGCCTTTATATTTTTAAAAAGGGTAATAGAATAATTGCCACGTTTTGAAATTGGATTAATCTAAATTTTATCAAAATTTAAATTATTAATAAATCTAATTAGTTTTTATTTTATTTTTTCTAATTTCTCTCGAACTTTTACCTAGAGGTCACATAGAGTCAAAACCCGCTCTGATACCATATGTAACAACCCCGATTTTAAAATATACAAATAATTAGATCAATTATGTGATTTACATTAAACACACTTCTATTCAACTAATTAGCATAGAATTTTTGAGAAATAGAAGTAAAGACAACTTACTTGTAGTGATGATATTCTTTGTAATTTTGGAGTTGAACGCTATTTGAATCTTGCTAACCGCAAAAAAGTTTTGGGGACGACTATCCACCCAACCATAGGCTCAGCTGCATATAATCTTTCTACAACTAACCACCCCCGAGCCCTCAATCAATGTACTACTGCCAGGGAATCCTTTGTCTCACAACACTTTTATCCCAAGAGAATAGATGATGGATGATCTCTCATCTTCCTCACCGTCTATTAAATAAACCAAACATTGAAAGGGGAACCGCATGCACACATTCCATGTGTCAACATGCAACTTTCATTTTTTCATTTTAAGTTTTACTTAAGTTAAATTTTCTCTTAATTTATTTATTTTTTACTTTTTGATAACTTAAACTATTTTTATACTTCTTTTAGTTAACTCTTTTTTATTTTATTTTACTTTTTGTTAACTTTTACTTACTATTTTATATTTTACTTTTATACATACTTATTTAAAACTTTACTATTTTATTTATTTGTTATTATTATATTTCTTCATTATTTATTATCTATTTATTATTATTATCTTTTTTTATTGTTTATTATTTATTTGCTTATATTTTAATATTATTATTATTAGGGGACATTCCCACCCTTTAGGGTCTTTTTTCACAATAATTATTACATTGTATATTATAAAATGTGGTGGCAAAATTCGGAGGAAGTGAAATTACAAGGAAGTATATTTGAGGCTTCCATCATCTCTCTCTTTTTTTTTTCTTTCTAAAATCTGGTTCCAAAAATATGTCACTATAGGAGTTGTTCTTGGACATGTAGGGGACACATGGGAGAATTGATAGTGGTGACTTGGTTCAGGTACTAATCCCGTTACCTTGATAAAAATCGCAATCAGAGCAAGGTCAATATTAAGAAGATTTGAGTTAAAATTTTGTGCTTTTGCACATTAAACTTCAAACTATGGTATTCATATTTTTTACTAAGAAAAATTAACTCTAAACCTAGGTAGCTTAAAACTTAAATGCTTCAATCAAAACAACAAATTTGAGCTACATTAGTCTACAAACATGTACTAGTAGAAATTAAGAAAACAGAAAAACTCAAAACTGCTAAAAGTACCTAGTTGTGTAGATATATCCTTTTCCCTAAGTTTTCCTCATCTCATCATCTTTTGTTCCCTAAAAAGCGAAAATCAAAGTTTATAAGTGTTCAAAAATAAATATATACTAAACAAAATAAAATATTCCTAAAAACAATTATGGATAGTGGAGATTGTTTTGGTTCACCCTCCTCAGAAATCCCTTGCCTCTACGTATGTGCCCCTGTTATTAAAAAAAATAACAATAAATGTTAAATATAAGGTAGACTTGAAAACACATGAACTAAATAAAATCAAATGTACTATCTTCTTGGGCCTCAGTTTCCATCATCTCATCATTTTTTGTAAATTGAAAAGTAAAAGTAAAAAAATATATATAACTTTCGGAATTTATAAATACACTAAACATAATAAAATCTTCTTAAAAACATTTATCGATACCTATGTCACTTGTGGAAACTATGTAGGTATTATCTCCTCATTGATTCCTTCATTTGTCCCAATAACCTGAAAAATGAACATAAAATGTAAGAGCCACACCATAAAATTTATGTGACTTAAAGTCATTGGCAATTTCAAGAAAAAAAATATATATATACATAATAATACTTGTGGTGCCCATACATCAACATGTTCATGAGATATCAATTGTTCCACTAAGTTGAGGAATTCACCATTAAAAAATGATGAAAACTAAATAAGTTTGAATAAATATATAAGTAATATTTGGATACAAAATGTATCTACAGTTCAACATAATAAATTTATGTAACATGCATTATAGCTATTCTTATAAATGTGATTTTATAGTTCATTAATCATTGCTTCCTAGAACTTACCTTTCCAGTGCTCTAAATATCACAAGCCGTGAATCACTCACAATGATCTCTATAAGATGAAGCATATCTCTTGAGATCTTGTTGATCCATCTATCTCAACACCTCATCTGGAAGACTAACAAATCGTGGAATCTGTTCCTCACTCTTTTTATGCCGCCTCTTCCCTAATTCAATTTCCAGCCCTATCAAATCATACTGAGTAATCTCCCTAATCATCTCCCTTTGACTAAGCTACTATGTTGGATGCAACAACAAGCTCATATGGAAGTGAAACCACTCTAGGTGGTTGAGGTGCTAAATGAGGTGTTGGAGCCCTGAATACAACATCTCACAAGCATCAAGTCGTTCATATGTATGACCTTTTCCATCTCCATATAATTTGGATCATGTATATCTATAATTGGTATCCATGTGCACTCGAAACTCGACATACAGCATGCTCACAAAATATTGTGGCACCTCATCATTATTGGGGAACTTCTTGTATACATATAGGAAATTCTAATAAATAAATGGTTCAATAAGAGGGTAATTAAATCTTGTAATTTTCAAATGTTTTTTTTCTTCAAGTCTTAAGTCAAATAATTACAAGGCCATTTCTTTAGTGACCTTGCTTTTAACTACATTATAGGATTGTAATACTAATAACTAATGATATCCTCCTAAATATCATGTCAAAAAATACCTTGGTTATCTATCCAACCCCATGATATGCCTCTATGTGACTCTCTAAACTGTTCAAAACTATTTGGAGACAATATCGAGTAGGGCTAGAGAGGTTGTTACTTTCTAGTTGATTGCGCAATGTCATAAAATGCTCCCTCATATCGTTAATAGTAAGCATGGAGATGTTGTCTTCCCAAGGCATCTCCCTAGGAACATCTCTAGGATGGTGAAGATAAGCATACTATTTTAGAATATTTTTTAATCCTATCAAATTTATACTAGTTAGACTATAGATGTTTCTCATCAATTAAACAATCATATTTATGACATTGGAATGAATTAGTATGCTTATCTTCACCATGTTAAAATTATGGGGCATTATTTTTTTGTTATATGGATGAATTAGTGTTGGGAATTTTACATTTTCTTAAACATCATGCCATTTATCTAGGTTAATATTGATGTCAACCATGGTGATGGAACTGAGGAAGCCTCTTTTCTAACATGGTGATGACAATGGTATTCACAAAATGGTGTGAATTCACTTGTTGGAGATTACCTTGGTTGCTTTAACCTATCTATGGTGATTCTTTGATTTTCATGTACATTGTGTGACACTGGGGAAGGTGGCTACATATTTAAGAGAATGTTTCTCATTATTTACCTTCAAATGGTTATCCTATTTGAACATAGTGATCCTTCTAGATTTGGTCCCACTAGTGGGTCTATTTATTATCTTGTTGACATATAAGGTTATTGGATTTTATGCAAATTCAAATGAAAAATCACTATAGTCATAACTTAGTCACGTATCAAGTCATATGCCAAATCATTCACACAACATCCATTGATGACTAGAACTGTGCACACCACGTCAATAAAGTAATCAACATCTAAAAAATATAAAATAATGTGTTTGTTGACATGTAATTGATGTAGGATTTATTACATATGTAGATGGGATTTCTCATAAAATCATAACATAATAGGGACTCCCTATTGTGGATGCGATCTCTTCAGATTTAGGGCTTTCAATGGTGTATTATTAACTGAAAATAGGAATTAGAATGCAAATAGCTCCAATCAAAACTCTCCCAATATGTTAGTGGAAGACCCTATTTATTTTGTATAGATAAATATAGATAGAGTTACAATGCATGTATACATACCAAGTAGGGTGCCTACAACCTAACCATATTTCTTGGAAGTGTGCCCAACCTGTGTGTGAGGGTCGCCTTAAATAACACACTCAGTCTTGCATGAATGAATTCCTAGAATAGTGACCATGAGGAGAGGACTAATGCATAAAGGAATTTTCCACCACCTCCTCCTTGGAATCTGCACTCAGTTCTAATACTGAAAATCCCCAACTCATGCACCTACTCTAATTCAGGAAAATATAAATTTAGAGAAGCAAATTCTAAAATTAAGAAAAGGTAGAGATGGAATTATTTCTAAGCATAGGCATAACATACATGTGAGTGCCTTTACCACATTGTTGTCTACATAACTACTCTCATGTTCCTTGAACCAAGCTGATGTCAACATAATTATTCTCATGCACTCTGTACCATGTCGTTGTCTACAAAACTACTCTCATGCATCTGCATCCAAACTGTCCTTACAGTTGTGCATGATTTTATGAGTGTGCCACAATTTATTTGCCATGTGTGCTAGATGATAATAATGACCAAGAAATCCCAATAAAAGCTAAGAAAAACAACAATTGCAACCAAGCAAAAAAATTTATTGTAATAATAATAAAAATAACACCATGACAATCACCCTACATCAAACACCCTAAACACTCACATGTTCATCTTTCGACCATTGGATCCTATCTCATTCCACTATTTTGATTTCATATCCATTGAATGGTTCCACTTTCACCATATGAAAATACTTCTGATAAAATAATAAAAGAAATTCATAATTAAAACTTGAATTACATGGTTGACCTATGGCCAAATTAGGTAACATAAATTCAATCTTCTTTTCAAATTCTCAGAACACTTTAAATTTCAATCCCAAAAAAGTATAACTAGGTCAACATGTAACAATGAGAAATCATTTTCAGTAGTTGTAGTCAAAATGAGCGCATAAGCTAGGAATATTTTGGTTTAGGAATATGAGTTTTCATGATAATGCACCTTTTCCATTGCATCAATAGCCTGTGTGCTAGGTATGGGCAGCTTCACATTCTCATATCATTCAATCTTCTAGTGTATATAATCATTGAAGGAAGTGTAGTGGAGGAGAGTTTGGAGAGCTTCCATTGGATTCACTATAGAGCTCCACTTCACCAAAGGCACACCTTTATTTTACTTATCTCTGGACCATAAAAATATGAAGCTCTTTTTTATAATTTTATCTAGAATGTAGTTAGGTACATGGGCTTGTGTTTAAGATTTCATTATAAGTCAAGAGAATCAAGGGAGAAAGAATTTAGAAGCCATTTTTTCATTTCTTCATTTTGGAAACAAAGAGGATGGAATATCAATCCACAAAAACCTTTGCAAATAAGATTGTCCCAGGTTAGTGCATTGTGCTAGGCTAAATCCATAGAAAGAAGGATACTTTGAACCCACAATATCATTCAATGTAATTAAATTTTGGTAAAAAATGTCTGAATGTATTCAACCAATGAATTCCTAAGAGAAAGGGATACCTCCTTGGAACATTAAATATTTTCTGGAGACGATGTGTTACGGATTTATTTGGGCACATCAACCCCAACTTACATGTCGATGTTATTAGGGTTCATCAACCCCTAATATAGTTGTTACATGCCCTAAAGAGGTTAGTCATCAGAATGCCTTACTCCCAAAGAAGTTCCATCATAGAAAGCATCCAAAAAGTACTCCTAAAGAGATCAACGCAGGAAGCCTTCTATCAGGCTGCAATGCATTGCAAGTGCTACACTGACTGGGTGCTATGCATTGCACTTAGTCCCTCTTTAGCCTGCGATGAGCGAACTTGGGCAATTTTCCATGTGGGTTTAAAGATTCCTTATCTACTGGAAACCTCTAGAAGTTCTCAAGTGCTACCTGCCCTCTGAGTTCACCCTTGGATGACAAAAGGAATTAGGAAACATCAACCTCCTATCTCCTTTCATGGAACCAATTTCCAAAAATAGAAAGGCATTCATCATCATCATTGATGACCCAACCTCCTTCACTCATATATAAATAGATCACTCATCCAAGAGATCTAGAGGTTGAAAAATGCTGAGTTGCTAGGAGATGTTGGAGGTATGAGATTAGGATTGAGTGCAAGTATTGTGATATTGTTGGAATGTTATGCTTTTCATGAGGTGAAGAACGATTGAATTGGAAGGATGACACTGGATCAAACTCGCATTGGTTGTAGTCTTTCCTCTTATCAATAAAGCTTTTGAGATTTTTCTCTTATATTTGTGTTTATGTAAAATGCATTCATGTGTATATCATGCTTTCGATTCTGTGCTACCTGTGAACAATAGATCATTATGCTTTGACAGGTTTTTGTTTCTGTAAGTTGTGAAAGTGCTTCTCAAGCGATTTAAGTATGGGAAGGAGCAGCAAAATTGCTCAAGGGAGATAAGGAACAAGTGGAAGTTACAAGTAGGTTATCTATCCTTTATCTTATCTATTGTTTATACAAATTAAGATTTGTTTGACTGTTGTTTCTAGATTAGATACTAGATCTAGAGGGTTAGGCATTTGTAGAAACACTAAATATTACCGAAACAAAATGGCAACTCCGCTGGGAAAAGCTCATTTTCCTTTTTAGTAGCTAAGTAGCCTCTTAGAACATCCCAATATATTATACTTGCTGTTGATTATTGAATTCAATTCTAATCTACTGAAAATTGAATCTAATTTGAGCCAAAAACACCTTCAAAATTGCTCACTGTAATCATCGCACTATCCTTAACTGAGACCTGTGATGCATTGTAGTTCTCGAATGGGTACAGAGCGATTCAGTGCACTGTCTATCACCACAGCCTGCGCTGATCTCTTGAAGATCAGTTTTCCCATCTAGGAACTGAAGTTTTTGTCAATTTTCATCTTTGATTGAATTGCTTGTTGAACATGAATGATGTCTCATCTCTGAAACCAACCTTCATCTCTTTAATTCAACCTTGTTTAGACTAGGATTGGTGAATGTTTTTATGTATTTATTGTATCATTTGCAATCCATTGTTGAAAAGTAGTTTTTGATCGATTTTTGTTTCGATAGAAAAGTGTCGTAAAGTCCTCATTTTCTTCAAAAAGTGAAGTGTCGTAAAATCCTCCTTCATAGCTAATCGATTGATCTATTTTGTGCATTTGATTTGATTTTCATTCAAAGTGTCAAAAAGCTTCATTTCTTCAAAATTGAAAGTGTCATTCAATCTTCCTTTCTCTCTTAGAAGAAAATTGTCATAAATCGCCATTTTTTATGAAAAAGTTCTGAATCATTTGTGCATTAGTTTTTTCTTATTGCATCATTCACATTAAGAGAAACTGAAAACAAATACATGCATTTGCATTTTAGAGTTTCAGTTTGTGTGCTAAAAGGAATGGTTTAGGTAATTGCATTAGTTTGTGCTCTTTGTTGCTTGTTCAAAAGTACTTCTATGCTCTATCCCTCATAGTTTTGATTTTCATTATTGAAATTAAACGAAAAGAGTGCTTATCATTCTAGCTGCATTCTTAGGAATTTCAGAACACATTTCGCGGTAAACCTTCAAATGCAAATTTATAAGCAAGATCAACTTAAAATAAACATCAATTAATCTAACAACGCTTTGGAACTTAATCAAAACATCTAGAGGTCTAGGCTAGAGACGTGTTCCAACATCTTTAAACCTAGTGGTTGTTGTTTTCACTAAAGGTTGGGTGATTCCTCCTCTTTGATATGATAAGTGCTAGTATGGACTTGTGCTCCCTGTACCGTCATGTATATAGTGGGAGACCCCAATAGGTTGAAATCCTTTATCCCTAAGAAGCCGAGTCTACCACCTTACTAATCACAATGCACTAAACACAACATTCGGGAAGATTGACTACCGTGCGTAAAGTCCTTGGTAATTTCTCTTTCATTTATCACCAAGGTGTATATTGCAGTTTTGCAATTTGTCTGGTAAACCCTCTTGTCTAGAGTCTCTAGAGTAGTCACTTTCGTTCCTTTTCGACTCTTTAAAAGTAAAAGGATCATCTAAGCACTTGTCCTTTCAGGCTCATTAAAAATCGAAGGCGACTAGAGTCATCTTTTGCTTTTTCTCGACTCTTTAAAACTGAAAAAGCAAAGTTGTGTCCAAGTGTCATTAAAATTAATTGACCACGAATAACATCCTTATTCCTTAGTTGAGTTTTAAGTTGATAAAGTAATCCGCAATCGTGGAAGAAAGTCAACCCAAACCCCATCGTTCACGGAGAACAGCGAGTCAACCGCCTTTGCCTCCCGAAGCGACACCAATTCGGACAAAGCGGTCTCGTTTAACTGAGTCTAGTACATCAAGAACTCCTAGTTCTTCATCTGGGTTGTTTGAAACATTTGTTTCAACAACTTCAGAGACTCTAGTTACTCCAATTATTTCTGGTACATCCATTCTTAAAGAGGAAGTTTCACAGTTACCTGAGGACATTAGCACTGATCCTAGTGTAATAGTAACCGAGGTTGTCCAACAACAAGTTGATCCTCAATTTGAAATTGTTCAACCAGGAAGTGCTTCTAAACTTGAAACAAATCCATCAAGAGTTGGTCCGGAATCTATTCCAATTCAAATAGGAGTAACATCTGAACCAGAAGTTGTTCAGGAATCTCCCTTTGAAACTGCTGTTCATTTACTTGAACATCTGGACCTCAAATTTCAACATTTAGAAGTTGTTACCCCTCCGACATCAGTCACTGTTGAAACTACACCTTCATCAGCACCAGAAATCTTTTACGGACCTGACAGTCAACCTCTTCTACCAGATCTGATTGCCATAGAGGAAATAGTAGAGGATTCCACACCTGAAACCCCATTTCACTTTGGACCTGGGATTAATCTTTATCCTGCTACTCTTGATTACTTTGTTTCATCTAATCCTGCTTATTTGCAAGTTCCCGTCGAATCTTTAGGACAACTTTTGGGCCAGTTAACTATGGCTGAACAACCGTCAACATCCAAGACTGTATCATTTGATGCAACTGCAGCAGAATCTTCTATTGTAACTCCTTCGATGTTTTCTACCACACCTGAGTCGCACCTATATGGTGAATCATCCATCCCGATTGGTTACCAATCATTATCTGGAACCCACTCAGGGGTTGCTTCTGCACGATGGTCAACACACATAAACTCGTCCGAAATTCTACTTGGTTTTTCTCAAATGGGAACTCAACAATTTGATCCTACACATCAGTATCAATTTAGGTAGTCTAGTCATCAAAGACCGGTGTATCCATTAAATACTAGATTGCCACCATATGGAGAGCAATATGCTTATTCATCGTTTCCTCCCTTTTCCGGGGGACAACCATATGGTAATTTCCCACAATATTCAAGTTAACCTCGAGTTAGAGTTTGTCAATGGCAACCAGTAATGCTAGACCAACCAAGACTTGTGTATCCAACACAACCAATGCAAAACATGTCAAATATTCCTACTACACCTGTTGTTACTACTGTGCCACAGCCACAAGCTCAATCTGTTGTATCTCAACCGATACAAATGATCCTTCTTCCTTGCAACCACAAGTTTCAAGTCAAGAGGTTTAAGTTTCTCAAGTTGTTATACAACAACCACTTGTTTCTGGAGTCCAGCAACAACCTCAGGTTAGTATTCCTTTATTTGGAATGACTCAGGCTTACACTGGTATAGCTGATCCACAACTTGGTCAATCTTTCATTACTGGGCAACAATACTTGGTTCAACAACCATGGTTGTCACAATTCCAACAACCTCAATTCCAACAGTCCCAACCCCAGTTTGGACTTGGTTCCCAAGTTCAAACTGGTTTTGGACAATATCAAGCTTACCAAGGACCTGGTCAACAAGGCTTTGCAGGTTATGGACAACCACAATTTCAATCTAGTTATCAACAACCGCTTTATATTGGTTTTGTCCAACAACCTTACTAAGGTTACCAAATGCAGATGCCCTATGCTAGTATGCAAAGACCTATTGCACAGGCGATTCCATCCTATCCTGGGTATGATCCACCTGACTTGAACCGACAGTTGCCATTCTTAGCAACTTTAGAATTACCAGATTTAAACCGGCTCACTAATGATCCAATTGCATATGCACCTTGGTGGATGGTGATTCCTCATAAGTTACCATTTGATATTCCGAAGTTTAATGGAAATCCAAGAGAAGACCCATCGAATCATGTTATGACATTTCATTTATGGTGTTCATCCAATACTTTAAATGATGATTCGATCAGACTTTGTATTTTCCAAAGAATGCTTATTGTTCCAGCTGCTAAATGGTATATTGAATTACCAAGAGCTTCTTTCGATAACTTCACCATTCTAGCCATTACCTTTTTGACCCACTTCCAGTTACTTATCAGGTACGAGACTGGAACATAACTCTTGACCAACTTTAAACATACTACCTCCACCCATATATCAGATCATATTCATGAGTGGCAGCGTCGTTGTCGAATGGTTAAGACTTATGTTCTTGATCAGCTTTTAGCTGAGTGGTTCATAAAGTCCTTGTTTCCATCAATCACCGAGGATGTGGCAAAAGGAGTAGTTGTCACAAAAGAGCAAGTTATTGCTCGTACCCAATATTTGGATTTGATTTACACACAAGCAGGCACGCTCTATGATAAAATTCCTGATGCACCTAGACTAGCCTTCACTGTTCCACCACCTCCAAAATCAAGTAGGGACTCTCATGTCGATGACGGCGTGATTGGTTCTTCAAGCACATAGACGGCAAGAGGACCATCTGGTCAAACTCTTGCTATTTCCAATCAAAATACAAATCCATCAGAAAACACTCTTGCCTCAACGATTAATGTCGTGTCATCTGAAAGAGGAAAAAATCCAAAGCAACCAGGGGGTAAGAAAAAGGGAAAGAATAAAAAAAAGAAACAGGAAAATTCCGCTCCTGAGAAATCATCTAAATCCCCTATTGTGACTAGGAAACCTCGTTATCCATGTCTGATATGTAATGATGAGCATTATACAAGAGATTGTCCAAATCACTCTGAGGTCTCTAAACTTCTAAAGACTTCAAATACCTCAGTAGTGTTGACAGATCTGTTTCCAACCTTAGAGACACATTTGGTTGCAACCGATAATGCTTCCACATCCCAAGTACTCATGTTGTTTATCACAAATCTGCAAAACGATGTTTTGGTGTCAACAAGGAATAAAGATTATGGAAATCCATCATCGTTAAGTAACCAGGCTACTGATCAACCCAGTACTTTGACCTCGATTTCACTAGAAGTTGTTCCACCAATTGTACTTGAATTAACAATAAAGCCACCAAAGGGAGTTGTACACAAATCAACATTCAATCCTCATGCTCGAGCAGCTCAAAATTATAATATAGTGGAAGATCTGGCTCAATCACCTTTTGCTACGTCGACACTTGAGGTATTGCAAAATTGGCCCTCCCAGAAGCAAGCTTTATTGTCAACAATAGGTGGAATAGATCCTACGGATTCAAATCTTGTGGTTTTAACCATGTGGGATATACGCCACAGTTACCAGCACAATTATCTTTCCTAATACAACTAAAATCTCTCAATAAAAATGTTCACCGAACTATTATTGATGAGGGGGCATCTACTTGCATTATGTCCATGAGTTGCTGGAAAACTCTTGGTTCACCGCCCTTGTCAGGATCACCAACTACATTAAAAGCTTTCGATGGAAGAACATACACTCCATATGGGATTTTGAGTAACCTACAAGTTGAACCAGGGGACAAAACAGTGAATGTTGAGGTCGAGGTAGTTGACGGACTCCTTGATTACAACATTTTACTAGGAAGGCCTTGGGTATATGCTATGGCTACCGTTGTTTCCAGATACTTTCGAACAATTGCATTTCCCTTCAACAGTGGAATCATAGTCATTGATCAGCTAGCCTTCTTTTCCAATAGTTCACAGGCTATGGGAAGCATTCCATTGATACACGGAAACTCACCATCGCTTCAAAATGTTGGAGTAGGTCTCCTAAAAGATCCTTCCCTGATGGGCACTTTTACCCTCTCGTCACCATTTGGTTTCGCGGAAGTGGCAAGAGTGGAGACCTGCAACATGATTTCTTCTGCATCATCTGATTTTAAGAAGAATTCCAACTACTTTGAAAGTGATGATTATGGCGAGGCAATGCCACTAAGCCCCATTGAATTGTTATAGCAATCAATCTATTGGGCTTGTGTGGCAAACCCTAATCCGCACTCAACAATTGCATGGGTAGATAGGTCTTTAGAATATGGCACCTCTTCGGATCCTTTTTCACGTATACATTCTACGGATGAAGGAATCGTCCAATCAATGATGATAGGAGAGACATCGTGGGAAGATTATCATCATCATTCCCACCTTCGAGATGACAATGAAGATTATTCAAATGAACTCAATCACCCATCAATTGTTGATTTCTTGTCGAATTCTGTAAACACTGTAGATTCTGAGCGTAATCTGTCTAACATAGAAGAAACAATTTCTATAAACATTTCGACCAAGCCTAACATTGTAGAAAATATTCATGTCGGCAAATCTTGTTCTCCATCAGAACTAGATAACTACTGTGCTCTTTTTTGCAAATTTCGAGATGTCTTTGCATGGTCTTATGAGGAGATGTTAGGCATTGACTTAAGCATTGTTGAGCATGAGATTAAAATGTACCCTGGTGTCAAAACAGTACGATAGCGGCTTCGACCTGTTCATCCTACGAAAGCCACGACCATTAAAGCAGAGGTTGAAAAACTTTTGCGTGCTGGCTTCATTTTCCCTGTACCTCTTACTGATTGGGTATCTAATATTTTTCCAGTGATGAAAAAGCAAGGGACAATTCGAGTGTGCGTCGATTATAGGGATGTAAACCAAGCATTTCCAAAGGACAACTATCCTACACCTTTTATTGACCAGATTATTGACGAATGTGCTGGATGCGAAATCTTTTCATTCATGGATGGATTTTCTGGCTACAATCAAATCAATATCTGCCCACAGGACCAATCAAAAACTGCCTTTATATGTTCGTGGGGCACATTCGCATATCGAAAGCTACCCTTTGGTTTGAAAAATGCAAGGGCTACATTTCAGAGGGTGATGAATTATGCCTTCCATGACATCAAACACATTGTTCAACCCTTGATGATTTGCCTACTCATTCACAAAAACAGGCTGATCACCCGCAACATTTGAGAGCAATATTTTTACATTGTCAACATTAAAAAAAAGGCTTAATCCACACAAATGTGTGTTTTGTGTTGGCTCTAGTTGATTGCTTGGATTCATAGTTTCGAAAGACGGAATTTGACTCGATCCCATAAAGGTTCAGGCGATTCTTGACATGTCTCCACCTTCAAATTTGTTACAAATACAAAGAATTTAAGGGAAGGAAAAATTTCTGAGGAGATTCATTCCAAACTATGCTAAATTAGCTAAAGGTTACACACGTCTATTGAAGAAAGGGGTACCCTTCCATTGGGACCAAGTTGCACAAGCTTCTTTTGATTCTCTAAAAAATTCCCTGATTAAAGAATCATAAATGTATGCCCCAAATTATCAAAAAGACTTTTACCTGTATCTCGCCACTGCAGATACAACCATTGGTATGATTTTAGTTCAAGAGGAAAGTGGAATCGAACATCCTATATATTATTTGAGTCACAATCTCAATGATACAGAAAGTAAATATTCATATGTTGAAAAGTTAGCCTTGGCAGTCGTTCAAGCTGTGCAGAGATTTTGTCATTACATCCTCCTTCACAAAACTACCATTGTATTAGATTGCAACCCTATGACATACATCTTGTCATGTCAATTGCTGGGGGGAAAATATTATAAATGTATAGTTATCTTGTAGGAGTTTGATTTGGAGTTCATCAAATCCAAATCAAAGAAATCTCTCGTATTTGCTGAGCTACTTTGTGATCTTCCCTCATCCTCCAATGATTTAACATCAGAAGCATCAATCTTGGATGAGTCTCTATTTCTGATTTCGTCAAGTGATCCATGGTATGGAGATATATTGGTCTATCTCCAGACCCAAACTTTTCAGCTTAATACCTCTCGCTCTGAACAACGATGTACTCTATACCAAGCCAAAGATTATCTGATCATTGGTGATACACTTTATCATCATGGTGTCGATACAATCTTATGTAGGTGTCTTACTCATGAGGAGGCTGAGAAAGCTTTGAATGAATGTCATTTAGGTGCTTGTGGGGGGCATTTATCTGGTTACACAACTACACAAAAAAGTCTATGAGCTGGTTACTTCTGGTCATCTATATTCAAAGATAGCATTCTTGTTGACAGAAGTTGCCATGCTTGCCAGATTTTTGATCGTAAAACTAGATTACCACCTGCACCATTGCAGCCAGTCGTTGTTGTTGGCCCACTAGCAAAATGAGGCATTGATTTTATGACATGTAACCCCACCTTGGCAAGGGGGCATGGGTATATTATAGTCGCTATTGACTATTTTACAAAATGGGCCAAGGCGATGCCTACTTTGAACAACAGTGGCGAAACGGCTGCTCTTTTTTTTTTTAACCATGTGGTTTCTAGGTTTGGTGTGCCACAAGCTATAGTTACATATCATGGGTCACATTTTCACAATCACATGATGATTGAATTAACTACCAAATTAGGATTGTCACATGATAGTTCTACTCCATACTACCCGCAAGCTAACGGACAAGTTGAGGCAATCAACAAAATCCTTAAGCGCATGTTGCGAAGAATGGTTGGAGTCCATAAAAGGAATTGGCATTTAATCCTATACTCAGCTCTATGGGCATATCAAACCTCATTGAGAAATGCGACCGGATTTACGCCTTTTCAGTTGGTGTATGGTTTGGAAGCAGTCTTACCAATCCAATGTGAAATCTCATCCCTCAAACTTGCAATTGACCTGCTACCCAATACTTCTGAAGAAGAAGCACGTTTCTTGGAATTAATTCATCTGGATGAAACCCATTGTGATGCCACATTAGTTAACGAAGCACATAAGAAATGCATCAAGGCATGATATGACAAGAATGCTAAGCCTCGTGTCTTCTCAGAATGTGACCTGGTCTTGTTTTGCGATCGGGATTTTGACAAACTAGGAGAATGGAAGTTTGAACCATTATGGATGGGCCCTTATATTGTTAAATGTGTGTTGACAAAAGAAGCCTACGAGTTAGTCAATTATGAGGGGATTCCATTGTCGTAGCCCCGAAACAGGTTGTATCTTAAACGTTACTATGCTTAATTAAGTGTAGTAAAACTCACTGTACATATGCTTTGATTGCATTTTTGTGTGTTAGTTTTCTTTTAGAGTTTTGATTTGGTTAGGTAATCCACTTCACATTTGTTGTAGATGTCGAACTTGTCAGAACCATTTGTTGGTTATGCTGACAGAGCTAGTCGTAGTATGCAAAACCTATCTTCTGCAACATGGGCCATTTTTACTCCAAGCGGCAAGTTATTGAGTTTTAGAGGGATATGTATTGGTTGATCAACAAAAAATATAGCTGAGCATAGCACGTTGATTAAACTCCTCTCTAATGCTATTTCACATGGCATATGCTGAATCATTTTTAGGCTAGATTCAAAACTGGTCATACTACAACTTACTGGTGTCTATTCCGTCCGAAACCCAACAATTCATCGCATGTTCCTTAAAGTTCAAATTTTGGAAAGACATTTTGAATTTATCCAATATCAACATATTCCGAGAAATTTAAACACATTGACTGACTCTCTAGCAAACTATGTGTTAAATAGACATTTGCAACATATGTAAAGAAAGCATTTTCAAATCACATCATCATTTGAACATGATTTTATCACTTAACCACAATACGACTCTGAAAGTCAAATAGATAGCTATATATAAGTTTTTACAAATAGTTTGTGTCTAAGACAAAATCGGTCATCTGACCCAAAAACCAAGGAAAATTTTAAGGATGGAAAATTTTCTTGAAGTTTAAAACATTGGCGAATCTCACTAATCCCTAATATGCAAATTATAAATGTTTATTGATATATTTGTAAAATTAATCAAATTTATAATTATTTTATATATAGTCTCTCTATAATGTTGGCGATTTTTAAGGTAAAATAATTTTATATTCTAAAATTTGGGCGAATCGTCTTTTATAAAATTGGAAATTGGCGAATCTTTTTTGTGGAAAAATCATGGAAAATTAGCTCACTGGGCGAACATTAGCCCCTAAAATTTTCCATGCCAAAAACTCAAAAATGAATGCAGAAAATATCTCAATAGACTAGTGTTGCTGATGATAATAGGTTATAGTCTGTGCTATCATACGCAAGAGTCTCATCCAATGACTTGATACACCAATGGTATGGCACTGCAATCTCATGAGTAACTCCTCAATCCCGACATTCAGAATACCGAGGGTTAAACCCTCTATGTGATCTTGCAGCTGAGCCAAGGTCTCCGCTATGTCCAAATCTCTAAGAACTGCCCTCCCAACAGCTCTCTGAACTAGCGCATCTGCCTCCCGTAAGCATACCACAGGTCGAACGGATCCAACATCTACGTACATATATAAGTTTGTTTAGTCCTAGTAACAATAAAAAAACACAAAAAAGTAAAAACTTTAAAAACTTTAAAAACAAAAACAACATGGTCAAATCAATTTATTAATAGCGCTCCACTGCGCCCCAACTAGCAATACCAGATCCGGATCACCACGGAAGTGCATCCTCGCATATGGATATTACATGAAGACCATCTCCTGACGGTTAAACCACTCGAAGAAAGCAGAGGAAAATGAGATCGATGACTGGCCAGCATGCCTAGCCATAAGATCTACCCACCTCTGCATCCGTGGGTCCCTAGGTCCAGGTACTCCTAGAGAAATGTGTTGTGGCTGCATAAGCGGGATTCTCTCCAAGGCGAAGGAAATCAAGATAGACCCATAACCAATTTTTTTTGTCTTCCTAGTCTTCACCTTGGTTAGTTGTTCTCTCATAGATGGAAGAATTGCCTCGCACCAGTTGAATACCTTTGGCTCCAAGCACTCTAAAGCACACTGCATATAAGATCTGTTTGCCAAATGTAAAGCTGCACTGCCAGCCAGTCTGGCAAGGGTAAAGAGGATTGTTCTCAAAGGTAGATCACTAACATCTCGGATATGAATCTTTCCATCTCTGCTGGGTTGAGATCCTTCTTGACAGAACTGACGAATATAATCTCTCATTGATTCACCTCCTCTGGTGAATCTTGATAATGAAATGGGGGCACCCCACCTCGATAAACCCATCAGAAAGTAAACATCCTCGATGGTAAAGGGGATCACTTTGCCCCTAATGTGAAAAACCTGGTTAGTAGGATCCCAAGCACGAACAAGATACTATAGCAGTTCAATTTGTTGCCGCATGCTGGATAAGCAAAATAATTTCAGCAACCCACAGTTCCTTAAGGCATCAACTATGCCCTGATCATTTAAGGCAATCATGTCTTGTTCCTCGTGTTCTTGTTCTCTCCATGTAACGACCATTTTGATCCGATGAATATCTGAAACACAACCATTAGACAAATTAGGATCCAACTTGTGCAAAAATCAGTTAAAAATTTGGGAAAAAACAATTGTTTAATTTTAGTTTTTGCGCCCATCGCACCCCCTCCTTAGAGACAGTGCTATGCATTACATGCTTCCTTTTAGGTGCATGAAATGCATCGCACCTTTCGACAGGGAAAGGGTGCGATGATCCAGAAAACACAAGATGAAACCCTGGGGGCCTGAAAAACTAAGAATTTTTGCTCAAAATTGAAAATGAATGGAATAGAATGAAAGAGCACTGGGATAGCTCCTACCTGGTCCTGACGGCGTGAGAAATGATCCACAGAATCCTTCACAATTAGCTGGTGATGTTTGGGGTAAAAAAACTGCTCCAGAGCTCCAAATCAAATAGTAAAAATGAAATGGTTAAAATGAATTACTAAACTTGTTTTCTATATTTACTTTTACATGTAAATCAAGTGAATGTTGGTTTTTTATTCATTTTTACCCATGAACTTGTATTTTTAATCATATTTGGTGGAGTTTTGAGGCGGATGAACAACTGAAAATAGAATCTGATATACTAAATGGTGAATTGAGTATCTTTAACCACAAAACAAGTTTTTGTTTCTTTTTCAAGCTTTGATAAAAATGAAAAGAAACCATAGAGTCCTCTTTAAAATCTTTTTAGACTCTCTAAATAAGAAAATATCGTCGAGCGCTTGTCCATTTCAGCTCGTTAATGGATTGGACATCTCTCTTGTACTATTTTATGCTTTTTCAGACCTAAGGGATTATTTTACGAAAAATAACTTATAGAGTTTTCTTTTCGTCCCTTTTCAAACTCTCTAAACATGAAAAGGACTGAGTTATCTTTGTCGTTAAACTTGTTAAAATATCAAATAGCGATAAACTTGTCCATATAGATGAGACCGAGTTTCATCATCGCTAGACTCGTTAAAACATTAAATAGTGATGGGTTTGACCGAAGGGTGAATTATAGAACAAGCATATGTTATCCTCCTCAAGGTTGATAAAAATAAATAGGTACTGGTCAGCAATGACTGGGGAAAATGGGAAAAATCAAGAAAATTTTATGGTAGGGAGTCGCTCTTGAACATGATGCTTTCACTTCATCTCCGTGACTAGTTGGGTTGGGTCATTTAGTTTGATGGTTATCACACCGTTGGTCTATCACACCATCCATCACTTTTGTTTTTGGTCAATGCTACCAATTCATCTCAGTGTCACCAATATGTTCAAGGGAAGTCGTCCAGTTAAAACTTCATCCGTTGCAATACTATAAACCTTCATTTTCATGACCGCCATTCCTGAACCTTATGTCGTCAGTCGATTATCATCTCCAAAATCATTTACTTTGTTTCGTGTTGTAGATGTGGGATACATCAAGGCCCTCCTACGACGAGTCGCTTCTTGTCGAAATCGGCTCATCATCCAAGAAATTGACTTAGGAACACCCTTTCAGTACTTTGAAGCTTGCATACATCAATGGCAAGTTTCTCGCTTCCGGCGACAGGTTGACATCAATGGCCTTCAACCAGAAGATTTTGCATGGTGTTCGACATCAAATCATTTATTCACACCATGCAAAATGTACTGTAGTACCTTGAGGATCATCATTATTATCGGTGTTCCCTCTCGCATCTGTTAACAGCTCACATCATTGGCTGGTAATCAGGCAATGTCTCTCCATGTTCGACATCAAAACATCTATTCACATGGTTAGACTTGTACATTGAGTGAAGATTGAACGAGATTGAAGACCCCGAATCTAGTTTCATCCATCTGGGTTGCGATATATTCAAGAGTACCAAATGAAATGTACAAAGGCTTTACACAGATGGTCATCCTAATCATGGATCACAAATCTATATCTATAGAATCATAAGTCTATATCTATAGATGACTATCTGATCTATGTATATGTAATGAAAGCTTATAAGCTGAGAATGGGAATGCCTCCCTTAGCTAGTTCATGAGAAAAAAAATCAAATTATCATGATGTGTTGTATCTTAATTGATGCAGGTCACCTTCCATTTCAAAACTTCCTATCCTCATGATAAAGGATTTCACCCAACATAGATATTTACGAACTCATGCTTTGGGGGAAACTGTTACAGATTTATTTGGGCACATCAACACCAACTTACATGTCAATGTTATTAGGGTTCATTAACCCCTAATATAGTTGTTACATGCCCTAAAGAGGTTAGTCATCAGAATTCCTTAATCCCAAAGAAGTTCCATCACAGAAAGCATCCAAAAAGTACTCCTAAAGAGATCAGTGCAGGAAGCCTTCTATCATGCTGTAATGCATTGCAGGTGCTACACTAACTAGGTGCTATGCATTGCACTTAGTCCCTCTTTAGCCTACGATGAGTGAACTTGGGCAATTTTCCATGAGGGTTTGAAGATTCCTTATCCACTAGAAGCCTCTAGAAGTTTCTCAAGTGCCACCTGCCCTCTGAGTTCGCCCTTGGATGACAAAAGGAATTAGGAAACATCAACCTCCTATCTCCCTCTTTCATGGAATCAATTTCTAAAAATAGAAAGGCATTCATCATCATCATTGATGACCCAACCTCCTTCGCTCATCTATAAATAGATCACTCATCCAAGAGATCTAGAGGCTAAAAAATACTGAGTTGCAAGGAGATGTTGGTGGTATGAGATTAGGATTGAGTGCAAGTATTGTGATATTGTTGGAATGTTATGCTTTTCATGAGGTGAAGAAGGATTGAATTTGAAGGATGATGTTGGATCAAACTCACATTGGTTGTAATCTTTCCTCTTATCAATAAAGCTTTTGAGATTTTTCCCTTATGTTTGTGTTTATGTAAAATGCATTCATGTGTATATCATGCTTTCGATTCCGTGCTATTTGTGAACAATAGATCATTATGCTTTGATGGGTTTTTGTTTCTGTAAGTTGTGCAGGTACTTCTCAAGCGATTTAAGTACAGGAAGAAGCAGCAAAATCGGTCAAGGGAGATAAGGAACAAGTGGAAGTTACAAGTAGATTCTCTATCCTTTATCTTATCTATTGTTTATAGGAAAAATTAAGATTTCTTTGATTGTTGTTTCTAGATTAGCTACTAGATCTAGAGGGTTAGGCATTTGTAGAAACACTAAATATTCCCAAAACATCATGTTATCACTGAGAAGCTTTCCCTAGAAGTTATTGAAAGAAGGAATAATCTGAGGTAACCACAAACGAATCTTTTGGTCTTAGGTTATAGGCAACCTAAGTCTAGAGAGGGCTCTCTCTTTATAATTTAACTTTGTTTTATGAAGATGTTAGACTAGTTCTTAGTGTGCATGGAGTTTTGATTTTGGATTGAAGGTTGGGTGGTGGAATTCTTAGAATATATGGATAGAGCTGGGTCTTCAAGCCATTGGGCTATGGAATCAATCAATGTAAAGCATCATTGGACCAGATCATTAAAGGGAATGTTCACAGGGCAGGCTAGCAAAGTGAAAGGCAAATCTTCAGGTCTAGTGGATGAAATGATTCTAACCAGGGTGAAAGGGCAATGAGGAATCCTTGGGTTGGGATCAAAACTAAGAACAGAGGGTGATAATGAACAACGGGCAACTAAGAATCCTTTGTTATAAACCAGGGGAGAAACTACGGAAGCTAAGGAGCAATTAAGAATTCCCTAGCTAAGATAGTTTAGCAGAAAACATTTAGAATGTAAATAGTCAAGACAGAGTGCATTCAAGCAATTTCTAAAATATCATTCCTCGTTATACATTAAGATTTTAGAGAAACAAACAAGATTATGAAGAAACATAAGGAAAATCACAATAAACATGAGAGAATACTTATTTGTATTTTGCTTTACACAAGAATCCCGTAAAATATCTGAGCTTTATTTCTTGATCTAGCAAGCCAATCGAGTCATTGATACAATAGAATTTTGAGTTGAAAGAGAAAGTCTATAGAAATTTCATGGAATCCACCCTACATATTTCAAAATATGAAGTATTTATACAAAAAATAATTATAAAATATCTCATAATAGTTTGAGATTTAATCTAGGAAATAAAATATCTTCAAGCATGAAGATAGAGACAGATGGAAAACTGTATCATGTTGTCCCTTTTATTGTGGTGTTGCTGGCTATTTCTATTGAAATTTAAGCCCTTTTAGCTGGTTGATGGTTGTGGTATTTCCACACTAGAGTCTTCTTCACTTTTGATCTTTCACTGATACTCTTTGACTCTGCTACTCTTTTTTTTACCTGTTTCATCTGGCTGCCTTAAGATTTACTGTGGTAACTTTATGATGTAAAACTTATAGTAAATCTGTCATTTTTCCCACCATTCATCCTCAAGTAACTTTACTTTCAACATTATTCTGTAAATTTCTTTTGCCTCTGTGTATTTTGCAAAATTGGGCTTGGTGACAAACAAATGTTTCACCTCATGCTTTAGGAAAAATAGGGTCTCCAAAGTATCATACAATACTTTTCCAGTTGGCAAGGCTTTTATACTTGAAGAGCTGGCTTGTTCCTTGGCCAATTTCCTGAGTCTATCACTGTAGTCCAATTGGGTCGTAAGTTTATCATTGATGACCATAGGACTGGGAAGGCCTTTGTCCCTCAAAATTTGACATTTGGCCATAAACCTGTCAATGGCCACCTGCATGTTGTGGCACTTTTCTTCCAAGTTGAGCATAAGGTTTCTTTTGGAGAGAACCTTTTTGATTTCTAGGATGGCTTTAATCCTATCCTCTACACCAAGCTCATGGAGCTCATACCTCTTCCTATTGTTTAGGAGGTGGATGAGTCGATTTGCATCCTCAGGTTGGTCTCCTAACTCTTCCCTTACTTTCTGGATAGCCTCAGTGGCTACCTTTACCAATTCAGTTTGTTCAAATATAACTTGAATTGATGGCCAAATATCATTGATATAGTCAATGATATTGGCCTATAGCATTTCTTTAGTCTATCCTAGTGGCTTCCGCAGTGTCAAATATTTCTCTAGGACTTTAATTTTCTCACCCATCCTTAGCGCTTTCTGTGTTTCTTCTCTTTGTTGAATTTGGGCAAGCTTACAGTCAGTTTCTAAGTTTTCCAGTTTCTCCTTTAGCCCTTTGAGCTCTGTTGTGTGGATTGACATCTCCTCCATGGATTTTGCTAGCTCTGTTGTTTTCTCTGTTGGTGTGCCTGCTACTATAGATTCAGTTGTGATTGGCAGTGCTGTGGCAGGTGGAGATGTAGGTGCCAATGATGTTGCCAATGTAGAAGGAACTGCTGTTGTCACTGTGGGAATGGCAGTTGTGGAGGTTGTTTCCAGGTCACTTTGCTTGGACTAAATGAAAATTTCCAACTCCTTCTCTGTCTCTTTTAGTTGGTCATTTAGCTTTAGGACCAAGTCCATGAGCTCTTCATGTTCCTTTTGTGCCTCTAGGACTTCTACTGTTTGTGGGTGATGCAACTGGGGAATCTTGAGCTGTTTCTTTAGAGCAGCTATATCATCATTCTTCTTCTTTATTAATTTTTCTGTGGCCTTTACATCTTTGGGATCGTGTCCCAACTCAATTACTAAGTCCTCTAAGGACTTGATTTTGGTATCTTTGTCCTATGAAGAGGCCTTCTCCAACTGGAACTGCACTGATATATTATTCAGGGAGTTTTGCAATTGGTGGGTAGCGATGGCTTTCCTTGTCAAGGTGGAGTAAATTATCTCCCCTGTATGCTTGTGCAACTCAATCTAGTCAATAGGATGAATGTCCTTTGCCAGTACTTCGAAGTCTATCTTTTTGAAGTCTGCTGCTGTTCTTGGTTGCTGAGTAGTGGGCTTCATGAATGTCATCTACATTTTCCCCTCTTTTACATCATAGGCTGACATAAGCCTTGTCTGATTGGTAGGGGTCATCTTTAAATATTGTGCATAGGTCTGGGCTTTCAGCCTCTCATTTCTGGCTTTGATTTCTTTGTATATTTCTTTAACATCCTGATCTTTGTCTACTGGCATTATGAAAGAGGATACCTCCACACTTTTTTGTCTTTCCAATATCTGGGTATGTGATGTGGAAGGTTCTAAGATGCCTCCAGAGGGAGTGGCATGCCTAATCCCTTCTCTTTCTGTGCTTGTAACATCAACTGTATCTTCTGTAAATTCCTGTTCAGAAATAAGATTTATCCTTTCTCTCTTTGCCTGGTTTGTCTCTCCATAGGCTAGAGATGTTGTTTTCCCTGAAGGAGTGGCCCCTTCCTTGTTTCTTTTGAGGTTTTTCTCCCCATTTAGAGGAGTCTGTAAGACTGGGGGGGTACTCATAGTGGCCTTTGGCCTGCCTGTCTATTCTGATTGTTCTAGTGCTTCTGACTCTTCTTGTACCTGTGATTCTCCTGGAACCTCAAGGAAAGAACCCTCATCAAGGTGTTTCTCTAGATTAACTAAAGTTTTTTCCATAAAAACTTTAGTGTTATCCCTGTCTTATAAAGTATTCTCCACCCATTCCAATTGATTGGCATATTTTTCTATTTCAGGGATTCGGTGGTGAATGTAGGGAGCCATCTTGTTTTTCTGTCTCCTGTTGCAAATGAAGTTCAAGGGATCATATCTCCATATGAAGCTCTGTTTTAGATTTAGTCTTTGAAGGATTTGGTCTACCTCCTTTCCATCTTCTCTGCTATTATAGATAAAGGGGCCTAAATTGTCTTTGATCCTGAGCTGGGGCTTCTTTTTGGCTTTGACAAAATGTACCTCATCTGAATTGATTATCTACCTGTAGTACTCCAGAGAAAATAACCTCATTGGGAGGTATCTGGGTAGTTTATAAGGGGCCAACTCACAGCCATATATCCTAATTTTAGTGTGTTTTTGGTACAAGTACCAATCTCCCACTTTGTGTTGCTTTGAGAGTTGCAGGATCCTCCTTATATCTGACCTGATTCTTGGAGGAGGGCTTCCTAGCAGAATTGTCACAATGGGATGAACAAATAGGTCTATGAAGTTTTCATATGAATATGGAGAATCATATTTATAGATCAATGGAGTCCAGAAAATTACTGATCTAGGGTGACATTTTGTGTCAAGTTTCTGGAGAGTAAAGGGGAACTTATCTGCTTGGTAGTATAGAAAAAGGTGATACAAGAGAGAGGAATACTTAAAGAATCTCTCATTACTCATCCTTAGAAATTGGTCATGCATCCTATCAGCTATAAACTTGGCATAATCATAAATGACAACAGGAGGTTGTCCTGGAGTGAAGATGGACATGAATGCCAGGATGATTTCATCTGTATATTATATTGATTGAGAACATGTAACAATACATAGTACAATACTCCTCACAACTACTCAATACTATCTCCACCTATTACACACAAACTAGCTCAGATCTAAATCAATCACAGGTTCAAATCTCCTCCACTGCTAGCCTGCCTCCACTGCGCAATCCCGCATGAGAATAGATGAGAATGGCTGATCCAAACTCGTATTTCCCTTGGCTGAACCACACAATCCTCATTGGCAATACTCAATCCATGGATTGTACAAATCTCATGCACAACTATAGTCACAACTGACAGTTGTCTTGCCCTTTCACTCACCTCTAACACCTGTCTCCACTGAACTGTCCATGAACTGAGTTAACTGATGTATTATTTAGTTGATTTATGAGTTAATAATTAGTGAATTAATTAATAATTAATTCACATCATTCATCACTAGTGTATTCTACAGTTAGACTAAATACAACTAGTTCAACTAAGTCAAACTGAACACAACTCCATCAACTCCTCAATCAGCTCCACCAAACTCAATCACTTGAGTTCTAACTGAAGTCCACCATGCAATATCTCAACTGACCCACAAGAAAAGCGTATTTCCTTCTGACAGCTGCATGTGCCACATCTGTAGCTCAAACTGAAGTGCTCCAAGAGGATAAGATAATGTTTATAGTCCAAATATTATTATGAGCTAATAATATTCGACTGTTCCATTTTTAGCCTGGCAGTCTAAAAATAGAATCCGCCCATATGTCTAAAAATAGAAATCCATCTGTTTTTACCAACATGACCAATCATCCACAAATAGCATCCTGCAACTCATATACCATGATCCATATGTCTAAAAATAGACATAGTCTAAAAATAGACTTTGCGCCAAAAATAGCCTACGGGCCCACTTAGTGAAGGCGACTTCTTTTCACTAAGCTCCATCATCTTGTTGCATTTTCAACACTCCCTCTCAACAAGATATGGATTATCTGCAACCCCTATCCTGTAACTCTGGAATGTTCTGCATGCAACACATTTGCCCGGTCCACTTGCTCCAACAACACTTGGAACAAAAACACTCCCAACTGACCACTCTGTTGGGCTAGGAACATACTCTGATGCTGAAGCTCTACCTGTTGCTGACAAGTGCTCCCTCTCTGACATCTACACTACTGCAACATCTCCATGCATCTCACACCATTGCACACTTCTCTGTGCCACGTAGCACTATGCAAAACACTTGTGCCTCTCGCATTGCTGCAGCCTACTAGCTATGCGCTATCCTGGGATTCCCTGCACTGTCACTCTCTCTGCCGCTCCATCCGCATCTATCTCTACCCAATCAGTCAGTTCCTGCTACTCCACATCGAGGCTCCCATAGCAAGGTCTCATCCAAGAGGTTGGGTACCTCAAGGATCCTACCCCTCCTCCTTGGGACGATCAATCCACATCACCCCACCTCCTACCTGGAGGTATGGCTACATGCGATCCCTCAGCCCACCTGGCTCGAAGTTTCCCCCTACTGGATGTCTCTACATGAGTAGATTTCTCTAATCGATCTCCTCTCAGCTTCCCTTGTTGTGGCTACTCCACAACCTCCTGAAGCTACTGCACCAATCGTGGCTCCTCCACAATCATTTGAGACTTCTTCTGGCTCTGCATGTTGAGAGGTAATATACGCTCCCTCTCAACCACCAAGTCTCCATCAGTTGCCTTGTTGCTCAAGGCTTTACATGCATCTTGAACCTTAAGATCATACAGGTTCTTGACCCGTGAACCAATCTACTTCACCTGTCTAGTGATGATGTGTCTAAGGAAAACCTTTCCCTTACTGAAGACTACATCATATCCTCTATCTTCCAGCATCGCGATTGACACCAAGTTTCTCTTCAGTCCTGGTACATACTTGACATCGGTCAAGGTAAGGCAAGCTCCATGCTCCCTCTGAAAAATAACCATGCCTACACCTGAGACACTATACTTCTCATCATTACCCATCGCTATGAGTATCTGGAGATCATTCTCCTCCAAAGTACTGAACAAACTCTTGTCACCGGTCATGTGGAAAGAAGCTCCACTATCAAGAAACCAACCACTTCCCACCATGGATGAAACCATGCATGCGAAGAGTGTGAAATCCAACTCAAACTGTGAAGTAAGTGCCTCACCTTTAGATCCTTCCCCAGATCCCTTCTTGGATTTCGTCTTTGGGCAATTAGTAGCATAATGGCCCACCTCATGACAACGAAAGCATCACACTTTTGATTTGTCAACCTTCTTCCCATCATTAGAAGAACTAGATTCAGAAAGAGAACCCTTCTCCTTTCCCTTCTTTGCTTTGGCAGCCAAAGTGCAATTTTCTTCATCAGATGCCTTTGATGAAGATCCGTCCCTGGTATTCCACCTGATCTCCTCTTGCACAAGATCCAACCAAAGTATCTCCCATCCTGGCAATTTCTCCCGACCATTGATAGAGTCTTGATAGGAATGCCAACTCTTCGGAGGACCAAGGAGAGCCAAGCTCACCAAGTCCTCATCATCGACAGTCACCCCCACACTTCCTAGCTCATCCCGGCATTGGGTGAACATCGTGAGATACTCGGGCATACTGTCTCCATTCTCACACTTAATGTTTCTGAGTTTATCCTTGAGCGCCAACTTCCTCTGGTTGCTCTTGCTTTGGAATAGATCTGTCAATGCTTTCCACATCAAGTATGGAGAAGCCTTTCCATGCAGGCTGGATACAATATGATCCTTCAAACCCTCCAACATAATCCTTCGACACTTTGCTGTCTTCTTTTGCCAAACCTCAACGTGAGCAGCATTAGTAGGCTTTGGGACATCAACCTTTATGAACTCCTTCAGCCCATTGTCATCTAACACTACCTCCATCCTGTCTTTCCATGCAATATAATTCGAGTTGCCCTCAAGAGCATACTCCAATCGCAATTCGTTGAAAGACATTTCAACTTTGACACCAAGAAAACACTGCTGCAAATTCGAATTCCACCAGCTCAAAACTCAACCGCTTCTGATCTAAACTTTGTGAGAACAAAGTATTTCTCGTACAGAGATTGAATGTATGGGCTTTTACCAGATATCTCACCTTCCAAAGGAAGGATGAATCCAGAGGCTACCTAGCCCGATTACAGACTCTGCATGAAGAAATAAAATGTAACCACTTTCTGAATAATAGATCTGATGATCAACTCTGCTCCGATACCATGTAGAAATTTTGAATAATATGACACTTATTCACAGAGATTATCCTAATTATACACTATTGCGGAATGCATGCATAATACATAACCTCCTCTACGTTGATCATCAATTTGCGGAATTAAGAAACAATCGCATGCGCACATTGAAACATCAATCACACATATCAACACAGTATATCATATTGGGGAAAGCATACAGCTGAAAACCCCCAACTATCTGTATATTATATTGATTGAGTACATGTCAAAATACATAGTACAATACTCCTCACAAGTACTCAATACTATCTCCACCTGTTACACACAAACTAGCTTAGATCTGAATCAATCATAGGTTCAAATCTCCTCTACTGCTTGCTTGCCTCCACTGCACAATCCTACATGAGAATAGATGAGAATGGCTGATCCAAACTCGTATTTCCCTTGGCTGAACCATGCAATCCTCATTGGAAATACTCAATCCATTGATTGTGCAAATCTCATGCACAACTATAGTCACAACTGACAGTTGTCTTGCCCTTTCACTCACCTCTAACACCTGTCTCCACTGAGCTGTCCATGAACTGAGTTAACTGATGTATTCTTTAGTTGATTTATGAGTTAATAATTAGTGAATTAATTAATAATTAATTCACATCACTCATCACTAGTGTATTCTGCATTTAGAATAAATACAACTAGTTCAACTAAGTCAAACTGAACACAACTCCATCAACTCCTCAATCAACTCCACCAAACTCAATCACTTGAGTTCTAACTGAAGTCCACCATGCAATAGCTCAACTGACCCACAAGAAAAGTGTATTTCCTTCTGACAGCTGCATGTGCCACATATGTAGCTCAAATTGAAGTGCTCCAAGAGGATAAGATAATGTTTATAGTCCAAATATTATTATGAGCTAATAATATTCGACTGTTCTATTTTTAGCCTGGCAGTCTAAAAATAGAATCCGCCCATATGTATAAAAATATAAGTCCATCTATTTTTACCAACATGACCAATCATCTACAAATAGCATCCTGCAACTCATAGACCATGATCCATATGTCTAAAAATAGACTTTGGACCAAAAATAGCCTGTGGGCCCACTTTGTGAAGGCGACTTCTTTTCACTAAGCTCCATCATCTTGTTGCATTTTCAATAGATCTTTTGGGATATACTTTTCCTCCCTGATGAAGGTTTGGAACATCTCAACAAGTTTTGCAGTGGTAAGCTTGGGGAATTGGTCTAATAGGTCTCCAATTGAAATAGGAGTTAGGTTTTTCCCTGGCTGAAGTTGCAACATTTCATTAATTGATTCAGCAGTGATGGTTAAAAGTATGGTTTGGTTATGGGACATCACTGCTCTTTGACTGGAGATATAATTTGCATGGCAGTAATGGACAATTTCTGGGAAGATGTGAACTTCAGGGAATTGGTACTTAGGCAAATTGGACTCCCAAAGACCAATTTTATTAGCATGGTTCAGGTATTGATCTCTATATTGGCATTATAGTTTGAGAGGGGATTCAAGGACAAAGGTGTCCATGATTTGGAAATCTTTATCAGCCAGGGGGAGGTGGTCTAGATCTAGGTGAGGAGTTGAAATAGGTCTGACATCCATGGTGATTGGGGCAACCATTTTCAGTTCTTGTGGATTTGAGAAAGGGGGAGGAAATTTTTCAGTTTGTTAGGGCAATGGTGGTTCAATTCCGGGTGGGTTTGTGTTACCAAAGTTCCTTTTTTATTTTTATTAAGAAAACTTAGTGACTGGTTCTGAAATTGATAGGGTTTTTCAGTGAACTATGGCTTAAATACTTGGAATTGAAGAAAACAAGGTCTGAACGGGTGAATGGCAACTGTGACCGATCCAAAAGGCTTCGACTAGGCTGGAAGGCAATATGGAAGCTTTTTAGTGTCTCTAGGGTGAAATTGTACATGGGTTGATAGCTTTGATGTTCGCAAGTGCGTGCATGGAGGTTTATAGTTGAAAAAACGATAAAAAAAAATGATTTGTGGCTTTTGGCTTTATGCAGAGAAGTGAAACTTGGCGGGTACTGGTGAACAGTGGTCATTTGTCGCATAGTAGGGTGAACAGTAGCTTTTTTGACATGTAGCAGGTGGGCGGTAAGTGGTTTCCATCACACCGCTTTTGGGAACTTGGTGGTATTGGGGGGAGGCCGCCCGATTCCATTCGTTGAGGGACACGTCGCCTCGAGGGCCCAGCGGAAAAAAACCATTTCAGGTGGGTAATGTTTGGATGTCGGGCCCTTCCAAAGTGGATGAGGATCGTCAGATGGGTAGGGGAGCGATCATGCAACGATCGGGTGGTGGAGTTGCACTAAAGGTAGTGGGGGGCCCAACAGGCATTTAAGCATGGTGGTTTTTTATTTAATGAGGGATTAAGGCAGGGTTAAGGTATTGGGGTAATTAGCGGTAGGAGTTAATTGGGTTTTTAGACTAACTTAATTGCAGAGCAATTAGTTAGTGGGTTTGGGTAGAAAACCATAATTTATATAATTAAACTAGGGTAGGGTTAATTAATATTGCAGGAGTTAAATATATACAGGAAACAAGTTTTTAGTTGGGATTTAATAAATAAATTAGTAATGAGTAAAACGAGCGGAAAGGGGCACAATACCCTAAGTATATGTTATTTCATGTTTTTAATTCTTTTTCGATAATAACATAAAAACTTTAGGATATAGTGTTTTTGTGGGTTTTTGATATGAAAATATGTTATGTGGGGGGAAAAAGACTTTTCCTAGGTAAAAGCATTGTAACCTTAGGAAAGAGTATTATTTAGCGAAAATGAATGAAATGAAGGGGAGAATGAATGTTTATGAGGGGATTTAGTACTTGTTGCCTATAAGTCATTGAGCTGAGGGTCCGGTCCCTCCAAAAGTCAGAGAAATGCTCTGAGCCTCTTTGACTTAGGGTTTTTTAAGTACTTTGAACTTTATTGTGGGAAATTAGTTAAGTAAAAGGTGAAATGAAGGAGGGAAATTAATTAATTGACTTTGATATCCATCTGCATGCTTGAGTGCCCATTCACATTTAAAACTTTTATGATGAAAAAGATGATAAACATGCTTTTGTCTAATCAATCATCATACATTCTGCAACCTTTCTTCTATTTACCCACCTACTCGTCCTACCATTTTCACTTCTATTTAGTAGGGTGCATTTGAGCTAGCAAACCCTTATCAAACATTTTTCTTACTCTTTACAATAGTAAACTAACTAAATCTAACCTTATTACATCCAAGGGCTCAGATTAAACAGTTGAGCTCATTTTATTTACTCTACCTATCTATTTATCTACCAAGGTTACATTATTTGGCCAGATTTTTATTTTCTATCTATAGACATGAAACTGAAACATGAAATAGCCAAGTTTAAACATTTTGACTATCATGGATTGTGGCAAAGATTACAAACTGCACACTGTCATTTATTATGCGCAAAAAGTAAATAGTAGTGGCATTTTGACTTGTTCACTTTCATGGTCTTTTTTCTTTTCTTGGGGTTCATATTTTTTTTTATCTTTTTTGAGTTTTTGTTCTTTTTGTCCTTTGATTATTCTTTTAGGACATACCCTCTTTACATTTTTTAATTTTTTGAATATAGAAAACATTTGCAGAAAGCAAAGCTATGTACATATCACAGGTTTAATCTCAGCCATTCAAAAATTATGACTCCTATTGGTATAGGAGCCTAACAGTGGCTCGACTTGGGGATGGCATTTCCTGGTGAAATGTCAAGAACTTTGTAGACCAATGGCCTTCTAAATTGCTGTGATGTTATCCTGCAACTTTCCCTTTTCATGTTTATGTTGGAAATAATACTGAGAGGGAGGGGGGTGAATCAGTATTATCAAATTCTTATCAATCTATCTTCCTTATTTATACTTTGAATAATTCTTCAAATATTGATCATTACTTTGTATGTCAGTATCATAAAATAATGAGCAGGAACAAGAAAAGCAAATAGTCACACAAAAGAACACCAGATATAAGGTGGAAACCCAATGTGGGTGAAAACCACCTGCTGCAATATGTCTCTATCTTCTTTCAATTAGAAACTCCTTTTACAATGATTTTGTACTGGTGCAGTCCTTTACCAGTACGCAGGCTACAACCTGCAGAGAGCTACAACCCTCTCTCGTTCTCCAGCTTCTCCTGGAAGGGAGCTACAACCCCTTTAGCTCTTGTACTAGCCAAGATACTAGTACGTAGGTGCTGGCCTACTGAAGGCTACAACCTTCTCTTTCTTCCAGGGACCACGTTTCATAAATTTTCTGACTGGATCCATGAACATCAATCAATCATCAAGTATATCTGCATCAAACAATCTCCTTTTCCCAATTAGCACTGAATCAAGTAAACGCTTCTCTGACAGCTGTACCCAGAACACAGTAATAGTAACCACACACCAAATTCTAAACCCAGAATACTGCAGCAATAGACAGAGGCAGCTAGATCATAATTTAAAGATATACGCTACTTCAACAACCTGAAACCTGCGTGCAGATCTATAAAGAATAATTCCTTCTTTCAAATATTCAGACACTAATTAACCCAGATTGTCAAATTTATAGATCAAGCATGCGCTTCATATAACAGATCAAAATCATACAAAGATACTATTATTCAAGCATAAAAATTATGACCCATCAATAGAAATTATCCTTCTTTATGCGCTAAGGTTCCTCCTTCATTCAGATCCAGATCTGCACCATAACCCAATCACAAAATATTTCAGATCTAGCACTTATTAGATATTCAATTCATTTGATGATACTTTGCCAAATGATCTCCTTCCTCTTTTATAGTCTTAGGCCTTTCACAATACCACGGTCCAAAACCATAATAACACAATACCACGGACCCAATACTTGGAATCAACACTTTTGGATGCAATACCACGGGCCAAAACCATAGGATCAAAAACTGTCGGACTAATACCATGAACCAATCATGAAAGTGCATGAGATCAACACTTTTGGAAGTAAACCACGGACCAAAACCATAGGATCAAAAATTGTTGGACTAATACCATGAACAAACCATGAAAGTGCGTGAGATCAACACTTTTGGATGCAATACCACGGACCAAAACCATAGCATCAAAAATTGTCGGACTAATACCATGAGCCAACCATGAAAGTGCGTGAACTTTTCTCTTCATGAAAGGAACTTTTCTCTGCATAAAAGTGCGTGAACTTTTCTCTGCATAAAAGTGCGTGAACTTTTCTCTACATTAAATAAACTTTTTTCTCTGCATAAAAGTGCGTGAAATTTTCTCTAAACTTTTCTTTGCATAAAAGTGCGTGAACTTTTCTCTACATGAAATAAACTTTTCTCTGCATAAAAGTGCGTAAACTTTTCTCTACATGAAAGAAACTTTTATCTTCATGAAAGAAACTTTTATCTTCATGAAAGTGCGTGAACTTTGTTTCACTATAATTTATCATCTGAGATGAGTGGGTTGCCATCAAGTACAACATATGTATCATAATGCCAACAATCTCCCCCTTTGGACTTGATGGCAACAACAACCAATCACTCTCCCCCTTTGACATCAAGGGCAAAGGGTTATGCTCCCCCTAAGAACATGCTCCCCTTGACTATAAACCAGATCTGTAAAGAAGAACCATAATCCATCAAACACCATAAATGACCATGAAAGAGATAGAGACGTATTGCAGCAATATTCAGACCAACATCCATGATCTCCTTATGTACTTCCTCCATAATGCCAACAATGCATGATATGCTCCCCCTGAACCTGTGCCATTCGATCTTTGACCAATCTGCAACCCAGCACATGTACGCATATACTTCAGATGAACCTTGCGTACAACCAACAATCAGAAGAGATTCAACAACAAGATGATGCATCAATAACCCCCAGCTTTTGCCTGAGGTATTCAAAGGTCTCCCTAGGCAATGGTTTGGTGAGTATATCAGCAACCTGTTCCTTAGAAGGAACATACTCCAACTTGACCTTTTGTTCAAGCACTTGTTCCCGGAGAAAGTGATACTTGATTGGTATGTGCTTGGTTTTTGAATGCATGACTGGGTTCTTTGAAATGCTGATTGCACTTGTATTATCACATAAGATGGAGATGGGTGGTGTACAAGTGATTTGAAAATCCTGCAAGGTCTGCATCATCCAAAGGAGTTGAGTGCAGCAAGATGCAACAACAACATATTCTGCTTCAGCTGTAGACAAGGCAATCGAACTCTATTTCTTGCTGAACCAAGATACTAATCTGGAACCCATAAAGAATGCACCACCACTTGTGCTTTTCTTGTCATCCACGCTTCCGGCCCAATCTGCATCAGTATAAGCATGAAGTGTGAGATCTGTATCTCTAGGATACCATAAGCCATAATTTTGAGTCCCTTGAAGATATTTGAAGATACTCTTTACTGCCTGAAGATGAGGTTCCTTTGGATTTTCCTGAAATCTTCCAACTATTCCCACTGCATGCATGATGTCTGGTCGGGTACCTGTCAAATAAAGTAGACTTCCAATCATAGATCTGTAGGTTGGTTGATGTACTGCTGCTGATTCATCATTTGCACTGAGGCTACATCCTGTGACCATGGGTGTACATACTGGTTTTGCATCTTCCATGCCATATTTATTCAAAATTTGCTTGAGATACTTGGTTTGAGACAAGAAGATCCCTCCTTCCTTTTGTTGGATTTGCAGGCCACGAAAATATGTCAATTCTCCAAGCAAGGACATTTCGAATTCTTTCTACATCACCAAGGCAAAGCTTTGACTCATAGATTCTTCATTGCTGCCAAAGATAATGTCATCTACATACACAACAAGTATTAGCAATTTGTCATTTTCAATTTTTATATAAAGATTGCTATCTGCTGATCCTTTTGAAAAACCTTGTTGATGAAGATATTTGTCCAAACGATAGTACCAAGCCCTTGGAGCTTCTTTAAGACCATAGAGAGCCTTTTTCAGTCTGCATACAAGATTTGGATCATTTCCAAGAATGAAACCATCTGGCTGCTCAATGTATACTTCTTCTTCTAAGTCTCCATTCAGAAAGGCTGATTTCACGTCCATTTGAAATACTTTGAACTTTTGAACGCTTGAGAGAGCAAGGAACATTCGGATGGCCTCAAGTCTTGCAACAGGAGCAAAAGTTTCCTCAAAATCTATTCCTTCTTGCTGCGCATACCCTTTACAAACAAGTCTTGCCTTGTTTCAAATTACTTTCCCATTTTCATTCAACTTATTTTTGAAGACCCATTTTGTCCCTATAACATTCTTATCCTTTGGTCTAGGAACCAACTCCCAAGTGTTGTTCTTTTCGATCTGCTCAAGTTCTTCATCCATTGCTTTGACCCAACATTCATCTTTGCATGCCTCTTTTACATTTTGTGGTTCAGTGGAGGAGAGTAATGCCAAATAGCTTGAAGCTTCTGCAATTGTTCTTCTTGTTTGTACACCTGCTTCTTTCTGCCCCAAAATCTGAGATTCTGGATGATTCTTCTGAACGTACTGGGATGGAGTCTTCTCTTCTATCCTTATCTGTTCCTCTGGTGCTTCTTGAGGTTCTTCTTCTTCATCATTCTGTCTTTGAGGGTAGTCTTCATCTTCTTCGATATTTTCATGATTTACTTGCCTAGGAATATATCCCTTTTCATCAACCACTACATCAATGCTGTCAACAATTCTTCCAAGTCTTTTATTGTAGCACTTATATGCTTTGCTGTGTGGAGAATAACCAAGAAGAATGCCTTCATCTGCTCTAGGTTCAAGTTTGCCAAGTTGCTCATCAGTATTCTTAATATAGCATTTGCTCCCAAAGATTTTGAAGTGCTTTACTGAAGGAGTCTCACCATACCAGAGCTCATGAGGAGTTTGAGTGCTGTTCACTCGGACATTTGTTTTGTTGAGAATAACAACCGCAGCATATGCGGCTTCACCCCAGAAAGTTGCGGGATTTCCAGACTCATCTAGCATAGCACGAGCCATTTGTTGGACTGTTCTGTTCATCCTTTCCGCCACTCCATTTTGCTGAGGAGTTCTAGCTGTAGAGAATTCTCTTCTTATCCCATGTTCTTCACAGAAATCGAAAAATTCATTTGAGGTAAACTCCCCACCTCTGTCAGACTTGAGGCACTTAATTTTGTAACCTGATTCATTTTCAACCAAGGCTTTGAAGGATTTGAATTTCTCGAATGCTTCGTCTTTGTGCTTCATAAGTCCTGTTAGCGCCTGAAATTTCACCTCAGGCTGAAAAAGGTAAACTCCAAGGCAACATCAAACCACTTAGCCTCGTAGCTAGCCCTACGGGGCAGGAGAGGGCTCTCTCCGGTCTATCTCGGCAAAGATCTACAACGGGTAGAGATAACCAATAAAGAACACTGATTTTAGGCTAGTAAACTGATAAAAATGTTTGATTCGTGATTTTTAGGGTTTCGGTGGAAAGTTGGGGAAAGGCAATTTTGGGTGCGGGGATTGGACACAGTTTTTGCAGGGGGTTCTTTGGGGCAAGGTAGGAGACTGTATTGATAGCTTTGAAAGAGTCAGATGGGCAAGAATGACTGGTGAGGAGCTAAGGAGAGCAAGTAAACACCTTGAGTTCTCCTTAAACAGATGAAAACATTGATATTAAGCAAACTTAAAAGCAGAGCATGGCAATCATGAATTCTACTTTAACACTTCATTTGCCTAATTTGCAGAAGGAAAAGTAAGAAAATGATTTACATAAAAAACTTACAAGTACAAAGAGAAACACACCATCAATACATGTAACCACAGGAATCCCAAAAAGGACTGCAAAACCCTGGTCTTTCTTCCTTTGCCAAAATTGCAGAGATACAATGAGTAATACAATAGAGCTTTCTCCCTCAAGAGTCCAAACATGAAAATGACCAAGAAAGTACATAATATAGGCAATCTAACATCTTTCCATGCCTCTAGGGGTCGAGCTCACTATCCTAGGAGTTGTTTCAACCAATTCCAAACTGAGCACTAAAATCTAGGTAGTCAAAACAACTTGCCTCTATAAGCTAGGAAACCAATTCATTCATTAAATTTTTGCCTATTTCATGAATGAATCTTCTAGAAGAGATAAATAAGTGTCAAAGTATCATAAAATTACATCATTTACATCAAGGAGGATCAAAATCCACTCCAAAAAGTCAAATCTAGTCAAAACTGCGTTTTGCTGAGTTGTAGGTGCATTTCTGTGAAAAAAGCCTGATGCGTAGCACCCTAAATCTCAACGCGTAGCGCGACTTTGGGCCTGATTTTGAGGCACTTCCCGGAGTCCAAATGAGGCAAAATTGGGCTTGTTGGAAAGGTCGGGATGTCTACTTTCCAACCCAGGTGGAATTTCTGAATTTTGTGACCATTTTCCCCTCCAAAATTGCAATCTCCCAAGACTGCTTCCTGTATGTCAAAAAAGTGGCAGAAAGTCATTTTTTGCATGTTTTTTGACCTTCTGGAGGCTCAAAACTTGATGAAATTTCTTGGCAATTGCTGAGCAAGTGTATTTTTGCATGAAAAATCCAAAAATGCTGAGTTTTCATGAAAAGGAGTTGCCCATCTTCAGGGTAGCGCGCGGCGCGCTACGCGTTGGGGAGGAAAACTTGTTTTTTGCCCAAAAAATTCACAAATGACCAAAAATGCTCAATTTTTTTTGAAATTTGTGTTGTAGGTAAGTCATTTAGCACCATGCTCCTTCAAGGAAGCCTCAGCCAAGATGTGGAGGGGATCGGGCCTTTTTCTTCGTTTTAGTGCCTTGGCCAACCGTCCTTTGAGCACCTTCATTTTTGCCTTACATACGTGCATTCGAGCCCAATAATGATTTTTCATGTTCCGGAGCATGTCCTTATCTTTTTTAGCCTTGGCCAACAACCTTTCCAAATGAGCATTGACCTGGAGAAGCATAGCCTCTCGCTCAATGGGTACCAAATCACCGGGCCTCTTACGAGCCAAGTTGCGGTCTTCATGGATCCTCCGCAACTCATCAAGAGTGTGCTCATCCTCTAATTGCTTGTTGCGTTGCTCTAAATATGTGATTGTCCATTGTGCCATCTCTAATTTTTCTTGCAACAAGCGATTTTCAGCCTCCCGTTGCTGAATGATCTCCTTAAGCTCCGGGCTAGGAGAAAGGATGTCAAGATCAATGATGTCAATATCAGGATCACCTGACAATCTCTCCTCAATCATGGGCTGCTTGCCCCTCTCTGATACCTGTGTTGCTATCGGAAACGAGGCCCCTTCCACCTGGTGTGGAGATAACACTCGTGGTGCTGATGAAGAAGGCGAGACCCCTTCCACCTGATGTGGAGAAAATACTCGCCGAGCTGATGCAAATAAGGTCCTGTGGCCTCTCTGATATGTGATCAATGAAGGGGAGTTGACATGTCTAGGCTCAGGGATGTCATACTGCTGTGAAGGTCCTCCCTCCTCATGAACAACCTCAAGGGGTGGCTGTGGCACTGTGAAGAAATCTCGAGAGATGAAATCCTCCCACGGAATACCCTGCTGTGCCAACTGATGCATGACCACAATCTTGATCAAAGCATAATGGTAGATGCTCCTGTGTTGCTGTGCTGGGCTCTTTCTCTACACCAAGGGCACCATCCTCTCAATATTCCGGCACATGAAGAAAGGAATGTTCATCATCTGTACCCGTGTGAAATGCATCAACAAGCGGATATGGTACGAATACAAACGTGAAAATCTGCCCTCACAGGTGAAATAGCGAATGATGACCCTCATCAAGGGTGCATACTCATCTCTCAAGAATCTGAAAGGAAATACACCAGTCATGTGCCTCATATATACTGGTTTAATGTAGGGCTCATACTGAAATCTGTCCAACAGCTGGCGCTTGTTCCACTCTTCTCCAACATTGGGTATCCCTGTTGCTTGAGCAACAATCTAAGGTGATAATGTAAAATCCACCCCTGCAAGATTCACATGTCCGTTGTGCAAATGTCATACAAACAAGCGGACCAATTCCCTGTGGTGCTGAATTTGAGAAATTCTTTCGCAATATTCATAGCATGCTTGATGACGGAAACATGTGACTGCAAGTGGACAAGCTTGCAAATAGGCCAAAGAGGTGGGCTCCTCTCTCACATGCTGACCACCCTTACCACCCATGTGAGGCCTCCTTGGCACCTCAACCTCCGGTGTTGAGTCACGGTCATCACTTTGCTCATAGTCTGTTTCGGTTTCTGACATGATTTCAAGAGCAAAATGGCTGAAATGTACTGCTGCTTTTGCTCAAATGACCTGCTATTTTGACTGTTTGAATGCTGCTCCAAGGGGAGAAAAACACAAGGGAGATATTAGGGAGGGGGACTTTTAAGGGGACTTAGGGAAAATATATATAAAAGGGAATTTAGGGAAGGAATTATGACACATACACCATCACATAATCACAGTTTGCAGGGGTTTGGTAGGAGGTAGGGTTTAGGGAGATTTTATTGAATTTTAGGGATATGTAGGGTTTTAGGGCTTTTTATTTTTTGTTAGGGAAATTAGGTGAAGATGACAAGGGAGGTGATAATGGGAATGTGAGGAAATGAGGGAGTGAAAAAGATGACCTTGGGCAGCAAACTCAAAGCCCTAGCTTCACTTGCAATTTGAAATTTTTAAACATAATATATATGAATTTCATCATGCTTCACACTTGCTGGTATTTGACTCATTTTCCATGCTCATTTTCTTTAGGTAAGCAAAAAATATTGATGATTGGAGGCCTACCTGAACAATTTCGGAAATTTGAGGTCGTTTTGAAGCTTGTTGGCAATTTGCTGTAGGTGAAACCCAACGCGTAGCGCGCGGGTTCTGATGCGTAGCGCCAGTGCTTTTTAACACTGGAACTTCTGCCCTGACGCGTAGCGTGCGCCCAACGCGTAGCGCGTGGGCCCTGATGCGTAGCGCGCAGGCGCTGTCGCTCAATTCACCCAGTTTCACACTAAATCGCCTTTCACACTTGCTCTTGGAGTCTTGGAGGCAAATGAATTGCAAATTGAGGAGAGAGGGGCTTTTATAAGCTTGATTTAAATTAATTTCCCTTCAAACCCACTTTATAATGTTTATGCAATGACACTTTTTTTTTTTAAAACTAATTACTGCTGACTTGTGGTTTCCTTTTTGTCATGAAATTGGTTGAAATGATGCTTTTTCTTGAAAATTTTTGCAGGGATAGCTTCTGAGGAGTCTTGGCAAAGGAGACCAGGGTGGCATGCCAACTTCTAGACCATTTGAATTTTTACAAATTTTTACAAAAAATGAGAAAATGACCTTGCCTTCAAAAACAGGGTTTTTGAACTCAAGGTAAAAATTAGCTATACAATATGAGATCTTCTGAAGTGGTGCTTTGCTGAACATCCCTCTGGCCTGCTGGGCATTTATTGACCTTAAAGACATGACCTTAAAAGACAAAATTGGACTAAACCCTAGACCTAGTACTTTGACTTTCAAGACAAGACCAATGACCCTATAAAGGATTTATTGACTGAAACAAACTTGATCCAGTAGTGCCAAGAGGGGAATAAAGACACAAGCTCCTCCATCAGGGTTATGGCATGCCTAATGGAATGCAATAAGATGACACTGATGAGACACCTACTTATGCAAATGCAAAGAGCTTTGATCGCTGGTGGAGGGCTACTAGACCGACTCTAACAAGTCCTAACCAAACAAACCTGGAGAAATCGTCAATGAATAATATCAAGTATTCTTCTCCTCGAGGTGTCCTTTTCCTAAATGGACCACATACATCTGTATGGACTAGCTTAAGAGGCATGCTAGTTGATCCTTCCTTCTCTGGAAAGTTAGTTCTAGTTTGCTTTCCAAACTGACATGATTTGCATATGGTGTTGTCTGGAATTTTGATATCTGGAAGACCACGAACTGCCTGATATTTGCATGCTTTCCTTATTTGTGAAAAACTTAGATGCCCCAACCTCCGGTGCCATAACCAGTGTTCATCATCCTTGCTCAAATAGAATTGTTGTTGTCCTTCTTCAAATATGTATAGATTATTTGGAGTTCTTCTACCTTTGATCACTGTTTCACCTGTATCAAGATCACGAACACGAAATCCGTTTGATCTAAATATCACCTCGGTTCCTTGATCACACATCTGGCTGACACTTAGAAGATTATGCTTCAATCCATCAACATACAAAACATTTCCAGCTTTGACCTTTTCTTTTAACTGAGCAGTGCCTTTTCCTTTTATAGCTGCAGGAGTATCATTTCCAAAAGAGACTTTCTTTCCCTTTTCTAAAGCAGAATATGATTCAAGTTTTTCTTTATCACCTGTCATATGTTTCGAACATCCACTGTCAATTTACCATAGATTTTCTTGTCCTTCTGCATAAAATGCTATCCCACATCTTTCTGTTTGTGGTTCCTTTATTCTCCATGTTCTGGTGCTTGAGGCTTGTTCCTTTGTCTGCTGAAACCTGCTCCTGCATTCAGAATCTTCATGACCAAAGTTATTGCAAATAGAACATTCAACTTCATTTTCAAGAGCCGAAAAGTTGTTATAGGTCCTTTTTGTAATCCCGATCATACTTCTTTGTTTTTGAGATTCTCTAGTCATGATTGTTTTATATGCAACACATTGAGCTGCTTTGTGACCAAAGTTATGGCAACAGAAACATTGCCCATTGAAGAAACTTCTGCGATTATCAAATCTACCGGCCAAATGATTGTAATTTCTATTGTCATCCATTCTTGAAGCAAATTGAGAAGATTTTACCTGTGGCTGGTTGTAGCTTTTGTTCATCCTTAAGATAGATTGCCCCTGGTTTACCTGATAGTCTTTGTTCGTTCTTGATGTAATTCGTCCCTGCTTTACCTGGTGATCTCCATTGTGCTTTTGCTCATTCCTTCTTGCTGCATCAAGATAACTCTTTGAGGTGGATGCTTGAGATGTTTCTCCATTATACCCCAAACCTGTCTTGTTTAGCGGAGAATGCTGTACATTGATGATCTCATCCAGAGTTTCAGATCCTTTGACAAACTTAAGATTAATAGCCTTTGTTTTCTCAATTTTTTTTCTAAGGCCAACATAACGGATCACAATTACGGGTACTTGGGAGCATATTGATGAAATGAACGAAATACGAACAGTTGACATAATATGGTCAAAAATCTTAGGTTGTAACTTGATCATGAGCAAATTAGTTGATGTTGTACCCGCAAAGCATGGGAAGTGCCGAACATTGGGAACTACCCGGGAAAGAGTGAGAAACAAGAACGGGAAGAAGCGAAAACCACTTGGGTAAAAAAATTGATTGTATCTCGCCCTTCGTTCTCCGTAGCAACTGGGGATCGAAGAGCACCAAATTTGATAACTTATGGAGGGAAAGACGGAGTAGGAGCATGCTACTGGAGACGTAGTAACACAATTTCACCTTCTAACTTTTCAAGATATTTTTCTTTTTCATCAATTTGAAATTGTAGAGTATCAATGATCATATTCTTTTCTTCTATACATATCTTAAGTCTAGAAATCTCTTCATAAAAACTATCCACATCTATAGCATCCATGTAATCATCATCTTCAAATGCCATTAAAAGTTTATAGTCATTACCTCGTTCATCTTCATCACTATTTGATAGACCATCACTGTCTTCATGAGTGTAGTAGCTTTTCTTATTTGCATTCTGTTTCTTGTTCCATCTGGCAGGTTCCTTTCCTTTGTAAATCTTATCCTTATGAGGACATTTGGCAGCATAATGACCTACTCTTCCACAAGCAAAACATTTAAAAGGTAGCTTACCTCTGAACCTTCCAGTACCCCGTTGAAGATTTCTGACAAAATTTGATTCTTCTTCTTCTTCTGGCACGTGACTTGATTCATAGTAGTCTCCTTTGCCTGAAGCCTTAAAAGCAGCTTCTCTCCTATCTGATGGACCTCCTTTTCTCATTTCATAAGCAGTTAGAATTCTGTGTAGCTGAGACATAGTAAGAGTTCGTAGATTTTCCTTTTCTTCTATTGCAGACACTTTAGATTCAAACTTTGGGGACAATGATCTTAGGACTTTTTCAACCACAACAGCCTCTTTTATTTCTTCACCCAAGTTTTTCATACAATTAACAATCTCATCTACCTGAAGGAAATAGTTAGCCACACTTTCATCATTATACATTATGAGATTCTCATACTGAATCCTGAGGGTTTGAAGTTTTGCACGTTTTACCTGTTCATCTCCTTCGTAGCTCAAAACAATCTTGTCCCATATTTCTTTTGCGGATTTATATTGCATAACCTTCACGAATTCAGATTGAGATAGACATCCTAGAAGAGTATTAACCGCCTTTGCATTTGTTTCATATTTCTTCTTCTCAGCTGAATCTGTAGGAGTAGCTGATGGAAAAGTATACCCTGTTTCTATAATGTCCCATACTTCTGTACCCAAAGATTGAAGATAGGCAGTAACTCTTACCTTCCAATATACGAAGTTTGTTCCATCAAAAATCGGTGGCCTAATTGATGCTTCCCTCTCGTAGTTGCTCATGATGTTAGATCTTCCTTCAAGCGATCAAGCTTCTTCAGAAGGACCTGCTCTGATACCAATTGTTGGAAATAATACTGAGAGGGGGGGGTGAATCAGTATTATCAAATTCTTATCAATCTATCTTCCTTATTTATACTTTGAATAATTCTTCAAATATTGATCATTACTTTGTATGTCAGTATCATAAAATAATGAGCAGGAACAAGAAAAGGAAATAGTCACACAAAAGAACACCAGATATAAGGTGGAAACCCAATGTGGGTGAAAACCACCTGCTGCAATATGTCTCTATCTTCTTTCAATTAGAAACTCCTTTTACAATGACTTTGTATTGGTGTAGTCCTTTACCAGTACGCAGTCTACAACCTGCAGAGAGCTACAACCCTCTCTCGTTCTCCAGCTTCTCCTGGAAGGGAGCTACAACCCCCTTAGCTCTCGTACTAGCCAAGATACTAGTACGTAGGTGCTGGCCTACTGAAGGCTACAACCTTCTCTTTCTTCCAGGGACCACGTTTCATAAATTTTCTGACTGGATCCATGAACATCAATCAATCATCAAGTATATCTGCATCAAACAATCTCCTTTTCCCAATTAGCACTGAATCAAGTAAACACTTCTCTGACAGCTGTACCCAGAACACAGTAATAGTAACCACACACCAAATTCTGAACCCAGAATACTGCAGCAATAGACAGAGGTAGCTAGATCATAATTTAAAGATATACGCTACTTCAACAACCTGAAACCTGTGTGCAGATCTATAAAGAATAATTCCTTCTTTCAAATATTCAGACACTAATTAACCCAGATTGTCAGATTTATAGATCAAGCATGCGCTTCATATAACAGATCAAAATCATACAAAGATACTATTATTCAAGCATAAAAATTATGACCCATCAATAGAAATTATCCTTCTTTATGCGGTAAGGTTCCTCCTTCATTCAGATCCAGATCTGCACCATAACCCAATCACAAAATATTTCAGATCTAGCACTTATTAGATATTCAATTCATTTGATGATACTTTGCCAAATGATCTCCTTCCTCTTTTATAGTCTTAGGCCTTTCACAATACCACGGTCCAAAACCATAATAACACAATACCACGGACCCAATACTTGGGATCAACACTTTTGGATGCAATACCACGGGCCAAAACCATAGGATCAAAAACTATCTGACTAATACCATGAACCAATCATGAAAGTGCGTGAGATCAATACTTTTGGAAGCAATACCACAGACCAAAACCATAGGATCAAAAAATGTCGGACTAATACCATGAACCAACCATGAAAGTGCGTGAGATCAACACTTTTGGATGCAATACCACGGACCAAAACCATAGCATCAAAAACTGTCAGACTAATACCATGAGCCAACCATGAAAGTGCGTGAACTTTTCTCTTCATGAAAGGAACTTTTCTCTGCATAAAAGTGCGTGAACTTTTCTCTAAACTTTTCTCTGCATAAAAGTGTGTGAACTTTTCTCTACATGAAATAAACTTTTTTCTCTGCATAAAAGTGCGTGAAATTTTCTCTAAACTTTTCTTTGCATAAAAGTGCGTGAACTTTTCTCTACATGAAATAAACTTTTCTCTGCATAAAAGTGCGTAAACTTTTCTCTACATGAAAGAAACTTTTATCTTCATGAAAGAAACTTTTATCTTCATGAAAGTGCGTGAACTTTGTTTCACTATAATTTATCATCTGAGATGAGTGGGTTTCCATCAAGTACAACATATGTATCATAATGCCAACAGTTTATGCATTATTACTATTTATGATAGTAAAACTTTTGAAGCTTAGGGGCTTCTCTTCGGGCTCAACTTCAAAAATCACCATCCAATCAACTCTAGACTTTGGAAAGTAAAGTATGTACAAATGATTAATGAAACAATAACTAGGCTCAATATAGTGTTTGAGCATTCAACCATTAGTTGGTCCTCCTTCTGCTTCTGTGCCATCCATTTCTCTGAGGAAGAAAGCATTATTACCTCTGAAAGCATAAATGATATATGGGCCTTTCCATAGGAAATCAAATTTCCCATGTTTACCTTTATCCTCTCTTCTTGAATCCCATTTTAGAACTTTGTCCCCTAGGTAAAAATCTTCTGCCTTAGTTATTTTATCAAAAGTCTTCTTAATCCTTTCCTGCAAAACTTGAGATCTGATGTACACTTCTTCCCTGGTCTACTGTAAATGAATTGTTTGGTTGATTCTTCTTTGGATGTCATTGTTGGAAATAATACTAAGAGTGGGGGGGGGGGGGGTGTTGAATCAGTATTAGTCAAGTCAATAATCTTTTTACAATTTTTCTTACTCAATTTCATATACCCGCATGTGTATGCAACTGTGTTTAAGGAAACAAGAATATATCCAGCAAATTAATGATTATGTTAATTCATCATATGTTGATCTTTAATCTGAGTATCAGTACTTTATCAAACATTAAACAGTAACCATGTGCAGTTAATAACATAAATAACCATCACACATAAGAATCACACATGAACACCAAGATGTAAGGTGGAAACCCAATGTGGGTAAAAACCACCTGCTATTGTCATCTCTATCTTCTTTTAATAATAAGAAAATCTGTTTACAACAATGTACTGGTGTAGACTCATACCAGTATGCAGGCTTCTACATGCATAAGGCTACAACCTTCTTTCATTCTCCAGCTTCTACTGGAAGGGAGCTACAACCCCTTAGCTCTTGTACTAGCCGATATAATTACTAGTATGTAGGTGCCAACCTACAGAAGGCTACGACCTTCTTTCTTCCTCCAGGTGCCATGTTTCATAAATTTTCAGACTGGATACTCTTGGAACACAACACCATAATCTGAAGGCCACGTTTCATCCAATTTTCATACTAGACCCATCAACAACATTGAAGCTCAAGATCAATCACCACTGTAATACAACTATTGCATTACTCATTCATTGAATACTCAATCATTACTCTCTAAATAACCCAACAACTTAATCAATGAAACCCTGTTGTCAAAACACAGTCACTAGAACACAAAGTAGAACCCAGAACTTTGCAACAATATTCAGAGCCAACTGTATCATCAAAAACCATGCATCAGAGTGCATACGCTACTTGGAAGAGCCGAACTAGCGTGTATACGCAACTTCACCAAAGCGAACCAGCGTATATGTCATCAAATACTTACTTATAACTTTGCTACACATCCTGACTTCAGACATACCCAGATCATTACATACAAAAGGATAATATGTGTGTTAGCAACCAGATCTAGTCCATCAGATTGCATAAAGATAAGTCATTATGATCCTGATCCATTATTAGATCTCATCCATCAACACTGAAGCTAATCACAATCAACCAATCTGAATATGCAGAATACTGTCACCAGTAAACAGTGACTAGAACTCAGACTTTGCATCAACAACCAGAACCACCTATAACTTCAGACATCATAGTTCATATGGTATACACTACTTAGATGTGTCTAAACTGCGTGCATAAGCGCTTTTATCAAAGTCAACTAGCGTATACATCTGTAAATATTCATTCATAATTTTGCAGCTATTCTAGACTTCAGTTATACCTAGATCATAATATTTACAGAACATCACATGCGTCAGTATACAGATCTAGAGTAAGCATGATCAAACCATATAGATGTTGGTCACTTTAATTGCTTATTAATTTAAACAACCAGTGCTACATGAATTGTCAATCCAGGGAAGTCTGTTTGTTTCAAAGGCAATCACACACTATATATGCTCAATCCCAAAAGCAGTAAAAGTTGCAGTATTAATTATTCTAATCACACCTTGCTTTAAACAACTGAAGTTCTACTTTAATTTACATCAATATAGTTAAAAAGAACAATCTAGGAATCAATCTGCAAAGGGAAAGACTAGTTGTGCTCTAAGAGAGAACATGACCCTATTCCTCAAGCAGGAATTTTCAACACCTGTTTCTAATTACTATGCTTCACAAACTCACTGTAGGAAACTAATTAAAATAATCACTCATTACCTATGAAAGAATTTGTGGAAACAATGCAATGAGCAAGCAGAAACAAAGTTTCAGCAGTAGACACAAAGTTCCAATAATGCATAAGTAAATTCAACAAACAGAAATTAACAAGGCATGAATGTAAAAGCTATACTTAACATGCTACAAAAATAAAGGGGTGAATCTTGTGATGAAGGTGGGCCCTATCCTTCTCACAAGATTCCCCAGACAATGGAACTTAAGAGAAAATGCTCAGAACAATATTTTATTCATCTGTCAAAGTATCATATTACAAAAAGATTCAAGTTTCCTTGCTCCCAGCTAGACCTTCCTGTAATCTCTCTATCCTTTTCTAATGTTGATGTCTCCTCTTTTTAAAGAGGAGACATCAATTACAATTAATTACATTGTAAATCCTATTTTGACCTGATATGATAAAATAGGATAACCGATTCTTCCATTAACAAAATACTGTTACAATGGTTGTGACAATGCCTGATTTTGGAATACAGTTGTTATGGCCCATGTAATAGCTCCTTCGATGATCCCTTTCTGTTGCTACTAAATCTAAAAATGCAAATCACGGGCTGTTTCAGCAACGTGATTTGAGCATTGTTCTAATTGTTTCAGCAACGTAGTCCGCAATAATATCTGTAGTCTTCAAAATTGTTTCAACAACTATTTGATCAGTGATTAACTATGAAGGAAATGCAAAATTACATGTAAAATAAATCAAACATATAGTAATGAGAAGACATGTTATATACCTTGGAAAATAGATTAAAGTAATAACATGGGCTTTAATTATGGTTTGAAAGAGGATGGAAGATAACAAAATATGTGAGAAAAAAGGGACAATATGGAGTCCTAACATCCCCCCCAACTAAAAGGGTTGCATGTACTCATGCAACTTTTACTGTGAATCCGAGTCGGGGTACTGGGCTTTGGAGTGCAAATTACTTAGGCAGTAACTGTAGAAGGTATTATCAGCTAAATCTCTGAACCCATGGACCTTTTGTATCTTCTGCCATGCTACTGCTTCTTCCTTCTTACTTAACCTGTGATGTGCCTTATATTCTTATGCTGGCATCCATAAAAGAGGAAAATGAAAATGATATCCTATCCATTTTTCAGCAGATTGTTGAACACATCTGATATAGTCAGGTACCCTTGAGATTGTTGTTTCAAGATTAGTGGGGCTAAAAGGGTTATACTCCTGCCTCTCCTTAGAGGATTGCTGCCAGAGTAAGTTGTTTGCTTTCAAGGCAGCAACTTGCTTAGTCTTAACAAAATGTTGGCAGTCTTGTAGCACTGTTGCTTGTAGCTGCCTGATGTGCTCACCCATCCCTGGTTCTTTCAAGAATTGAGAATACTCCCAAATGAACATGGCAGGATTCTGTGGCTCTGATCGAATCCACAAGAGTTTGTTGTCCTCATTGTGCTTTGCTGCAAGGAAGGCAGTCTGCCATGTGATCTGATTGGCCAGGAAAGAGACAAATGCCCTAATCTGAACATCACCCACCAAAGGGTTAAGATTAATCTTCCTGTCTTCAGGGATAGCCTCATTGTGTAGATACAATTCACAGAGCAAATGTTGATCAGTGATAGATGCTTCTGTGAAAGTTTCCACAAATTGCTCAGGTGTAGATACTTCATGATGTTTCCCATTTTTGATTGCTTTTATCTGGAAGAATGCTAAGCGTTCTGTAAGAAAAAGTGAGTAGTTGGAAGATGGTTTCCTGGCAGCTAATAACTTATGAACAAGATCAAATATAAGAAACAGTTTATTCTTTAGTTCTTTATTCTCTTTCCTCTATGCACGAGACTGCTGGAGTATTTGCTCTAAGGCTTCCCAATTTGAGTATATGTGATTTTGCCAGAGTGATTTATGCTCCTGCAAGATCTTATCTTGCGACATGACATATGATTTCTTCCATTTATCAATTTGCTATTCAGCACTGGGAGTCTGATTAAAGGCAGTTTTTGCAGGCCGAGGTTTAGTCTGAGTGGAAACTATTTTTGTAGGTCGTGGTACCTGATCTTCAGCTTTAACTAGAACAGTGGGCTGAGGTATTTGTGGTTTGTCCTCCTTTTCAAAAAATTTCAAAGGTCCTACTGGTTCTTGTGTAGCAGTAGGGCATTATTCTTTAATCTTTGAAGGCCCTATTGGTTCTTGTGTAACATTAGGGCATTCCTCTTTAATTGCTGAAGGCCCTACTAGTTCTTGTGTAACAGTAAGGCGTTCCTCTTTGATTTCCGAAGAGGTGGGTGTAGGGGAGGCTCCAGGCAGTGGAATTTCAACTACTTTATACCTTGCTTGATGATAAATATTACTACATTAGTTGCACATATATTCCTTGTACTGATCTGTCTCTGTACTTTTCTCGGTCGTGGATGTTGCATGGGCCAAAGTGTACAAATTAAGCTCTTTGTCACAGGCTTCCCTTGTCGTTACTAATTCCTACTTATAGGCTTCAAGTTCTAACTTTAAAAACTGGTTTTCCTGTAAAAGGGAAGCCAGGGTGACTAGGCTTTGTGTATCAGTCATAGTCTTAGCAGTTGGTTCTTGTGCGGTAGCTGCTGAATGAGTAGCATCCTGAGTATCCAGATTCTGTGTATCAGTAGCTAGTTATTTTGTGGCAACTATTGAATGAGTAGCATCCTAAGTATCTAGATTTTGTGTATCAGTAGCTGGTTCTTGTGTGGCAGCTGTTGAATGAGTAGCATCCTGAGTATCCAGATTCTGTGTATCAGCAGCTGGTTCTTGTGTGATAGCTGCTGAATGAGTAGCTGGTTCTTGTGTGGTAGCTACATCATGTACAACATTGTGAGCATCCAGGTTTTATATATTAGCAGCTAGTTCTTGTGGGATAGCTACTGAATGGGTAGTTGGTTCTTGTGTGGTAGCTATCTGTTGTGCAACCTCCTGGGCATCTGGATTTTGTGAATCAATAGCTGGTTCTTGTGTGACAACTGCTGAATAAGTAGCTGGTTCTTGTGTTTTAGCTACTTGCTCTTAAAGAAATGGTGTCATAAAAACCTGGGCTTCTGGTTCTTGTGTTTCAATGCTCGAAGGTGAGACAGGTAAAGATTCAGGGTCTTGGGACTGTGGTGGGGTATGGGGTTTTAGACGAATTGGTGGGGAATTCAGGGTGGTGGTAGTAGTTGTTGCTTCAGTTGACGCCCTCATTCGTCTTTGGGGTAAAAAGGCAGGGAGAGCAATAGTTTTCCTTTTTCGAGTGGGTTTCTTCTGAGGGAGAGGGCTATTAGAAATGGTAGTTTTTTGGTTGAGGCCCTAGTTCATATTTTTGGTAGGAAAGTGGTCTTACTCCGCCTTTTTCTTTTTAGCATAGCGATGGGAAGGTTATCTTCAAAATCATTACTAGGAATATGAATAGTAGGATTAGATGATTCTGGTAAATTGTGGGATGGAGTTGATGTGGTGGGAGGGTCAATTGGATTAACTGGTTCTACTGGTGGGATCTCTGGGGGATCAAGAGTGTTATCAGGTTGTTGCTCATGGGGATTTTTAGGAACTTCTTGAGGATTTTCAGCGCCCTGTTGAGGAATTTCAATAGCTTGTTGAGGGTCCAGGGATAGATTATTAGGAGGGAGAGCTTGTCGAGCAAAACCACTCTGAATTAGTAGCTGGACAAGACGGTGATGGGTGAGGGAAAGGAGTGGGAATTTTACCTGTCTATAGTAATACGACATATTCTTCAGACACCCAAGTAAATAATATGGAATATTCAATAGTCTACCATGTCTCAAATGATTTAACAAGACAAAGTCATGCTGATAGATTACCTGGTAGCGACCTTCACAGGTGAGATAATGCTTGACGAATTCCGCAACCGTTGGCCATGGAGGTGGTAATGAGTGAAGTTGGGCACCCCGGCCTTTGGGCTCGACTTGTTCTCCTGGCAGGAGAAAATCCATTTGTGCATTCAGAATGATATGCTTACGGCTGAACCATTGAATGCTAGTGACCAGCAGGAATGAAACCTGTGCTATGTCATACTCTGTAACTGGAATTCAAACTCCCTGAATAATAGAATAGCCATCACGTAAATTACATGCAAATTCAAGGACCTATTCTGGATCGAATCCCTGAAGCCTCTGAAAATAATCTACCCAGCCTACCCGCTGAAAAATCTGATATACTTCTGGATGTAATTCAAGTAGAGCTATCGAGTCGGGCTCATGTCAAATAGCAGGTCCTCCCATAGTTAACCAGCTTTAGTAAAATGCATAGTCAAAAACCGAGTTACCACTCTTTGGATAGATTACTTTTGCAAATAGGAACATGGAGTAACAACGTAGAGGTGAGGTGATAAGATGTGATTTGTGAGTAAAAATAATGACGGTAATTGGCTTGCTGTGAAATGATGGCGTATAAGTGAAATGATGGGGTATAATTTCGGTATCCCCCCCAACTACAACTAAAATGATGGCTTTAAATGTACGGGGATCATGGTAATTATGGCAGAATCTTCTCATTAACTATAGTTTAATCATATTCACACATAATATTTACATACCTCATGTTTACCTTTAATCCATATTTTGAAAAATATAATACTCGTATAATCATGGAAGAAATTATGAGGATAATTCTGCTATAGGTCTGTATAATTATAGGAGAAGGCAATGAAGGGATAGAATTAGCATCAAAATAGAAGAAGTGATTTTTATGATGAAAAGTGCTGTGTGATTATGTGTTTTGAAACGATGTTTTAGCAACGGGAAAGATGAGTGAAGGATCGTGTTTCAGCAACGGAAGATGAGTAAAGGATGGTGTTTCAGCAACAGGAAATGGATGAAGAATGGTGTTTCAGCAACGGGAAAGATAAAGGAAATGTTGCTGAAGAATACTATTCCAGGGATGGGAAAAATAGGAAAATGTTGTTGAAAGGTACTATTTCATTGATGAGGAAAATAAGAAAGATGTTGCTGAAAAATGATGGGAACATGGGAAATGATGGAAATGTTACTGAAAGATGGGGAAATGAATTATGGATGGATTGAAATGAGATGACAGAGCTTCAAAATGAAGCTTGGATCTGCTTATAGTAGGATCGTCCTTTTCAATCAGCCTTTCCTAAATCTGGAATCTGCAAAATAGTCAATTGTAACATGCCAGCCCTTGACAGGGATTATTAGTTAAAAAATATAATCTAATACTAAAAATACAATGCAAAAATTAATGGCAATGAGGGGCAGCAGGCTCCCCCAAGAAAAGATAATGTGAATCTGCCATGCAAGTGGCCTTAAAATCCTCTTTGGAAATGGGTCGCTGGTACAGATGAAGCCGATGACCATTTATCAATAATGGTGTTCTAGAATCATCAATTGTTAGGAGCCTTACTATTCCATTGGGAAAAACAATATCTATTTCGTAAGGTTCAAGCCATCTTGTATGTAGTTTCCCTTGAAAATTTTCAAACTGAGAATCATACAGTAAGGCCCAGTTACCTTTTTGGAACTTCTTATGCTTGATGTTTTTGTCATGCCACCTTGTCCTTTGTTGCTGGATCATAGTTGTTTGATGAATGTCATCTAATCTCTTTTCATCCAATTCCTGAAGCTGTTGCAACCTGGTTGTTTGTGCATCAGTCAAATCAAGGTTAACAGCTAAAGCAGTTCTTAAGGTTTTAATTTCAAATTCCACAAGAAAAGAAACTCTTTTACCATAAATCAATTCATAGGGAGAAAATCCTATAGTATTCCTCTTGTTATACTCCTATACCAATAGGTGTCATATTTCATGATTGACTTGATGAGATCTATAATATGTTCATTCCTTTCTTTGTTGCAAAGGTTTTCCATACTATCAAAAAATCAAAAAAATAAAAAAATGTAAAAAATGTAAAGAGGGTATGCCCCAAAAGAAAAATCAAAGGGTTAAAAAAGAATAAAATGGTCAAAAATGTGAAAGAAATGAACCCCAAACAAAAATAGACCAGGAAAGTGTGCAAGTCCAAAATGCCACTACTTTTTCATTTTTTGTAATAAGCATTGTGTGCAGCTTGTTAATTTATGCCACAATTGATGAATGGCCAAATAGCTTAATCTTGGCTAGTTCATATTTGAATTTCCTGTTTTAGAGATAGAGAATAAAATCTGACCAAACTGTTTAATCTTGGAAGATAAGTAGATAGGTAGAGTAAATAAAAAGGAGTTCAACAGTTTAATCTAAGCCCTTGGATGTAATAAGTGCTAACTTAGGTAGGCTTGCCATGAAAAGAAAAGGAAAGTTCATAAGGGTTTGCCAGTCTAAGTGCACTCAAGTAAAGAAAGGAAAAAATGCTAGGCTAAAGTAGGCAGGGTAGGTAGATGGTGTTGCAGAATGATACTTGTGATAGATTATGTCTCTAAATGTGTTAATCTTTATCTCTATCACAAGTGCCATGCAGATATTATACTTGATGCATTTCAAGAAAGACAAGGTCAAATAACTAACTCCCCTTCATACTTTTCCCTAAAGATTTCACTAATTTCCCTAAAGTATTAAGATCTGTTCTTAATATCACTCATAAACCACTTCATCTCATTTTATAAATATTTCTCAAGTAAATTCATACTTTGCATCGGAAAATGCATAATATCACCTAAAAACTCCATTTCCACTTAGCCTAAGTTTTAATGTAACTTGTGAACATTGGCTTAGCGCTTATTTTCGTTTTATTTCATATTAACGATTAACACTTATTATTTAAATCCCATAAAACATTACCCTTCCCATACTGTGTGAATATGTTAAAAAAACCCCAAATACTTTATACATCCCGCCCCAGTCGATTACGATCATAAACACCGTTTAACGAGGATTAATAGGTTTATCGAAAATCTGTTAATAATCTCCCCGCCACGCGATAATGGGTTTGATTAACCACCTGGGTTAATTAATAACCAATCCCGACCAATCAGAATAGCCTTGGCATGATTAAACATTATTTTAAATACATCGGGCTCGCCGCATAAACATCCGTCATCTCCGACGCTCGTCCGCCGTCCGATGGTCTCCTGATCATCCAACAACCTATATTGATATTGCGACCCCCCTTTTTACCTCACGTTAACTCACGATTGGTTGGCAGTTTTCCGCTCGTACCTCTGCCATGCGTCGCCCTTTCGGGGTGCTTGCTCGCCCTCCGCTCAATACCCCCCAGCCTCAAAAGCGGTGTGGGGTAAACCGCTTACCACCCTCCGCTGATGTCATCCGCCCTCTACTGATGTCAGGGCAGGTATTGCTTACGTCATCTACCCGATTGAATACAAAAACTCCCGCCAAACCTAAGTTTTGTCAAATAAACGATAAAATGCCATTTTTTCACTGTAATGCATTGTGCCCCATGCTCTCCTACAAAATAAAGACTGAAATCAATGTTCTAGTTCCTCCACTTCCATCTAACCAGAGAAGCTTCGCAGCGAGTTCGCAGACTCAATCGACCTACCATTTTACAGTTTCCTCCTCTTTTGACATAGGTACCTTTAAACTTTCTCAATAAATGGCTATCAGTGCATCAATTACCATGGCTCCTCTAGAAATCTCCACAAGACTCAACATACCAGCCACAAAGAGATCCATAGTTGCACTGTTACCCTTGGAAAAAGGGAAATTTTGGGCTAAATACCAGACAGAGATGAACAGAGTTGAAAAGGTCAAAGGGTATCAGATCAGGATTAAAGAGTATTAGTGAAAACATGGCAGCCAGCGTAGAGTTCCTAAAGAAGACAGCTACAAGCCAAATCATAGGGCCTGCCTCCAGCACATTCAACAAAAATAGGACTAGCACAACATCAGTTTATCTTTTTCCTATTTTCCAGACTAGTTGTTTCTATTTTTCTTGTAAATTATTTTTAGTCATCCTAGATATTATCTCATTGAGATATTTGTTGTATAATTTTGAGCATAAATACCCCCTCAAATGGAGTATTGTGGGTGGATTCCTAGACTTTGCTGTAATATTGATTATTTGGAATAAAGAGTTGTTGGAATCAACTGTTGTATGGCTTACTGGATGAAGAATTGAAGCAGAGGACTTGTCACAGACTTCTTGAATCAACCACTGGATCAATAAGTCCTCTATATCTTGTGTTTTAAAGTTTTCTTAGTTTATTGTATCATCTGTGTTTCACAATCTGAATGATAAAGAAAATATTTAATTTCAGAATATGCTTGATTGCACTCTGTTTTCAGTCATTATTGTTCTCTATGTTTTCTTTAGAATTAAGATAAGTAGTGAAACCTTAATTGCTCCTGTTTCCTAATTCTTCCATGTTGATTATTTGCTAAAGAATACTTAACTGCTCCTTATCAGGAATCATCCAATTTCCCTCTTTAAATAGGTTGAAGGATCCTTAACCGCCCTTCACCCAATTTGAGCCCATTCCATTTGTTTCAAGTCTTTATTTTTTCCCTGTTTGACTACCTTACTCTGTGAAACCATCCTTTGTTAAGAAACCAAATCTAGAAAGCCATCTTCTTTGACTCCATTAGCCCAATGGACTGAACTACTTTGTTTTACCTCTCTGCTCTATTGAATCTCACCACCCAAACTCAAACAAAACCCTTGAACTTCATAACTAGCCTAATACCTTTAAAAACAAAGCTAAATCATAAAGAGAGAGCCCTCTCTGGATACAGATTGGATAGATTCTGTATCTAAAATATTGGTCTGTGGTTACCTCAGCCTCCTTTCCCTTTCTTACAACTTTTGGGAAAACTTGAATGACCACATCAATGACGACTCCACTAGGGAACTGAATAATTTGTTTGTTACTACTGTTTTCTGTATAAGCTATAGACGGAGTCTGAAGTTAGCCAGGTAGCCTTTGAAATTCTTTTTCTTTGCAATTGCAGAAGTAAATGAATGCTACTTTAGTCTATCTCTGGTCTAGTTTATAGATTGGATAGTTGGTTTCAAATACTTGATCAGTTCTTCTTTTCAAATAAGTCTTTAAGAAAATTCAAAATTCCCACATTTAAAACTTCTTAGAAGAGACTATTAAATTTGTATTGTCGAATCTATTTCAAGAAAAAAAAAAAAAACCAAAAACACACCTAGAAACCTAGCTTCAGAAAGGATTCATTACACTAGATCAAATCCTGATCCTAATCCCCCACCTGTGTTTGAAAATCCTAATCTGATTCCTAGGATTCTTAGAAGACAAGAGAGCCAAGAAAATTCTGCTAGTTCTCGGCCTCTATACAGATCAAGATCCTGTCCTGTGAGGTGGATCTACCCTGAGGATCAACCTTTTGATGAGTATTTTGAAAACTCTTTATTTGAGACCTTTTTAGAATCTGGGTTAACCCATACAGTTCAAAAGCCAATATTCATTGAAAATTTGCAGATTGAAGTTGTTACTTCACACCTTGATAGACATTTGCAGATCTCCATTCAATCTGAGCTTACCTCTGAAAGAACACCAAACCTTTCTGTGATTACTACAGCGTCTCCAAGTTCACCATCAACACCTCAAACTATCCTTTCCACTCCCCCATCTACAACACACATTCCCATTGTTATCCCTACTCCCCCAGTTGTCACATCTATTTCTGCAACCATGGCAAACCAATATACTCCCCTGCACTTACCTGCCAATCCAGGGGCTATGCCCTAAGACTATCAAAGTAAAATCACTTCTTTTGAAGGTACTGACACTTACACAGCTCAACAACATACCAATAAAATGACTGACTATTTTGAAATATATGAGGTTGATGCTGATGATGTTAGAATGAAAGTATTTGTTCAAAGTTTGATTGGAGAGGTTAGAACATGGTTTAGAGCCCTCCTTGCAAACAATATCAATGACCCACAAGCTCTTTATCAGACCTTCTTGAACAAATGGGAAAATAAGAAAGATCCTCTCCATATTTTATCAGAATATGAAAACGTAAGAAGAGGCACACAAGAAACTGTACAAGATTACTGTACCAGATTCAATAATGTCTACAATGCTATTCCTCAAAATCTCAGACCTCCTCCAAATTTGGCCTTGATCAAATTACCTGATGCATTTGCTTCTGATATGGCATACCAACTTAGGGAAAGAGCTCCTCGAAACTTAGAAGAGATGCAAAGTATAGCTGTCAGTGTTGAGGCCAACCTGATATCTAAATGATCTAGAGCCAGAGCTGAAACGAGGACACCTTTCAAAGAAGAACCTTTTGCCTTTGATCAAAAATTAGATGTTATTATTAAAGGAATGGATAGAATTGGAAATAGGGTAGAAACAATCGAGATAAAATCCCCTTGGGATGGTCAACCAAGCAATGCTGGGAGAAATCCAAATTTCAGGAAGAACCAAAATCCTAACACTGGAAAGACACAGCTTGACCAAAATATTAGGCCCCCATTTCAAGAAAATTATGTTGAAGCCTCAACTTCTGGTGAACCAACAGAAGACACTCAAATTAATTTGACGGGACTCAATAATGAACAAGAAGTTTTCTTGACCCAAGAGGATCAGGAAGCTCACATTCTTAAACAATTCCAAACCCAGTCAGGTGAATCATTTGAATTTAGGGAGGGATATGATACAACCATTTATGAAGTCCACAAACAATACAATCTGAGGAACAGAAGAATAGATGTCCCTAAAACCAGTAAACAGAAAGATACCAAGCAGCCTAACAAAGGTAAGATCAGTACCCCCCTGTACATATTCTTTCTAGAACAGGTCCTAACCCTAATAACCCAATTGTTGAAGATGTATCAGATAATCAACCACCTAACAGAAAACCTTCCACTTCTATTCCTTCTAAAGGAAATGTAGAAGAGCCTCTAGAACTTGATTTGGAAACAACTTCAGCCCATAATCCCACTCCTGAAGAGGAGAGAAATGAAGAAAATCCAGCTGTCCAAAATACAAGAACTCAGACTGAAAAACATTTTAATCCTGAGACAGAAGTAGGCAAACTAAAGATAGCTGTTCCATTATCAGAATTAGCTAGGCATGATGTCTACAGAAGTCAAATCAGTAGATCACTTAAAATTTCTGTGAATGAAGATTCAGTAAATGTTTTTGATGACCAGCCTAAATTGATATTTGGCCCTGGAGTAAATGGAAAAACAATAGATGGAGAAGTTCCTCCTTTCTATGTAAGTTTAAACATACATGATAAAATACTTCATAATGCCATGTTTGATTTTGTTGCTTCTCATAACTTGATGCCTAAATCTGTAATGGAGAGACTTGACCTTGACATCACCAGGCCATATAAGGACCTTTTCTCTTTTGATTCAAGTTAGGTCAAATGTTTGGGTTTAATCAAAGACTTATGTGTGTCACTAGTCCAATATCCTGCTAAAACCATCTTAATGGACATAGTAGTAGCTGATATTCCACCAAAGTATGGCATGTTATTGTCTAGATCTTGGGGTGCAAAGCTTCAAGGATCTCTACAGTTAGACATGTCTTACGATACCATTTTAGTGTTTGGTCAACCCAAGAAACTATACAGAGAAACTTTAATGAAGTATGTAGTAAGTAGTCAAGAGAAACCTCAAAATTTCCCTATCTACTCAGTACATTCAGATATGGATTCTTTTATCCTTTACAATGCTGAAATTGATCCCCCACATGAAATAAAAGTTTTAGCAGATGAAACAGAAAAAATTGCAAATGAAAAGTCTAGTGTTCGAATACAAGAAATTTCTGAAAATCATGAAACATCAGATAAACCAGAAGAAACTAAAAAACTAGATCTCCCTATTAAACAAATCCCTGAAACTCCAGATACTAATTATGAACATGAAATCCTTTAGTACTTAGAATTTGATGGTTCTGTGAACAAATTAGGAGCAGGAGCAGGAGTTTGGGTGCACAATCTTGAAAAAAATCTTGCTGAAGGCCATGTCTACAGATTAAACTTTAGGTGCACTAATAATATGGCTGAATATGAAGCTCTATTGCTAGGTCTTAAACTGGTCAAGAAATTGGGAGCAACTAGAGTGTCAGTCCTAGAAGATTCTGATTTAATCATTCAATAGATAAAAGAGAAGTTCTTAACAAATGATCCCAGATTAAGAGAGTACAGAGGAACAACTATAGAGATCCTCAATACATTTCTAGAAACTCAGCTTGCCAAAATCCTGAGAAAACGTAACTTGCAAGCTTATAGCCTGGAAACGTTTGCCAGCACCTGTAAATTACCATTTGAACCAAATCATCAATTCACAGCTGAAATTAGACACAGGACAACCATACCTAATAATGTAAAGAACTAGCAAGTGTTTGAGAGTGATAATTAGATCAACCCTAGAAGAAGAATTTTCTAGCACTAACATAGATGTAGATACAGTTAGTGAGTTTGATCCAACAAATCAGACAGAAACAGACATTTCAACAGAAAACGCAACTCAAATGCTTCATCCAACGAAATTTACCAAAAAGGAAATACAAGATCTTAAAGAAATAGACATTAATGAGATTATTGAAGGAGAATATGAAGTTATCAATGTGAAAGACAATTACCCTTTACCTAAGATGGATCATATTTTACAAAGGGTAGTAGGTGCTTCTAGGATTTTGCTTTTGGATGGGTTTTTAGGTTATAATCAGATTCTGGTTCATCCCGATGACCAAGAGAAGACTGCATTTACAACACCATGGGGTACATTCAAATATGTTAAAATGCCATTCGGACTTAAGAATGCAGGGGCAACCTTTCAACAAGCAATGGACATAGCTTTTGCAAAATAAATTCATGATTTTCCGGTTATATATCTAGATGACCTCACTGTGTTTTCTAGATCAGATCAACAACACTTAGATCATTTGAGACAAGTGTTTTTAAAATGTAGAAAGTATGGTATTTCATTAAATCCTAAAAAGTCTTCGTTTGGTCTAGAAGAAGGCAAACTGTTAGGCCATATCATTTCCAAAGATGGCATTAGAATTGATCCTGCTAGAATAGAAGCTATTCTGCAAATACCCCACCCTAGAAATGTCAAAGAACTTCAAGCTTTCCTAGGAAAGATTAACTTTTTAAGAAGATTCATATCTAATTTGGCTGAATTAATTAGATTGCTGAACAATATGTTAAAAAAGGATTCAAAGGTTAAATGGACAATAGAAGCTAAACAAGCATTTGAAGAAATTAAAATGGCTTTGACCAGAACACTAGTCCTTACAAGTCCAAAGTTCGATAGAGACTTCATAATTTTCTCATTTGCATCAGAACACACTAAAGCAGCTGTTTTACTACAAAAATATGATCAAGGATGTGAAAAACCCATAGCCTTTTTTAGTAAAGCACTTAGAGATGCACCTCTAAATTACAAAATCATGGAAAAATAGGCTTTTTCACTTGTGAAAACTATTAAAGACTTCAGAGTCTATATATTGTACTCCCATGTAATAGCCTATCTACCAAATGCTGTTGTCAAAGACATCCTGACTCAGGATGGAATTGAAGGCAAACGAGGTAAATGGATAGCTAATATATTGGAGTACGATATTGAAATAAAACCTACAAAGCTTATAAAAGGACATGGATTGGCTAAACTCATGACTGAAACAAACTTTCAAGCCCTGGATATTAATGAATTGGATAATGAACAGGAGATGGCGACTCCACAAATCAGCCAGGCCTTCTTAGAATCACCTTGGTATGCTGATATAACTCATGTATTATTAAAATTGCAGGCTCCTCCAGAGTTATCCAGAACAAAGAAAAGGTTTTTAAAGATGAAAGCTTCAAAATTCTGTATTTTAGATAATGCTCTCTTTTGGAAAAATCATGAAGGTATTCTATTGAATTGTTTAATAAAAGAAGAAGTTGACAAGGTTCTCAAAGAATTTCATGCAGGGGATTGTGGTGGACACCTTTACTGGAAGTCAACTGCAGACAAAATCCTAAGGGTTGGATTTTACTAGCCAGCCTTGTTCACTGATGTAAAGAAATTTGTCACTGCTTGCCACAAATGCCAAATTTTTAAAGGCAAAATGAAACTGTTACCCTTACCATTGAGACCAATTTCCACTGAAAATCCCTTTCAACAATGGGGTTTGGACTTCATTGGAGAAATATACCCTCCCTCTTCTGGCCAACATAAATGGATCCTCACTGCCACAAACTATTTCACCAAATGGATAGAAGCCATTCCTTCTAGACAAGCCAATGATACAGTGATTATAGGATTCTTAGAGACCAAAATATTGTCTAGGTTTGGCTCTCCTGAAAATATCATAATTGATAATGCTTCTACCTTCAAGTCCAAGAAAATGATAAATTTCTGTAACAAATACCATATCACTTTAGGCCATTCCACAGCCTATTATCCTCAAGGTAATGGTGTAGTTGAGTCTTGCAATAAAAGCTTGATTAATATTATTAAGAAATTGTTGGAAGAGAACAAGAAAAACTGGCACAAGAAACTTATAAATGCACTATAGGTAGACATACTTACTACAAAGAGATCTATTGGAACTAGCCCTTATGAGTTAGTTTATGGCATGGAGGCTGTATTTCCTTCATCTTTAGGAGTTCCTGTAATGAAATTACTGTAAGAAGCTCAGGTGGAACCCAATGACATTCAAAGGAGAATAAATCAAACCATCCATTTGCAGCAGACCAGAGAGGAATTGCACCAAAGATCCCAAGTGTCACAAGAAAAACTCAAGAAAATATTTGATAAAAGGACCAAAGTAGAAGACTTCTACCTTGGAGACAAAGTTCTAAGATGGGATTCCAGGAGAGAAGACAAAGGAAAACATGAGAAGTTTGACTTCATGTGGAAAGGGCCATTTATCATCCAGGCATTGCAAGGGAACAATACTTACTTTCTGAAGAGCTTGGATGGTACAGAAACAGAAGAAGGACCAGTGAATGGTCGAATGCTGAAACATTACTTTGATCCAGTGTTTTAATATCAAAGTTTGGATTGGACAGTAACTTGCTGAAATTGAAGCTCGAAGAGAAGGCCCTAAGCTTCACAAGCATGCTGTCATACATACAATAAAGCAACCAACAGAAGGAAATTGTCAGAGCATAGCCTAAGCTATTCAGAAGGCCATCTGACCTGTTGTTCTTGACTTTCCAATAGGAAAAGCCATCCCCAAGTGGAGCCATTGTTATACTCATATACCAATAGGTGTGATATTTCATGATTGACTTGATGAGCTTTGTAATATGTTCATTCCTTTCCTTGTTGCAAAGGTTTTCCATATTATCAAAAAATCAAAAAAATAAAAAAATGTAAAAAATGTAAAGAGGGTATGCCCTAAAAGAAAAATCAAAGGGTAGAAAAATAATAAAATGATCAAAAAAGTGAAAGAAATGAACCCCAAACAAAAATAGACCAGGAAAGTGTGCAAGTCCAAAATGCCACTACTTTTTCATTTTCTATAATAAGCATTGTGTGCAGCTTGTTAATTTATGCCACAATTGATGAATGGGTAAACAGCTTAATCTTGGCTAGTTCATATTTGAATTTCCTATTTTAGAGATAGAGAATAAAATATGACCAAACTGTTTAATCTTGGCAGATAAGTAGATAGGTAGAGTAAATAAAAAGGAGTTCAACAGTTTAATCTGAGCCCTTGGATGTAATAAGTGCAGACTTAGGTAGGCTTGCCATGAAAAGAAAAGGAAAGTTAATAAGGGTTTGCTAGTCTAAGTGCACCCAAGTAAAGAAAGGAAAAAATGCTAGGCTAAAGTAGGCAGGGTAGGTAGATGGTGTTGCAGAATGATACTTGTGATAGATTATGTATCTAAATGTGTTAATATTTATCTCTATCACAAGTGCCAGGCAGATATTATACTCGATGCATTTCAAGCAAGACAAGGTCAAATAACTAACTCTCCTTCATACTTTTCCCTAAAGATTTCACTAATTTCCCCAAAGTATTAAGATCTGTTCTTAATATCACTCATAAACCACTTCATCTCATTTTATAAAGATTTCTCAAGTAAATTCCTACTTTACTTAGGAAAATGCATAATATCACCTAAAAACTCCATTTCCACTTTAGCCTAAGTTTTAATGTAACTTGTGAACATTGGCTTAGTGCTTATTTTCGTTTTATTTCATATTAACGATTAACACTTATTATTTAAATCCCATAAAACATTACCCTTCCCATACTGTGTGAATATATTAAAAAATCCCCAACTACTCTATACATCCCGCCCTGGTCAATTACGATCATAAAAACCGTTTAACAAGGATTAATAGGTTTATTGAAAATTTGTTAATAATCTCCCCACCGCGCGATAATGGGTTTGATTAACCACCTGGGTTAATTAATAACCAATCCCAACCAATCAAAATAGCCTCGATATGATTAAACATTATTTTAAATACATCGGGCCCACCGCATAAACCCCCCTCATCTCCGACGCCCGTCCACCATCCAATCGTCTCTCGATCATCCAACGGCCTATATTGATATCGCAACCCCCCTTTTGACCTCACGTTAACTCGCGATCGGCTGGCGGTTTTCTGCCCGTACCTCTGCCACGCGTCGCCCATCCGGGGTGCTCGCTCGCCCTCTGCTCAATACCGCCCAGCCCCAAAAGCGATGCGAGGTAAACCGCTTACCACCCTTTGTTGATGTCATCCTCTGACATCATCCACCCTCTACTGACGTCATCCTCTGATGTCATTCGCCCTCTGCTGACATCAGGTCGGGTACCACTTACGTCATCCGCCCGGTTGAATACAAAAACTCCCGCCAAACCTCAGTTTTGTCAAATAAACGATAAAATGCCATTTTTTCACTGTAATGCATTGCGCCTTGCGCTCTCCTGCAAAATAAAGACCAAAATCAATGTTCCAGTTCCTTAACCACCACCTAACCAGAGAAGCTTCGCGGCGAGCTCGCAGACTCAACCGACCTGCGATTTTACAGTTTCCTCCTCTTTTGACACAGGTACCTTTAAACTTTCTCAATAAATGGCTATCAGTGCCCTTGGAAAAGGGGGAATTTTGGGCTAAATACTAGACAGAGATGAATAGAGTTGAAAAGGTCAAAGGGTATCAGATCAGGATTAAAGAGTATCAGTGAAAACATGGCAGCTAGCATAGAGTTCCTGAAGAAGATAGCTGCAAGCCAAATCATAGGGCCTGCCTCCAGCACATTCAACAAAAACAAGACCAGCACAACATTAGTTTATCTTTTTCCTATTTTCCGGACTAGCTATTTCTATTTTTCTTGTAAACTATTTTTAGTCATCCTAGATATTATCTCACTGAGATATTTGCTGTATAATTTTGAGCATAAATACCCCCTCAAATGGATTATTGTGGGTGGATTCCTAGACTTTGCTGTAATATTGATTATTTGGAATAAAGAGCTGTTGGAATCAACTGTTGTATGGCTTACTAGATGAAGAATTGACGTAGAGGACTTGTCATAGACTTCTTGAATCAACCACTGGATCAATAAGTCCTCTATATCTTGTGTTTTAAAGTTTTCTTAGTTTATTGTATCATCTGTGTTTCACAATCTGAATGATAAAGAAAATATTTAATTTCAGAATATGCTTGATTGCACTCTATTTTCAGTCATTATTGTTCTCTATGTTTTCTTTAGAATTAGGATAAGTAGTGAAACCTTAGTTGCTCATGTTTCCTAATTCTTTCATGTTGATTATTTGCTAAAGAATAATTAACTACTCCTTATTAGGAATCATCCAATTTCCCTCTTTAAATAGGTTGAAGGATCCTTAACTGCCCTTCACCCAATTTGAGCCCATTCCATCTGTTTGAAGTCTTTATTTGTTCCCTGTTTGACTACCTTGCTCTGTGAAACCATCCTATGTAAGAAACCAAATCTAGAAAGCCATCTTCTTTGAATCCATTAGCCCAATGGACTAAACTACTCTGTTTTACCTCTCTGCTCTATTGAATCTCATCACTCAAACTCAAACAAAACCCTTGAACTTCATAACTTGCCTAATACCTTTAAAAACAAAGTTAAATCATAAAGAGAGAGCCCTCTCTGGATACAGATTGGCTAGATTCTATATCTAAAAGATTGGTCTGTGGTTACCTCGGCCTCCTTTCCTTTTCTTACAACGTTTGGGAAAAATTGAGTGATAACACCTCCAGGTAGTTTTGTAAGCCCATAGTGCTTCAAGGAGCCTTTGAGACCAATCCTTCCTATTTTCCTTCACTATTTTGGTTAGAATTGCTTCTATGACTTTATTTGTACTCTCCACCTACCCATTGGCTTGAGGGTGGTATGTTGTAGTCATTCTATGATGAATATGATATTTTTGAAGGGTGGCTTTAAAACCATGGGAATTGAAAGGAGGTCCTCCATCTGTAACTAGCTCTCTAGGTACTCCAAATCTAACAAAGATTTCTTCAAATAGAAAAGCTAAAACAGATTCTTCATTAGCTCTAATGAGTGCTTTAGCCTCCACCCATTTAGTCATATAATCTGTACAAACTAATATGTAAACTCTTTGATTGGATGGAGGATTAATGGGCCCTACAAAGTCTAGAGCCCATCTTTCAAAGGGTTCAAGTATTACCTAGGGATTCAATGGCATTTCATCTCTATGATTTGGTTGACCCATTCTCTAACAGCTGTCGCAGGCCCGAACATATTTCTTTGCATCCTTGAAGAGTGAGGGCCAGTAATAGCCCATCTTGAGAATTTTATGTGTCGTTCTCTTATCATCAAAATGCCCCCCACAAGGGCCATCATGACAAGCTTTCAATATATCATAAACCTCATCTTCTCTAATGCATATCTGGATTTCATGATCAAGTCCTGTATAGAAAATACACCCACTTATCCAGCTATACCGAGAACTTTATTGAATGATATTTCTTTTCTCTTGATGTGATAGATGTGATGGTAATTTTCTTGCAACCAAATAATTGGCAATGTCTGCATACCAAGGTGAGTGAGCAGATGCTGCAAATAAATATTCATCAGGAAGGAATCATCTACTGGAGTATTATCATCAACTTTTAACCGAGAAAGGAAATCAGCAACTAAATTTTCTTTACCTGGTTGATCTACAATTGTAATATAAAACTCTTGCAATAATAATAACCACTTGGTAACTCGGGCATTTGTGACAGATTTTTTCATTAAATACTTAATAGCCAAGTGGTCAGTATGAACAAAAGTAGGGTAACCAGTAATGTAATGTCGAAACTTATTAATAGCATAAATGATTGCTAAAAATTCCTTTTCGATAACTCTATAATTAAGCTCAACATGAGTCATATTCTTACTAATGAAGTAGATAGCATAGGGAAGATGATTTTCCTCTTGTCCCAAGATAGCTCCAATTGCAGTATCCAAAGCATCAGAGGATATATGAAAGGGAAGTGCCCAATCAGGTCCCCTTAAAATAGGAGCTGTAGATAGCTGATGCTTGAGTTCATCAAATGCTTTTTGGCAAAGATCAGTCCACTTGAATTCAACATTTTTCATAAGTAACACAAAGAAAGGAGAAGCTATTTTAGAAATTTTTTTGATAAACCTTCTATAATATCCTGCATGTCCTAAAAAGCTTCTTACATCAGTTTGTGTTATGGGAATAGGAAGGTTCTAAATTACCTATATTTTGGATGGATCTACTTGAATTCCTTGAATTGAAATAAAATGTCCAAGTACAATTCCTTCATTCATCATCATATGACATTTTTCAGTGCTTAAGGAAAGGTGAGCTTGTACACAACGTTTAAGTATTTTTTCAAGGTTTTGTAATGCATCTTCAAAAGATACACCATAAGGGGTGAAATCATCCATAAATATCTCCATAGAGTCATTAAGCATATCAGAAAAGATTCCTATCACTGCTCTTTGAAAGGTTGCTGGAGCATTACATAGTCCAAATGGGAGAACTCTATAGGCAAAAGTTCCCCAGGGACTAGTAAAAGTGGTCTTATCCTGGTCTTGGGGTGCAATTTTGATTTGATTATACCCACTAAAACCATCTAAAAAGGAGAAGAATTTCTTCCCTGACAAACTATCTAACACCTGATCAATGAATGGCAAGGGAAAGTGATCCTTTTGAGTGGCCTTATTTAAGGCTTTATAATCTACACACACCCTCCATTTCCCATTTTTCTTAGGTACTATAACCAATGGAGAAACCCATTCACTATCAGATATGGGATATATAAACCCTGCATTAAGCAATTTTTGAAGTTCTTCTTTCAAAATTTCCCTTAAATTGGGATTCAGTCATCGCCGGGGTTGACAGATTGGTCGGCAACCTTCCTTGATATAGATACGATGAGTACATAATTCAGGAGAGATTCCCTTCATGTTTGTATAATCCCATGCGAATGCTTCCTTATTTTCACGAAGTAGCTTCATTAATTGTTGTGTTTCAACATCTGTCAAGTTGGGGTTTATGTTCAATGTTTTGCCAAGTTCGATTTCTATTGTTATGCTTTTAGAGGAGATGGTGGTTGATGTTTAAGGTAGATCTTCTGATTTAAGCTTTTCTTGGGTATCAGGTTTCAAAATTGCAGTCAACTGATTTTGTGTTTCAGTAGTGACCGAGGAAGTTTCACAAATAAGATTATTAATTACTTCATCCTCAGTGTTAGTGCCTAAATCTACCTTAGGCTGAGAAAGGTAAGATCTAGGGTAACATCAAACCAAGCTTAACCTGGTAGCTAGCCCTACTAGGTCGGGAGAGGGATCTCTCCTGGTCAATCTCAACAAAATATAGTCAATAGGGCTTGAGATGACTGATGTGAATGCTGATCTTAGGCTAGGTATGTGTGCAAAAGAGTTTGATTGAATATAATGATGTTTTGTTGGCTTAAATGGAAAGGCAATTTTTGGTTCTTGGGAATGAGGCTCAGTTTTGCAGAGGTCTCAATGGGGCAAGGTAGGAAAGTGACTTGATACTTCAAATTGAATGAAATGGAAAGATTTATATAGGTGAGGAGTTGAAGCGGGCAATAAAACCTCAAGGATCCTCTTCAAATAGCTAAAAACATCAATAACTAAGCAAACCCTAGGTAGAGCACTGCAATTTCAATGGATTCTACCTTTATCCTTGTTTGTTTTAGTTAAGAAGAAGAAAGATAGATAATGGCATACATAAAACACATATAAACTTACATTTACAGGAGGAAACACAATATCAAATCACTATGCCACATGAATCCCATAGAGTGCTGTAAACCACTGGTCTATTCCTTAGCCAAAACTGCTGAAATGAGTATATAATAAGCTCCAAGCTTTTCCAAAATTCCAACCATGCTAATGACTGAAAATAAATAAGATATAGGCAAACAACAACTCATCCTAGCCTCTAGGGGTTGAGTTCATGAGTTTAGGAGCTGTTCCAACTAATTCTAAACTAAGAACTACAAATTAGGCAGTGGAACAACATGCCTCTAAAAACTAGGGAATTGATTCATTCAGTTGCAAACTAACTTTTCATGGATGAATCTACCTTCATGAGTGAAAGTTTGACATAATTACATCAAGATCCATCAATTTACATTAAATTACATCATAAGTTTGACATTAAGAAATAGAAAAGTCAAACTGTCAAGGAACTAGGCGAAAAACAGAGTATACTTGGTCAAACTGAGCAAAATTTTCCCTATGCACCGTGTTGATTTCTCTATGCGTAGTGCCTGTTTGCAACCATTTTTGGAGGCCTTCCTGGTGTCCAAATTTGCTCCAAGTGTGCTTGTTGAAAAGGTCTGCCTGTCTACTTTCCAGATCAAGTGGAATTTTTGAATTTGGCCTCCATTTCCCCCCCCCCCCCCCCCCCCCCCCCCCCCCCCAAAACTGAGTTCTCCCAACATTGCTTCCTGTGTGTCAAAATAGGGGCAGTAAAGTCATTTTTTGGGTGTTTTTGACCTTTTTGGGGGCTCAAAACCTGTCAAAATTTCTTGGCCATTGGTAGGCATGCATATTTTTCCAAGACAAATCCAAAGATGTTGAGTTTTTGTCATTTGGAGGCCTCCATCAAAAGCGAGTGCCAAGTGGCGCGGCGCGGCGCATTGGGCAGAAAATTTTGTGTTTTAGCCCAAAAATTTCAAAAATGCAAAGTGTCCCAAATTTTTTGAAATTTGGGCTGAGTGCTCTCCATCAAGTGCTATGTTGGGCCAAGGAAGACTCAACCAATATTTTAAGTTTATCTTGCGCTTTTTGCCTCCTCGATCTCTTCTTCAATTTTACCTTCAAGCTCCCGATTCTAGCTTGGCACACCATATTCCTTGACAAATAATGATATGCCATGTTTCTCAACATATTCTTCTCATTGATGGCTTTCTCTAACATCCTCTCCAAGTGGATATTAGTCCTCTCCAACCAAGACTCATGATCAGAATTGATTTCTTGCTCAAGTGTTGTGAACTTGACTCTCCTCCATTTAGTAACTTACCGGTTTTCTCGTATGTTTCTAAGCCCCATTATGGTTTTCTGATCCTCTAGTTGTTTGTTTCTTTGTTCCAGGTACTTTATTATCCACTCGGCTCTTTCCAATTTGAGGGACAAAGCATTGATGTCCCCCTGTTTCTCTTGGATGACTTCCTTGAGCTTTGAGTTTTGTGGGCCCAAATCCGTGTCATTGTCATGAATGAGAATGAAATTGGTCTCCTACTCACCTAAAGGTACCTCATCATGTAATGGCCTCTTTCCCTTGTTCTGAACCTGTTGTGCTGATGAATGAAGTGAGACCCCTTCCACCTTGGGTGGAAATAATACTCGCTTTGCTGCTGCAAACAACTGTCTAGTGCCCTTTTGATATGTGACAAACATAGGCACACTTGCGGTCTGTGTCTCATGACCCTCCTGCTGATGAGAAGGTCCACCTGTCTCATGAAAAGTCTCTGGAGGTACCTGAGGAGCTGTGAAGAACTCATGAGAAATGAAATCCTCCCATGAGATGCCCTGCAAACCAAGCTGATGCATGACCACAATTTTGATGAGTGCAAAATGGTATATACTGTTAAACTGCTGCTGAGGAGTCTTCTGTTGTACTAGTGTGGTCATCTTCTCAATATTTCAGCACATGAAGTAGGGGAGATTCATCATTCTCACCTTGGTAAAGTGCATCAACAATCTGATATGATAAGCATATAGGCGAGAAACCTGGCCCTCACAGCTGAAATATTTCATTACGAGTTTCATCAAGGGAGCATATGAGTCTTTTAGGTACCGAAAGGGAAACACTCTGCTGAGTTGTCTCAAATAACCGGGCTTGATGTATGGTTCATAGTGTTCCTTTTCAATCTGCTACATTTTATTCCATTGCTCTCCGACATTAGGAATGACAGTTGCTAGAGAAATAAACTCTGGTGTCAAGGTAAATGTCACACTAGCTAGAGTGGTTTGGCCATTATGTAGATGAAGCACAAACAACCGGGCTAACTCATGATGATACTGGACTCTAGCAACCATCTCACAGAACTAATAACAGGATTGGTGTTGGAAGCATGTGATAGCAAGAGGGCAGGCCTGCAGCTTAGCAAGTGAAGTATGCTCCTCTCTTATATGTTTGCCACCCTTGTGAGGTCTCCTTGGTGCATGCACTTCTATAGGAGAGTCACTATGTGTCTCTTCTTCTCAGTCATATGAAGGATTAGATTCCATGCTTGCTAATGTGTGAGTTTTCTTGATGAGTATGAAGAGATTTATGGGGTTTGTAGTTTTCTGCCACCAAGGGTAAGAATATGTGAGGGATTTTGGAGGGGGAGAATATGAGGGGTTTTGGGACTATTATGACAGGGTTTTGTGGGAAATATGGGATTAGGGAACAATATGGGAGTTTTAGGGACATCAATTAGGGTTTGGGGATTTGTAATTAAGATTTGGGAAAATGGGATTTAGGGATAGGGGTAAATGATTTTTAGGAATATGGGAGTTTAGGAAATGGGTGGGTATGCTGGGAAAATAAATGAAGGAGTGAAAAAATGAGGCAGTGGTAGAATGAACTTGGCAAAAAAATGACAAATGCAAACCCTAGGCAATGTTTTTTTGACAAATTGCAAGGAAATAGGGTTTGAGTTTCTTCACACAACCACCATAATTTTTTAAGACAAACTCCTTCACTAGCAAGGAAAAGATCTTGACTTACTTGCACACTAGAATATTTGAGTGATTTTGGCAATGTGATAAAGTTTTTTGAGGAAATTGGGCTTGGTAGCTCTATGTGCCGTGCCTCAAACCCAACGCACCATGCCAATTCAAATTCAACACTGGGGAGGACGACCCTATGCACCGCCCCTCTTGTATGTGCCGCACCTCTCACCCAGTACGCCGCGCCTCCAAGACTGAGTGCTCTTGCTGCAATTTTTCCAACACGACTTTCACCTTGATCAATCTTTCTTCTTGGAATGCCAATGAGCTTTTGAATTGTAAAAAATGGTTTATATACAAGAGCCTTTTAATTTTTGATTCATAAAACCCATTTTTATAATGTTTGCCATGTGACTTTGCTTTTCACCTCTGTTTTTTGAGCAGTTTACTTTATTTGAGACTTTTGATGAACTGAATGACTTGATTTTTGTTTGCCTTGCAGGGGATGGAGCTACTGAGGCTTGGCAAGGTGACAAAGGTTGCCACTGAAGTGATTTACATACAATAGAAGTGAAAATACATGAATTTATACAATGAAAACCTAAAATACTCTGTTTTTCCTCAAAACAGAGTTTTGAGGAAAGGAAAAATACATTTCTTAGAAATTGATTATGAAATTTCTTGGTATTGGAACTTTATTCAACCTCCTCAAGTGCCTACTGGTTGTTATTGGACATTTTGAAGACTTCTTTGATGAAACCCTAGACCTAATGAAACTGAAACCCTAGAAATGAATTTTGAAAATTTAAAGACAAAAAGTGATTGCAGATGATGTTGATGAATGGAAATGGGCCAACAAGTAAAGGACACGAGGGAAAATGTACAACAAGCCATTACCGTCAGATGATCCATGCTCCTAATGGAATGCAACTGACTGAGCAAGGCACCGAATATGCAATGAAACAAAAGAATTTGATCTCTGACGGAGGGATGAAGTTACCGAAAATAACACTCAGTGGTATCTTTAAGGCTTATAGCTTGTACAATAGTCAAAATAGGTTGATTAGCATCATCATCATAGTCCAACCATATAGAATTATCATTATTAATCATAGGTGTGGCATGAGGGTAGAGGGTAAGCTGCTTGGTTTCACACCCATTAGAAATTGTCATTGAACCAGATCTACAGCTGATAAAGGCATTGGCTGTGGCCAACCAGGGCCTTCCCAGAATTAGAGGGTGTCCCCCCAACTTTGTTTTAGTCTATAATACCACAAAGTCAGCTGGGTAATTCTAGGACTCAACTGAGATGATTAGGTCTTCAATGACTCCTTCCGGTTTGATTGTAGAATGGTTGGCAAATTCTAGAATGGTTGGTGTCTCTCTGATCACATTCTTCAGCTGCAACAGTTGTGAAGTTTCAAGAGTCATAATATTTATAGCAGCACCTAAATCTACCAGAACTCATGAAATTATAGTTTTTCCAATCTGAATTGTAACAGTAGGATGTCCGGGGTCACCATATTTAACAGGAGGAGCTTTTCTAGACATTAAGGCTGATAGATCACCCATAACATGAACTGTAAGGGGATCTTTAGCTTTCCTACCAGGTTTCTTGATACAAATATATCTCATAGTTCTGGCATAGATTGGTACATCTCTTAATGCTTGTAAAAGTGGAATTTTAACATAAAGATTCTATAATTCCCCAAAAATATTGAAAGCAGGTGGCTCAGGCATTTTAGTCAAAGCTAAACGCTTAGGGAATGGTGGCTCTGCTATTTCAACACCCTTATTAGAGGGTGGCTGTTCGTCCTTACGAGAATTAATTTTCTCAATCTCTTCTTTATTAAAATCAGAAGAGGTAATATCAACAATAATAGGTTCGACTATTTTCCTAGATCGTAAGTGGATATCATTACACTGTGCAGGGAAAACAGAAGGTATAGGCTGGTTCTGAATATCAATAACTTGCACAACTTTATTATTGGGGTTAGGGTTCAGTTGTACAGGTAGTTGGGGTCTCATTGTTTGATTATTTGGTGGAGCGCCTGATGGCAGGAGTGGTTGCTGAAACTGAGGAAATTGGTTTGGAAACGGGAGTTGCTGACCCCTCCAATTTGGATTCCATTGATTAAAATAAGGTTGTTGTTGTGGAGGCCAAGAAGTCCACATTGCTGGATCTACAAAGGGAGGGTTTGGTTGTTGCATGGGTGGGTAATTCATTTGATTGAAGGGCGGGTATTGCATCTGGTTAAAGGGAGGGTAATTTTCTTGATTAAAAGAAGGATAATTGTTCCAACGATTAGAGAATGGCATATTAGAGTTCATACCTTGTCCTCGTGGTTGCCATTTCCTTCTCTGTGTCAGCAGATAAACTGCTTCAGCTTCTTCTTCAGTTGGTTGCAATGCTGCTTTTATTCTTGGTAAAGAAGGGCATTGTTGTGTTTCATGATCCCTCTCACAAATGGTACAAATTGAAACTTTTTCCAATGGGCATTCCCTTAGTGGATGTTTTTCTCTGCATTTAGAACAAAAGATAGCCAAAGCAGCTTCTGCTTTCGCTTGTTTCTTCTTAACCTACAAGGTGTCAATCCGTGAAGCAAAAGAACTTAACATTTCAGTTTTAAATTCCTCAAGTAAATTACCTATTTCAGCTCTTGTTTCTCCTCCACTGGCTGATTTATGAACTCTTGAATATGTATTATCCTTTATGTTTGATCTATTCCTTGCAGCTCCTCTTGAACATCTTTTACAGAGGTTAAAAATTTCATCATATGATTCTTTAGATATGCCCCTTTTACCAAGCATATTTAACATGTCTAGACAATCATCCCTTACCCCTTTCAATAATATTGTTTTAAGAATATCTTTACTTACACTGGGATGATTGGATCTTTGTAGGTTATATTGTAGCCTTTCCACAAAGTCCTCCGGATTCTTGTCCTCCTTTTGCACCATCTTAAATAATTCCTCCCTTTTTTCTCTCGTCGGGCAGTAGTCCTAATATTTGAGCAGAAACTTCTGTTTCATCTGTTCCCATGTTGTGATTACATGTCCTCCCAGACTCATGAACCATCTTAGTGGATTTCCTTTTAGTGTTGCTGGAAACAACTTCAATTTTTGAGAATTAGTAACATAATCATAGCTTCTACATAATATATCAAACTCAAAAAGAAACTCATCAGGATCTTTAGAAGATAAACCATGGAAGTTAGGTAAGGCCAAAAGTGGGATATTCTTCATGGGAGTTGCTCCTCTGGGCAAATCACCAATGGGAAATCCCAAGGTAGAGAGAGAATTCTCATCTCGTCCTTCAGGTTCTACCTGTCTTCCACCAAAGAACCCTTCATTGTTCTCTTCCATTGGTTGTTCTCCTGCTACACTTGCTCTGTCTTCAATGTTTTCTGTTGGCTCCTCAACGTCTTCAATTGGTTCCTCAATGTCTTCAATTGGTTCCTTAAAATCCTCTACTAGTTCTTCATTTCTTCTACTATTTCCTCAACTTTTTCAGGGCCCACAACTTCCTCTGTTTTGTAGTTTGTTTGGAGAGAGAGTTGAGGCTTGGGCTTCTGAGAGCTTAGCTTCTAAGAAGTTTCAGCCTTTGATATGATATCGTCAATAAAGGTCTTTCTTCCTCCTCCTTTACCCTTGCCACTTATATGGTTAGTTTTCTTGCGTCCTCTCATGAATTCTGCATATCTAAAAGAAAAACATTAATGCTTTTGAAATCTACAATTTCCTTCCTCGGCAATGGTGCCAAAATGTTGGTCACTTTAATTGCTTATTAATTTAAACAACCAGTGCTACATGAATTGTCAACCCAGGGAAGTCTGTTTATTTCAAAGGCAATCACACACTATATATGCTCAATCCCAAAAGTAGTAAAAGTTGTAGTATTAATTATTCTAATCACACCTTGCTTTAAACAACTGAAGTTCTACTTTAAGTTACAACAAAAGCAATCTCTCTATTGTAGACAATGATCAAGGAAATCCTAGATTATAGTTAAAAATAACAATCTAGGAATCAATCTGCAAAGGGAAAGACTAGTTGTGCTCTAACAGAGAACAGGACCCTATTCCTCAAGCAGGAACCTTCAGAACCTATTTTTGATTATTATGCTTCACAAACTCACTCTGGGAAACCAATTAAAAGAATCACTAATTACCTATGAACGAATTTGTGGAAACAATGCAATGACCAAGCAGACACAGAGTTTCAGAAGTAGACACAAAGTTCCAATAACGCATAAGTAAATTCAACAAATAGGAATTAACAAGGCATGAATGTAAAAACAATACTTAACACACTACAAAAATAAAGGGTTGAATCTTGTGATGAAGGTGGGCCCTATCCTTCTCACAAGATTCCCCAGATAATGGAACTTAAGAGAAAATGCTTAGAATAGTCTTTTATTCATCTGTCAAAGTATCATATTACAAAAAGATTCAAGTTTCCTTACTCCTAGCTAGATCTTCCCGTACTAACCTCTCTATCCCCTTCTAATGTTGATGTCTCATCTTTTTAAAGAGGAGACATCAATTACAATTAATTACATTGTAAATCCTATTTTGACCTGATATGCTAAAATAGGATAATTGATTCTTCCATTAACAAAATACTGTTACAATGGTTGTGACAATGCTTGATTTTGGAATATACCTGTTATGGCCCATGTAACAGCTCCTTCGATGATCCCTGCCTATTGCTGTTGAATCTAAAAATGCAAATCACGGGCTGTTTCAGCAACGTGATTTGTGCATTGTTCTAACTGTTTTAGCAACGTGGTTTGCAATAATATCTGCAGTCTTCAAAACTGTTTCAGAAACTATCCGAACAGTGATTAAGTATGAAGGAAATGCAAAATTACATGTAAAATAAATCAAACATATAGTAATGAGAAGACATGTTATATACCTTGGAAAATAGATTAAATTAATAACATGGGTTTTAATTAAGGTTTGAATGAGGATGGAAGATAACAAAATATGTGAGCAAAAAGGGACAATATGGAGTCCTAACAATAAAGATGATTCATTCCAAGCCATAATATCTCGATCCATCATTAGATCTTGTCCTCCATCAACCGCTGAGATTCCTCCTTGGCTCAGATCAAGCAAAGCATCATAAACCCATAACTTGCATACTAGATCTCACACTTCATCAGATATTCAAGACTTTCTTGCTAGCCTAATGATCTTCTCCTCCTTTTATAGTCTTAGGCCTTTCTCAATAACATGGTCCAAAACCACGTAGAACCAATACCTTGGACCCAATACCTGGGGTCAATACCTCAAACCAAAACTTAGTTTTCCAACATGTACATGCCTTTCCTTCTATGAAAGTGCGTGTGTATGATATACGTGCCTTTGTATATAGTGAACCTGCATGTATATGCGGCTTGGTATATAGTGAACCTGCATATACCTTTCTTTCTTCATTCTTGCTGTTTACTTGCTATATTGTGATCTTTCATCTGAGAGAGTTTCCTTTTGAACTGATTCCTTGAAGCTGCCCTGCATTTCATCACATCTATAAATACTACTGTCATGCATTCTGTCACATCTGATATCTCTTCTGTAGATTCATCTAGTTAACATGTACAAGTGAGTTGTTCTGCTACAAGTGGGTTTCCATCAAGTACAACACATTTATCATAATGCCAAAAATCTCCCCCCTTGGACTTGATGGCAACAACAACACCAAGTCACTCTCCCCCTTTGACATCAAGGACAAAGGGCAGACCAAGATCTTCGCCCCTCAAAGCAGAAGACTTCAATATCTGAATAGCTGAAAGTTAATCATGCTCCCCCTGAGCACATGCAGAGTTTGCAAATATTTTCAAGAAAATAACATGACTTTATAACTCAACTATGTGATTTTGAGCTTCCTATCACCAATGACTCATACATACATTCATTCTCCCAACCAAGAGGGGATAAACTTGACTCATCCACCCAACCAAGTGGGGATATACCAGATACCAATTGTTTATACATGACTGAAATATTACATCATCCTTCCCATGCATAGTGGGGGTACAAATTACATCATATGACCAAAAGGGATTCATCAAAAGACTACAATAGACAAAGACAACTATTACATCATGGGTCTTGATATGACCTTTACATCGAATGATATACATGATATTTATAACAGAGACCAAATATCTAAACAAGACCATGATAGTCATCAACAACTATCATACACAATGTATGATTTGCTCCATAAGCATTTTTCAACAGCATCTAGACTAGCAACTTGTATATGTCCATTAGTGTAGATATCATCAACCTATGACAAGGTATGTCTGCATATAGATATCAAATCATCCTCTTGATCTTGAGCATTATCATAACCTTCCATGAATCAATTCTGCATATGTCATACAAAATTATTCACATTATATCATACCATAGTCATCACATCATCATCAAGATCTGCATGACCTTTTATACCATCCATGTATCATCACTCAGGAACATCCCACATCTGATAAGCATGAATCAACATATATGAGTATTAACCTATCATCATATAGGTAAGAACTCATCATCATCATGTCTTCAAATAGCTATGTCTTCATGTGACCTGCAATAACTCCATTATCTTGGCCGAACAACAATGCAACTTTGTGTAATCATCCATGTATCCAACATATTGTATATAGCACTATGTATCTAGAAAACTTTTAGCTCAAGATCTTTTGTCAAGACTTCTTGATATCATCAACAACAACAATCCTCAACCATGTGAGAGCCAAGAACTATAGGAATCTTGCATCATAACTGTATTATATGATCTTTATGCATCTTTGAAGGCATGGCGACAACAACATATGAGTGACTCATCATCAAATAATGAAGTTGTGTATTCAAGCTTTGTACTTCTCCTTATCCTTATGAAGATCACCATGTAAGCAACATATATGCATCATCAGAGAATCATCCAAAAATCTGATCTGAACACCAAATATGTGACCCCAAGAATCATATGAGATTTTTTCATGGGCAACTCATAACCATATCATAGCAAGATGTATCATTTAGCCATATAAGCATCATCATCATTGATTAGGTATTAAAGACTTATAAACATAATGCCAAAAATGCTTTATTAGAAGCATAACATGTTCTCCCCCTGAACCTGTTCCATCTGTCCACTGTCATATCTGATCATGCATATATTAGCAAGAAGCATCAAGGCATCATCATCAATCAGATATACATCAAGTTAACTTGTGAGGATAAAAAACAACATCTGATGAGTACCAATACATTTCCACACATTATCAACAGATTGTAACCATCATCAAACAGAGTAAATAATTGACTGAACCATATCAGACCCTTTTTCCTGAGTTCGTCCCATTGCTTTTCCGCAAATTAACATATACACGATTGTGCAGTGTCTAACTCACGTATATACACGACTTATCTTCATGAAACTTGTGTATGAGATTTAGAACACTGAAGTTTCACACTTTCAACTCCCTCTGAGTCTATCATGTCTGTACATTGTGTTGTGCCACATCTTTCTGACTGTACTTCCTTCTTCTTCCATATCTTCAAGTGTGATGATGTTTTCTCCTTTTGGTATGGTGCCTGTACTTTGTTCCTGCATTCCTTTGCTATATGTCCAAGCTTGTTACATGCATAACATCTCATATGTTTCATATTCCTTCTATAGCAGTCAATGGCTTTGTGACCAAACATATTGCAAGCAAAACAATATCCCTTAAAGTACCTGGAACGTGATGATCTTTCTGTGTGATGGTCTTGAACCATTCTTCTTCTACATCTAGCTGCAACATGTCCAAAATTATGACATACATAACATTCAACATTATTCATTTGAGGAAATAACCGACTATCACTTCCATAGTTAGGAGTAAAAGATTTTCTTTGAAGAATTTCTTCCCTTGGTTGATGATGGGATTGACCTCTCATTTCCTTGTTGAGCATTTCAGATTTTGCATTAGAGTTCCTTGTCTTACTTTGTGAACTAGATTCACCTTCAACAAATTCATGAAAACCAAGACCAGTTTTGATAGCAGGAGACCTTTGACTACTAAGAATATCATCCAAGATCTTAGTACTATCTTGAAATCGTAAGAGCTTATCCTTTTCTTCTAATTTATCTTTTAGAATATTTACCTCAACCTGATGTTGCTCTTCCTTTTCAAGATACTACTTCTTCATGATTCCTTCAGCATTTCTTCCTTCTTCCAACTGATGTCTTAATTCAAGAACTTCGTTTTCTTATTTTTCAAGAGCTCTGAGTAGTTCTTTATTCTGCTTATTTGATTCTTCAAGATTTTGTTTTAGCGAGAGGATCTTAGCTTCAAGACTTTCATAGTAACTGGATCTATCTCTGAGTTTCTTGATTGTTGTGCTCCTTTCATTTACTTCATTTCTTAATGATGTCACTTCATCTTGTAGCTTCTGACATTGATCTTCCTTTTCCTTGAATTACTTCCTTACCTTGTTTCCCTCCTCTAGTTGAGATTTTAGTTTGGTAGCTTCTTCTTTGGAGGCACATTCCCTTTTCCAATAGATCTTGTTGATCTCTAATTTTGTTTGTAAGCCTTTTAATTTCTGCCTCTATTTGATATCTTTCTTCCTCACCCATAAGAGCAAATTCAGTTGTTTCGCTATCACTTTCATCATCTTCAAATGGATGGAGAAATGTATCACCATAGGATAACAAATTCATACCTGATAGTTCTTTTGCTTGTTCATATTCATTCTGAGGTAATTCTGAATCTGAAGTGTTTCTCCCACATATTCCCCAATCGATTCTCCCACTATCGTAGTTCCTCTAAGATGTCTTCTTCTTCTGAGGCACTTTCTTCTTTAGCTTCTTTCACATTGTTCTACGGATCTCCTTCAAGTGATCAAGCTTCTACCAAAGGACCTGCTCTGATTCCAATTGTTGGAAATAATACTGAGAGGCGTGGGGGGGTGAATCAGTATTAGTCAACTCAATAATATTTTTACAATTTTTCTTACTCAATTTCATATACGCATGAAGGCAGCCCGCATGTGTACGCAACTGTGTTTAATGAAACAAGCGTATATCCAGCAAACTAATGATTCTATTAATTCATCATATGTTGATCTTTAATCTGAGTATCAGTACTTTATTAAACATTAAATAGTAACCATGTGTAGTTAATAACAGAAAAAACCATCACACATAAGCATCACACATGAACACCAAGATGTAAGGTGGAAACCCATTGTGGGTAAAAACCACTTGCTGTTGTCATCTCTGTCTTGTTTTAATAATAAGAAAATCTTTTTACAACAATGTACTGGTGCAGACTCATACCAGTATGCAGGCTTCTACTTGTAGAAGGCTACAACCTTCTTTCTTTCTCCAGCTTCTACCGAAGGGAGCTACAACCCCTTAGCTCTTGTACTAGCCAATATATTTACTAGTACGTAGGTGCCAACCTCCAGAAGGGTACGACCTTCTTTCTTCCTCTAAGTACCATGTTTCATAAATTTTTAGACTGGATACTCTTGGAACACAACACCATAATCTGAAGGCCATGTTTCATCCAATTTTCATACTAGACCCATCAACAACATTGAAGCTCAAAATCAATCACCACTGTAATACAACTATTTCATTACCCATTCATTGAATACTCAATCATTACTCTCTGAATCACCCAACAACTTAATCACTAAAACCCTGTCATCAAAACACAGTCACCAAAACACAGAGTAGAACCCAGAACTCTGCAACAATATTCAGAGCCAACTGTATCATCAAAAACCATGCATCAGAGTGCATACGCTACTTGGTAGAGCCGAACCAACGTGTATACATAACTTCACCAAAGTGAACTAGCGTATATGTCATCAAATACTTATAACTTCGCCGCACTTCCCGACTTCAGACATACCCAAATCATTACATACAAAAGGATAATACGTGTGTTAGCAACCAGATCTAGTCCATCAGATCACATAAACATAAGTCATTATTATCCTGATCCATTATTAGATCTCATCCATCAAAACTGAAGTTAATCACAATCAATCAATCTGAATATGCAGAATACTGTCACCAGAACTCAAACTTTTCATCAACAACTAGAACCACCTATAACTTCAAACATCATAGTTCATATGGTATACGCTACTTAGATGTGTCTAACCTGTGTGTATACGTGCTTTTATCAAAGTCAACCAGCATATACATCTGTAAATATTCATTCATAATTTTGCAACTATTCCAGACTTCAGTTATACCCAGGTCATAATATTTAGGAACATCACATGCGCCAGTATACAGATCTAGAGTAAGCATGATCAAACCATATAGAGATGATTCATTCCAAGCCATAAGATCCCGATCCATCATTAGATCATGTCCTCCATCAACCACTGAGATTCCTCCTTGGCTCAGATCAAGCAAAGCATCATAAACCCATAACTTGCATACTGGATCTCACACTTAATCAGATATTCAAGACTTGCTTACTGGCCTAATGATCTTATCCTCCTTTTATAGTCTTAGGCCTTTCTCAATACCATGGTCCAAAACCACGTAGAACCAATACCTTGGACCCAATACCTGGGGTCAATACCTCGGACCAAATACCATGGACCAAATACCATGGACCAAATACCACGGACCAAAACTTAGTTTTCCAACATGTACGTGCCTTTCCTTCAGTGAAAGTACATGTGTACGATATACGTGCCTTTGTATATAGTGAACCTGTGTGTATACGCAGCTTGGTATATAATGAACCTGCGTACACCTTTCTTTCTTCATTCTTGCTGTTTACCTGCTATACTGTGATCTTTCATCTGAGAGAGTTGCCTTCTTAACTGATTCCTTGAAGCTGCCCTGCATTTCATCACATCTATAAATACTACTATCATGCATTCTGTCACATCTAATATCTCTTCTGTAGATTCATCTAGTTACCATGTACAAGTGAGTTGTTCTGCTACAAGTGGGTTGCCATCAAGTACAACACATTTATCATAATGCCAACAGTCATTTGGTTCAACCTACAACTCTTGGAGCAGCTTCATCACTGGTGTTCCCAAAGAAGATGGGAAAACAACATCCATTCCATAAACTAATTGATAAGGACTAGTACCAATGGATTTCTTTATGGTCAGCCTGTTTGCCCATAAGGCATTTACTAGCTTCTTGTTCCATGTTTTCTTGTTATCTTCTAACAGTTTCTTGATGATATTTACCAGACTCTTGTTGGAGGATTCTGCTAATCCATTTCCTTGGGGGCAATAAGCTATGGAATGGCCCAAAGTTATATGATACTTATTACAGAAATCAATCATTCTTTTGGATTTGAAAGTTGTTGCATTGTCAGTGATGATTTTGGTTGGGCACCCAAATCTAGATAGGATGTTGGCCTCAAGGAAGGTTATTATAACAATGTCAGTGGCTTGCCTTGATGGTATGGATTCTATCCATTTGGTAAAATAATTTGTAGTAGTGAGGATCCATTTGTGTTGGGAAGAGGAAGGTTGGTGGATTTCACCAATGAAGTCAAGATCCCATTGTTGAAAAGGTGCTTCAGCAGAGATTGGTTTTAGGGGTAGGGGTAAAAGCTTTTTCTTTCCTTCAAAAATTTGACATTTATGACATGAGGTTACAAACTTTTTTACATCAAAAAACAAAGTAGGCCAATAGAAACTGGCTCTAAGAACCTTGTTAGCAGTGATTTTCCAGTAAAGATGTCCTCCACAGTCACCTGCATGAAACTCTTGTAACACCTTGTCATATTCTTCTTTCAATAAATAGTTAAGAAGGATACCTTCATGATTCCTCCAAAACAAAGCATTGTCAACTATGTAAAACTTTAAATATTTCATTTTTAAAAATCTACTTTTGGTCTTGGATAATTCGGGAGGAGCTTGTAGATTTTGTAAAACATATATGATGTCAGCATACCATGGTGATTCAATAAAGGCCTGATTGATTGGTGGAGTTGCCATCTCCTCTCCATTATCCATTTCTACAATAAAATTGATGTCTAAGGCCTGGCAGTTCGATTCAGCCATGAGCTTGGCTGAACCTTGGCCTTTGATTAACTTTGTTGGCTTGATTTCTAGGTCATATTCTAATATAGTAGCAATCCATTTCCCTCTCTTTCCATCTAGACCATCCTGAGTTAGGATATCTTTGACTACTGAGTTGGGGACATAGGCTATTATATGAGAATATAAATTGTAAACTCTAAAATCTTTGATAGCTTTGACCAAAGCAAAAGATTGCTTTTCCATTATGTTATATTTTAAGGGGGCATCTCTCAGGGCTTTGCTAAAAATGGAAATAGGTTGATCATAACCCTCATCATTCTTTTGCAGTAAAACTGCAACAATTGTATGTTCTGAGGAAAAAGAAAATAGAATGAAGTCCCTGTCAAATTTTGGACTCATAAAAAATGGTGTTTTAGTTAAGGCTAACTTGATGTCTTCAAAGGATTTCTTAGCCTCAACCATCCATTTTATGGTCGAATATTTTTTCAACATGTTGTTTAATGACCTAATTAATTCTGCTATGTTAGAAATAAACTCCTAAGAAAGTTGATTTTCCCTAAAAATACTTGTAATTCCCTGATGCTCCTAGGATGTTGTATCTGTAAGATGGCTTCAATTCTTGCAGGATCAATTCAGATACCATCTTTAGAGATTATATGGCCTAATAACTTTCCATCTTCTAACCCAAATAAATATTTTTTAGGATTCAAAGAAATCCCATACTTCCTACATTTGATGAAGACCTGCCTTAGATGATCTAAATGTTGCTTATCAGATTTTGAGAATACAATGATGTAATCTAAGTATATTACTAGGAAGTCATGAATTTCCTTAGCAAAAGCTATGTCCATGACTCTTTGAAAGGTGGCCCCTGCATTCTTTAATCCAAAAGGCATCTTCACGTACATGAATGTGCCCCAAGGAGTAGTAAATGCAGTTTTGGCCTGGTCTTCTGGGTGAACTAAAATCTAGTTGTAACCAGAAAACCCATCCAATAATGAGATTCTGGTTGACCCTACTACCCTTTGTAATATATGATCAATTTTAGGGAGAGGGTAATTATCTTTGAGTGAAACTTTATTGGCAGTTTTCTTCTTTGTTGGCACCAAATTTGAAACCCAATAAGAGAATCTGATTGGTGCTATTATTTTGGCTTCATACATCCTTCTAATTTCCTTTTCAATAGAAGGCAATAGAATGGGATTGATCCTCCTAAGCTTCTGGCTGAAAGGTTTCTGGTTTCCTTTTATGGGGATATTATGTTGTATGATGCTGGTGTCATAGGACTTGAGGTCCTCATAACTCCAAGCAAAGACATCTTGGAATTCCTTTAATAGTTCAATGTATCTCACTTTTTCTGTAGGAGGTAAGGACTTTGTGAGTTTGATCAATTTGGGATTTTCCTTAGTGCCTATATTACACTCCTCTATGTCAAATTTTAAGGGTTCCATCTTCAGTTTTCTAGGGACATCATTTGAATCAAACAAGTCTTCCAAAGGGGTTAATCCTTTGGGAAAAATGTTGTCTTTGAGATTAATGATTTCAGAATATTCGTTAATTATCTCATCAATTTCAACTTGCTTTAGGTTTTGTACATCTAATTTTGTAAATTTAGTGGGATGGAATCTCTATACCTTTCCATTTTCTAACTCATTAATTTCTATTTCATCTTTGAAATCAGAATCTAATGTTATGTCAGTATCTATATTGCTATTTACAAATTCCTCCTCTGAGGTTAAAAAATTGTTTATTTGTTGGTCATTAGCAAATACTTGCCAATTTTTCAAGTTATCTAGGATAGAAGGTTTGTGCCTGACCTTAGCAGTGTACTGATGGTTAGGTTGAAATGGTAACTTAAAAGTGCTGGCAAATATTGCTAAATTATGAGCCTGCATATTATGCTTCCTAGGAATTACAACAACTTTGGTTTCTAGGAAACTGTTTAGTATTTCTATAATGGTTCCTATGCAACAACTTAATCTAGGGTCTTTAGTCATATATTCAGCTTTAATCTGATTTATCACTAATTCAGAGTCTCCCATGATAGAAACTCTTATAGCTCCTAATTTTCTAACTAATTTAAGACCTAAAAGAAGTGCTTCATACTCAGCCATGTTGTTGGTGCATTTGAAATTCAATATGTAAGCGTGGCCTTCTGAGTGATCATTCTCCAGATTATATATCCACACTCCTGCTCCTGCTCCTAACTTATTCACTGACCCATCAAATTCAAGGTGCCATAATATCTCATGTTCATAATTCTCACTGTGAGGGGGAATAAAATTTTCCTTGTTTTTTGTATTTTGATTATCTTGTTTATTGGAAATATCTTGAGTTTGGACAATTTCTTTTTTAGTTGTAATTGCAATTTCTGTTGGTTCTGAAATAATATTGTTTGAAGTGGTTTGTTGTGTTTATTTAGCATTATACAAAATGAAAGAATCAATGTCCGAATGAAGGGAGTAGATAGGGAAGTTTTGAGGTCTATCCCGGCTACTCACCACAAAGTTCATTAGGGTCTCTCTGTACAGCTTTTTAGGTTGTCCAAATACTGAGATTGTGGCGTATGACATGTCAAGTTTAAAAGATCCTTGGAGTTTAGCTCCCCATGATCTAGACAATAGCATGCCATATTTAGGTGGGATGTCAGCCACTACTATATCCATGAGAATAGTATTAGTAGGGTATTGTACTAAGGAAACACACAGGTCTTTGATTAAGCCTAGACATTTCACTTGACTTGAATCAAATGAAAATAAGTCCTTGTATGGTCTAGTGATGTCCAAGTTTAACTTTTCCATAACTGATTTAGGCATAAGATTGTGTGAAGCTCCTAAATCTAACATTGCATTGTGTATTATTTTATCATGAATGCTAAGGCTAATATAAAAGGGTGGTATCCTTCTTTCTATTGGTTTTCCATTAACATCAGGACCGAATATAAGCTCAGGCTGATAATCAAACAAGTTGACAGAATCTTCATTCTGAACAAAGTTTAAGGTTTTTCTTATTTGAGACTTATAGGTTTCATTTTTGAATAGCCCTGTTAAGGGAACTGAGATTTTTAGTTTAGCCACCTCTGCTCCCAAATTGAAAGACAAAGGGGCTTTCTTTGTTTGAGTGTTTGGAATTTTAATAACAGTGTTTGGAGTAGGTTGCTCTTCTTTTTTTGCATCTGAAGTCTTTTTCTATGGATTTTCTAATATGGTGCCTGGAGATTTCTCCACTATCTCCTTGGGGGGAATTGAAGTGGATGGTTTATCATCAGGAGGTTGGTCATGGGTTATATCTATGATGGTGGGGGCTTAAGGGTTTTGATTTGGTCTAGGGAGGATTTGGAGAGTCTTAGTAACTGGCGCTGTTTTGATTTTCTTAGGTTGATTTGGTACTGTTTTCTTGGCCTGGTGAGGAGTATCAGATTTCTTTTTACTCCTCAAATTGTATTGTTTATGTGCCTCAAAAATGGCAGAATCATATCCTTGCTTATAATCAAATGATTCTCCAGATTGGGTTTGCAATTGCTATAGCATATGTAGTTCCTGCTCATCTTCAGTCAAAAACACAGTTTCCTCATCATCTAATCCCATCAAGTTAATGTGTGTATATTGTTAAAGGTCATCCGAATGGGATGTTTCGGCATAGTTTTCTTGAAAGGGAGGCCTAATATTCTGATCAGGTCCATTCTTTCTAGTATTTTGATTTTGATTCTTTCTAAAGTTTGTATTTTTGACTGGAGGTGCCTGTTGATTATCCCATCGGGGCTTCCTCTCAATGTTCTCTATCCTATCCATCATTTTTTCCATAGCCTTGGTTAGAACGCCTATTTTAAGGTCAGAGGGTGAGGATTCATCTTTCAAGGGTCCTCTCCTTTCATTCCTAACCCTAGCTCTTTTTGCTAGCAATGTAGCTTCTACACTAACTGCTACACTCTGCATGTCTTCTAAAGTTGGAGGATTTCTCTCTCTGAGTTGGAAAGCCATATCAGTATCAAACCCGTCAGGAAACTTTATCAGAGCTAAACTAGGTGGGGGTCTAAGATTGACTGGTATTGCATTATATATATTGTTAAATCTGGTACAATAATCCTGGACTATTTCATTTGGTCCTCTCCTGATATTTTCATATTCTGAAAGGATCTGCAAAGGGTTCTTTTTCTTTTCCCATCTATTTAAAAATTACTGATAAATTATTTCTAAAGTATCTATGCTATTAGTAGGTAAAGCTCTAAACCATGTTCTTACATCACTAGCTCGAGTCTGAGTAAAAAGTCTCATATGAACATCTCCAATATTAATTTCATGCAATTCAAAGTATTCTATCATTTTGTTTACATGATGTTGTGTTGTATAAGGTCCTATGCCATCAAATTGGACAATTTTGCTCTGGTAATCTTGTGGCATGGGACCAAGTGGGGCAGGTAACACAAGAGGAGCATATCTATTTTCCATGGCTCTAAGTTGGGCAGGGATAAGAAGTGGGGTTGGGGTACCAGGTGTTGGCTTGTTGGGTCCTGACCCAGGTTTAGAAGTGATTTATCCAAACAAATCCTGAAACTACCAGCCAATTTGGAAACAATCCATGGTGCGCGGACTGAGGTCTCACTCGAGGTAATATGGGAGGGTGTTGGAACCAGGTTTCCGCACCCGAGGGATGTCTTGATGAAGGCTGGGAAGTTCGCGAACCAATCCTGCGTGCTTGCACTGCTTCGTGTAGCCGTCTGTCTTTCGCAACTTGTGCAACTGCTTCCACGTAGCTCTTTAAAGAGCACAAAGAGGTGTTGTCTAGATCCTTATTCCTGACTATGCGTTTATTATAGATCTTAACTTAATTATGTGGGCCCAATATTCTCATTATTAATTCAACATTCATAACAAGTGCATAGACACAAAATATTCCAAAATTAACTTATCTTTTATTAATCCTCTGTTTAGATACAATCCCAACTCTGCCCTACGCACTCAGCTGCAGGGGTCTGCGCACACAGTTGCTGACTCTACTAGGCCTTTGCGCACTCAGCTACAGAGCCTCTTACTACTACTACAACCCCAAACTCGGACTTATAGAATCAGAGCTAATTCATCATCCAAAAACCCATATGACTTCTCAAAGCTAAGAACTGGCTTTTACACTTAGAGCCTCGCTCTATTTATACAATCCCATGGTCCACAGACCATGGGTAGGCCGACACATTCTATATTAAATTACATTATTTTGGGGCAGACAACCCTAGACTCTCATGCTCCGCGCTCGCATTTTGCGGGGTCTTTACATTACACTTTTACCAAAATTCGGGCTTCAAGCCCCAAAACCATACTATGGGGGGATTTGCTACCCAACGGGCCCCTAAGAAAATCATCGTGACTTGTCTCAAGTCACTCTGCTGGTGCGATGATCCTAGCATGAAGTCCATCCAACTGTGCCGGTACAGCGAGAAGGTCTGCAACTCACCATGCTACTGTCGTCTACATCTACTCCATTTCTACTTCGGAATCATTTGCATCTGACTAGATTCTATGCTTTGATGCCGGCTTCTAATACCTGTGTTTATAGTCCCGCACCTTTGTCCGGCTTGTTGGGTCGCGAAGACTGCGCTTTGGTTAGTTAGTCAGACAATCGACCCACTTGTGTAGGGCTTCAGGCAACTGCCAATTTACTCTTCCTGGGAAGGGCTCTCCATTAAGTTTGACTAGTTGGAATTTGCCTCTGTCTGTGACCTCCTTTACCACATACGGTCCCAACCAATGCATTCTGAATTTTCCAAGAAATTTTTCGAACTTGCTGTCATACAACAACACTAAATCATTTACCTTGAATGTGCCAAGCTTTCTGGCACTGTTTCTATACCTGCTGATGGAATCCCTTCAGAAATCATTCTTCCTCGAGTTCTTCCAATTGCGCGAGCCTCTCTTCCAAGGCTTTGTGATCCGACATGCTTGTCATTGCTACTATCCGTAAATTGGGTACGATGTATTCCATTGGCATGACTACTTCCATGCCATAGACTAACCTGAAAGGTGTTTGACCCATCAATTTCTTGCACATGGTTTTGTATGCTCATAATACGGTATGTATGCGCAGGTCCCAGTCGTTTCGCTGCGCGTTATATACTTTGGTCAGTGCAGTCTCTAGAATCTTGTTGAATGCTTCTACTGTCCCGTTAGCTTGCAGGTGGTACGGTGTACTTTTCTGATGATACAGCGGGAACTCCTCGGTGAGTGCGCTGATAGTTTCATTTAGGAAGTGTGTTGTGCGGTCACTCATTAAAATTTTTGGGCATCCAAACCTTGTCAACATGTTGTCGAACAAAAATTTCGTAGCTGTGGTGGCCGTGCAGTCCTTAACTGGCTGTGCTTCCACCCATTGAGTCAAGTACTATGTTGTGGTGATGATGTAGTGTGCACCCATCTTCCCCTGAGGTTTGGTTGGTCCCACAAAGTTTATTGCCCATTTTTCGAATGGCTGTAGCGTCATCTATGGATTGAGTGGCATCTCATCCCTTCATGATGGTTTCCTAGTCCTTTGACATATGTCGTAGGCTTGATAGTATGCTTTTGAATCTTGATGTAGGGTTGGCCACCATAGCCCAGTGCGAAGAATCTTCTGTGCCATCGCCCATCTTGCATAGTGTCTTCCTGCAACCCCCCCATGTGCTTCCGCAAGGATCTATCCTTGTTCAAATCTAGGTACATATCTTTGCAATATCTCATCGTTCCCCATTTTGTAGAGGTGCCCCGCGATGACAGAAAAGTCCACCGTGTGTACCACCAATTCCTTCTTCTGCTAGACTAAATATTCCTGTGGCGCAGTCCCTGTGGTTAAGAAATGGATTATATCTTTGAAGTGGCGGTCCGTGACATGCACTGCAAAGAGTTGTGCATCAGGTAGTCCTTCCTCCAAATTTGTTGTCTCCTCGCTAGTCTCAATTCGTGATAGGTGATTTGGTCCTGCATTTAGGCATCCCAGCTTTATGATGACCTTGAAGTCATATTCTTGAAACAGTAATAGCCATCTGCATATGTGCCCCCCCCCCCCCCCAACATAGGCTTGTTCACTAGGTATTTCAATGCGGAATGATTGGTATACATCTTGAAGTGCCCACCAAGTAAATAGTGTCGGTCTTTCTTAAGCGTGTATACCATTGCCAATCCTTTGCGCTCAGTATTAGAATAGTTCTTTTCGGCTTTGGACAGCCACTGAATCACGAATGTGATTAGGTGATCCACGCCTTCCATGCCTTCCTGCATAAGTACAACGCCTAGCGCAATACATGACGCATCAACGTGTACATGAAATTCGATGTCCCATTTTGGGAAGGCCAAGATGGGAGTGAATGCCATTTTTTCCTTGAGAACATCCAAACTTTTCTTACAATCATCATTCCAACAATATGTAGCCTCCTTTTTCAATAATTGTTCCATTGGCGCTGTTATTTGTGCATAGCTCTTAATAAACTTTCTATAGCAACCAATGTGCCCCAAAGTGGCGCGTAGTTGTTTGACACTTCGCGGTGGTTCCAAATTGAGAATAATGACAATCTTTGCAGGGTCCACCATCAGGCCTTGTTTGCAGACCACATGGCCGAGCAGATTTCCAAAGGGGATGAGGAAGGTGCACTTTTTAATATTCAACGCAATCTGGTGTCGTTGGCAAGTATCCAGCATCAATCGTAAGCTCGTTATATGGTGTTTAAATAACCCAAATACAGTCTAATAATCCAGATAGAACTCTAAGAACTTGTGGATATATTCCTTGAACGCGGCCACCACTATGTGCAAAAATATCACTAGCACATTCTTCAATCCAAAGGGCATAATGGTGTATTGAAAACAACCCCATTCGATTGCAAAGATTGTCTTGCTCCTATCTTCCAGCATGATCTTGATTTGATGGTACCTTGAGAAGCCATCCGTGAATGAGTAAGCTTCCTGTCCGCCAACATTCTCCAATAATTCATCTGTAAATGGTGTCGGGAACAGATTGTGAACACAAGCGTCATTAAGCTTCCTGAGGTCCACGCAAATTCTAATTTCACCCTTCTATTTTTTCTCCTGTACTACCATAGGACTCACCGAGTCTGATTCTTCCACTGGTTCAATAATTCCAGCTGCAAGAATTTTGTCTAATTCTTCTCGGACCTTTTATTTATGCTTTGTATTCAAACAGTAAGGCCGCTTCTTAACTGGCTTCATGTCCGGTTTCAGAGTGATCTTCATCATCCCTAAGTCGCCAATGATCCCCTTTAAGTCCGTAATTTTGGTCAGGAATAAATCTTGATATTTGCGGAGTAACTCGGCGACCTTATCTACTGTAGCATCGTCCCAATAGTCCCCAAGCGTCATGTACTTCGGCTCCGCATATGTACCAATGTTTACCTGCTTTGTTTTTAGTGGCGCAGTGATGTCGGGATCCTCAATTGATGGTCCTCGAACTTTGCGACACCCTTCAGTTTCCGAAATATTAATATTTCAGGAGTCATCATCATCCTCCTCTACTTGTATGTTATAACATTCTAGGGCACTGCTTAACTGGGTTGCCCATGCTGGTTGAACTACTTCCCGTGGTTCCTATGGTATTTTGAAGATGGCAACTTTTACGGCTTGCAGTGCGTCATCAACAGTATTCGACCATTGGTCTTCAAATGTGAATGTTAACAAAAATCCCTCGCACAAGACATCCCATTCGCTTGTACCATGTTGGAGTTTCGTCAAGGTATACCAATTCATGGGTATGACATCCAGGGTATGGTAGAATAAGTGTATCCATTTAGTCTGAGGTTCTTCCCATAGGCCTTGGTCTATTTTGTGAGGTGCGTACACAAGTCATCACGTCCATTGTATTTATCTGCTATCTGTAGTTGCAGTTTCCCAAATTGTAGCCGCATCATCCTCCTATAGCTGTGCCAGTTTTCAAAATTCCCTTGATGTGTTCCCCACCAACGCGCAGGTGTCACACGCAATGCCCACTTCAATGCATCGAACCACTGTTGTTCCATTACTGCGCTCTCAAACTTGCTCAAGAATTCATCCACCACTATCAATCCATCATATGTTGGTAGATCTCGGGCCTCAGTTGTTACACACCACAGTGATCTAGTTATCATATTGCAATTCAGCGTTGTCACTTTGTTCAACAGATTGTGCCAACATTCATTTTCTTCATCTGAATCCAAGGTGCAAGAACCTGCACGCTCCCACGAGATCCTTCCATATGTAGTCAAATTCACCCAATCCTGATCTCATGCAGTTATCTTGTAGATATAATCTAGCTCAGCGTCGCTTCCATCGTCACGCACGGGTTTAGTGTAGTGCACTCCTTCACCTGGGTCTAGTGGAATGACTACGCGAAGGCACTTTTTCTCGAATATCATCTTCCACTTTTTCAAGTTGATGACTCCATTCATATTAGTGGCCCAGTCTATTCCTAGCAACACAGGATAAGGATTGTTTTCATCAACAATCTCTATTACTTGAAAGTCTGTTTGTGTGCTCGTGCCTTCGATATCAACTATTACCCCTTGCAATCTCCCCATGGGCAAAATCTTCTATTGGTTAGCCATTCGTAATTGAATAGGGGAGCACTATAACGTGAGCCTGCCCATGCGTTCCCATGTCTGCTTTGGTAACACATTCACGTCCAAACCCAGGTCTAGGATTACCTGATCCATTTCATACTCACCAATCTACGCCCTCAATCTCATTTCCCCCTTGGTGCGTAATGCATGCTTTCCAAATTTCCAGACTACGCGCGGTTCCCATAGCCCTGCACACCTAGTTATCAACTCCTGTAGTCATTTAACCGCCTTATTGTCATGCAAAAATTTCATGCATGTCTCCAAAAAGGTAGTAAGCATGGAAGGATCCATTCCCTGCTCTAGTTGATCCTCACTACTTGAAGTGGAGGCCTCCATGAAGCTCTTCTTAGCTTCCATAAATGTCTCCTTTGCACATTCTAAGTTGAACTCAAGCTCCTTTGTAGGAACCTTGCGAACCCATGTATCTTCCTCGGGCTGCTTCCCCTTATATTCCCCTAGGGTCGCACCACTTTTGAGCATCATGTTCACGTTGGGGTCTTCATTGCGAGGTTCAGATTTCATCATTTGGATACTCTGAGTTGAAGGGGACTGGAGTACCCCTTTCTCGCATATCTGTGTTATCAACCTAGGACAATCTATCATTTCATGATCAAACTGATTGCAATATGAACAAGACATTCTCGTTGGATTAGTACAATTGCGGGTGTAGTGTCTTGGTCCTCTGCAATTGTAACAAATCAACTGCACCCAGCCCCTGCCTGGTCCCATGCCTCCTCGTCCTCGACCTCACCCTTGAAATCCAGCACGCGCCATCCTTGCGGCTGGGTCAAGGCCTCGCGCTTTTGTCTGCGTTCTACAGGTTGGGGTCCACTCCATCATTAACTCGTAGCTACAACAAATGCGCTCATCGTGGCCCACCGACCTACAGAAATTACAAAACAGTTGCTGGGGTGTCGTTGTATAGTTCTGCAACAAATGACATTTATTCGTTGTGTGCTTTCCTCCTATCTGACAGATCGCGCACCATAATGCACGTGTTGCACTCGGCCCTGTCTGTGCCTCCGGTCTCAACGGCATTGGCCCCCCTCCTACTAAGTAGTTTGCAAAAATCGGAGAATGGTCCTTATCATGGCCCTAGCCTTTGCATTTTATGCACCACACTTCCTCTCGTGCCTCCGGCCGTGGTGCCCTATCCTGCTTCAGGCTCTGCATTTCCAGGCAGAGATTCTATAGCTTCCCGTGGATTTGTTGAACTGCTAGCCTCGAATCCTGTATCAGTGTTTCATGCAACCTCATCGCCATTTCCAACGCTTCGGCCTGGGTTGAAAGCTTCTATTGTGATAGCGTCGTCCTGAGGTGTGGTGTCAAAGATGCCACAAACCATGCGCGGTGCTGCACATCTGTTAGTGTCATATTAGCCCCGCAGATCGTACTCTTCAGCCACTGATCCAGATCCTAGGGTGTCCCACCTGGAAGCATCACGATCTCTTTAAATCAAATGATTGTTTGTGTATCTGATTTTGGCTAGCTAAATTCTTTGTTCAACGCATTTTGGATCTTTGCTATTCCTACATTTGGGTGATCATTAGAATGCTTGATATACCATTCAACACGTGATCCTGCAGCGCACTCACCATTGTATCTTTCTTAATGTTGTCATCCATGACTCCTTGTGCTTCCCACACTGCTCTTACCACAAACCAAAACTGATCCAGATCCTCATTTCCTACTCCTCTGAATACGGGTAGCTTGATTGTGCTCGCCATGCTAAACAGTGGGGGTGGCAGAGGTGGAGTGGGTGGAGATGGAGGTGAATGAGGTGAAGCGGGTGGTGGTGTAAGTGGAGGTGGTAATTGTGGAATGCATTTCCTTATCAAAATGACCACATTTCTCGGAGAGACCCAAGCAAGCTCTTCCTCACTTTCTCGCGAAAGTGAAATCAAGGGACTATTTCCTACTTCCCTGCTACCTTTGTAGATTCTTCCGCTCCGCATTGTTCCAAACATTAATGCATTCAAATCACCCATTTTTCACATAACAACATCTTAATCCAGGTATGCAGGGATTTAATGTACCTACCTCGCGGTCCCTTGAGGAAACATCGCTCTGTTTCACTATAGCTCATGGTCGTGTCTATCGCAAACTCACTGATAAATCCCCTTATTATTCGATCGAGCCAATGGTCCATAGCTCGTGCGATCTTATCTTCTGATGTCTCTAGTATGCGCACTAATTTTGGAGTCCACAGTGTCGGCTGATCGAGCTTATACCGTCCTTGGCTGTCGGCTAACCTCATGATCCTTTCATATAGTCCAGAAGGGAAGGACGCGAAGAAGATCTCGTGGATTTCGTATATACGTAGTGATCCAGCCAGCTATTCTCGAATATCTACAGAGTTTTGTTTTCTTGTGTCATGAACTCATGAAGCTTCTTATCCAACCACTCTTCAATTTCCTTCTTTGTGGGGTTCCAATGGCACACCATCAGACATCCATTAGGAAAATCTCGGTCTCGAACCATTTGTTGGATTGTTGCGGCCTGACCTAGGTTCATAAGTGATTTAGCCAAACAAATCTTGAAACTACCGGCCCTTTCAGCAATAGTCTACGGTGTGTGGATTGGGTTTTCACCTGAGGTAGTATCGGAGGGTGTTGGAACCATGTTTTCGAACCCTAGGGATGTCTTGACGAAGGTTGGGAAGTTTGCAAACCAATCCTGCATGCTTGCACTGCTTCACACAACCGTCTATCCTTCACAACTTGTGCAACTTCTTCCGCGTAGCTCTGTAAAGAGCATGAAGAGGTGCTGTCTAGATCCTTATTCTTGACTATGTGTTTATTATAGATCTTAACTTAATTATGTGGGCCCAATATTCTCATTAATCATTCAACATTCATAACAAGTGCGCACAATCATAAACTGTAAATAGATGTATAAAGATAACAGAAGCATAGACATAGAGTATTCCAAAATTAACTTATCTTTTACTACCTCTGTTCAGATACAATCCCAACTCTTCCCTGCACACTCAACTACAGGGATCCATGCACATAGCTGCGGACTCTACCAGGCCTCTGTGCACTCAACTACAGAGCCTCTTACTACTACTACAATCGAGACTTGGACTTACAGACTCAGAGCTAATTCATCATGCAAAAACCCATATGAATTCTCAAAGCTAAGAACTAGATTTTACACTTAGAGCCTCACTCTATTTATACAATCCCATGGTCCACAGACCATAGGCAGGCCAACACATTCTATATTAAATTACATTATTTTAGGGCGGACAACCCTAGAATCTTGCACTCTGCGCCTGCATTTGGTGGGGTATTTACATTTCACTTTTACCAAAATTCGGGCTTCAAGCCCCAAAACCATACTATGGGGGGATCCGCTGCCCAACACCAGGAGATGATACAATAGTTGATGGAGAACTGGGAGTAATAGGTGATTGAGGTGTAATGATAGGTTGGTAGGGAAGTGAGGGTATAAATGGAGGTGAGGAATAAACTTTAGAGGTGGAAGGGAATAACGGTGAACTAAGAGTAGTTGACACTTGTTTAGAAAGCTCGGGGATCTTAGCAGTAGTAAGGGATGACTGAGGGGAATTTAGAATATACTCATCAATTGATTGGTTTGCCTTTTGGACTTCAAGGTCTGCAATAAACTCTGGATCTAGAACTATGTCATCAAGTGCACTTTCAGACCTAGTTTTGAATAGGGAAAGGTCAAGTGACTCATCAAAGGGGAGGTCTTCTAAAAACAACCACTAATCGGGGCATGAATCTGCTTTGATTGAAGGTGTTTGACTGACTGAACTTTCTTTTTTTTTGGATCTTCTCGAAATCAGGTTGGGATTATCCACTACCGGGGTAAGGTTTGGATCTGGATTGGCTCTAGTATAGTGAGTTCTTCTTCAAGCCAGAGTTTTGAGCTTTTCTAATTACTTCCTTTTTATTAAATTTTGTAAATAACTTCTAATAAACTCTTCAAGAGGCTTGAAATAAAGATTTGAACTTTTTCTCAAAGGTTTATTAAGACTGAGGATTTGAGTTCCCCAATATGGTTGCTACTGTGTTATCATTTAGAAGTTTTCCCTAGAAGTTATCGAAAGAAGGAATAATCCAAGGTGACCATAAACCAATCTTTTGGTCTTAGGTTCTAGCCAACCTAAGTCTAGAGAGGGCTCTCTCTTTATAATTTAACTTTGTTTTATGAAGATTTTAGGCTAGTTCTTAGTGTGCATAGGGTTTTGATTTTGGATTGAAGGTTGGGTGGTGGAATTCTTAGAACAGATGGATAGAGATGGGAATTCAAGCCATTGGTCTATGGAGTCAATCAATGGAAAGCATCACTGGACCAGATCATTAAAGGGAATGTTCACAGGGCAGGCTAGCAAAGTGAAAGGAAAATCTTCAGGTCTAATGGATGAAATGATTCTAACCAGGGTGAAAGGGTAATGAAGAATCCTTGGACCGGGATCAGAACTAAGAACAGAGGGTGATCATGAACAAAGGGCAACTAAGAATCCTTTGTTATAAACTAGGGGAGAAACTACAGAAGCTAAGGAGCAATTAAGAATTCCCTATCTAAGATAGTTTAGCAGAAAACATTTAGAATGTAAACAGTCAAGACAGAGTGCATTCAAGCAATTTCTAAAATATCATTCCTCGTTATACATTTAGATTTTAGAGAAACAAACTAGATTATGAAGAAACATAAGGAAAACCACAATAAACATGAGAAAACACTTATTTGTATTTCGCTTTACAAAAGAATCCTGTAAAATATCTGAACTTTATTCCTTGATCCAGCAAGCCAATCTAGTCACTGATACAATAGAATTTTGAGTTGAAAGAGAAAGTCTACAGAAATGTCATGGAATCCACCCTACATATTTCCAAATATGAAGTATTTATACAAAAAATAATTACAAAATATCTAATAATAGTTTGAGATTTAATCTAGGAAATAAAAATATCTTCAAGCATGAAGATAGAGACAGATGGAAAATTGCATCATGTTGTCCCTTTTATTGTGGTGTTGCTGGTTTTTTCTGTTGAAATTTAAGCCCTTTTAGCTGGCTGATGGTTGTGGTATTTCCACGCTGGAGTCTTATTCACTTTTGATCTTTCACTGATACTCTTTGACTTTGCTACTCATTTTTTTTACATGTTTCATCTGGCTACCTTCAAATTATTGTGGTAACTTTATGATGTAAAACTTATAGTAAATCTGTCATTTTTTCCCACCATTCATCCTCAGGTAACTTTACTATCAACATTCTTCTATAAATTTCATCTGCCTATGTGTATTTTGCAAAATTTGGCTTGTGTTTCACCTCATGCTCTAGGAAAAACAGGTTCTCCAAAGTATCATACAATACTTTTCTAGTTGGCAAGGATTTTATACTTGAAGAGTTGGCTTGTTCCTTGGCCAATTTCTTGAGTCTGTCACTGTAGTCCAATTGGGTCATAATTTTATCATTGATGACCATAGGACTAGGAAGGCCTTTGTCCCTCAAAATTTGAAATTTGGCCATAAACCTGTCAATGGCCACCTGCATGTTGTGGCACTTTTCTTCCAAGTTGAGCATAAGGTTTCTTTTGGAGAGAACCTTTTTGATTTCTAGGATGGCTTCAGTCCTATCCTCTACACCAAGCTCATGGAGCTCATACCTGTTCTTACTGCTTAGGAGGTGGATGAGTCGATTTGCATCCTCAGGTTAGTCTCCTAACTCTTCCCTTACTTTATAGATAGCCTCAGTGGCTATCTTTACCAATTCAATTTGATCAAATATAACTTGAATTGATGGTCAAATATCATTGACAGAGTCAATGATATTGGCCTAGAGAATTTCTTTAGTCTATACTAGTGGCTTCTGCAGTGCCCAATATTTCTCTAGGACTTTGATTTTCTCACCAATCCTTAGGGCTTTCTGTGTTTCTTCTCTTTGTTGAATTTGGGCAAGCTTACAGTTAGTTTCTAAGCTTTCCAGTTTCTCCTTTAGCCTTTTGAGCTCTGTTGCCTGGATTGACATCTCCTTTATGGCTTTTACTAGCTTTGCTGTTTTCTCTGTTGGTGTGCCTACTGTTGCAGATTCAATTGTGATTGGCAGTGTTATGGCAAGTGGAGCTGTAGGTGCCAATGATGTTGCCAATGTAGAAGGAACAACTGTTGTCACTGTGGGAATGGCAGTTGTGGAGGTTTTTGCCAGGTCACTTTGCTTGGACAGAATGAAAATTTCCAACTTTTTCTCTGTCTCTTTTAGTTGGTCATTTAGCTTTAGGACCAAGTCCATGAGCTCTTCATGTCCCTTTTGTGCCTCCAGGACTTCTACTATTTATGGGTGATGCAACTGGGGAATCTTGAGCTATTTCTTTAGAGCAACTATATCATCATTCTTCTTCTTTATTAATTTTTCTATGGCCTTTACATCTTTGGGATCGTGTCCCAACTCAATGACTAAGTCCTCTAAGGACTTGATTTTGGTATATTTGGCCTATGAAGAGGCCTTCTCCAACTAGATCTGTGTTGATATATTATTCAGGGAGTTTTGCAATTGGTGGGTAGCAATGGCTTTCCCTGTCAAGGTGGAATAAATTATCTCCCTATCTGCTTGTGCAACTCAATCTGGTCAATAGGATGAATGTCCTTTTCCAGTACTTCGAAGTCTATCTTTTTGAAGTCTGATTTTGTTCTCGGTTGTTGAATAGTGGGCATCATGAATCTCATCTACATTTTCCCCTGTTTTACACCATAGGCTGACATAAGCCTTGTCTGATTGGTAGGGGTCATCTTTAAATATTGTGCATAGGTCTGGGATTTCAGCCTCTCATTTCTGGCTTTGATTTCTTTGTATCTTTCTTTGACATCCTAATCTTTATCTGCTGGCATTCTGAAAGAGGAAACCTTCACACTTTGTTGTCTTTCCAATATCTAGTTATGTGATGTGGAAGGTTCTAATATGCCTCCAGAGGGAGTGGCATGCCTACTCCCTTCTCTTTCTGTGCTTGTAACATCAACTGTCTTTTTTGTATATTCCTATTCAAAAATAAGATTTATCCTTTGTCTCTTTACCTGGCTTGTCTCTGCATAGGTTGGAGATGTTGTTTTTCCTGAAGGAGTAGCCCCTTCCCTGTTTCTTTTGAGGTTTTTATCCTCATTTATAGGAGTCTATAAGACTAGGGGGGTACTCATAGTGGCCTCTAGCCTGTCTATCTGTTCTAATTGTTCTGGTGCTTCTAACTCTGCTTGTACCTGTGACTCTTCTTGTACTTGTGATTCTCTTGGAAACTGCAGGAAAGAACCCTCATCAAATTGTTTCTCTAGATATATTAAAGTGTTTTTCACAGCAACTTCAGTGCTATCCCTATCTTCTAAAGTATTCTCCACCCATTCCAATTGATTGGCATATTTTTCCATTTCAGGGATTCAGTGGTGAATGTAGGGATCCATCTTGTTTTTCTATCTCCTATTGTAAATGAAGTCCAAGGGATCATATCTCCATATGAAGATCTGTTTCAGATTTAGTCTTTGAAGGCTTTGGTCTGCCTCCTTTCCAGCTTCTCTGCTATTACAAATAAAGGGGCCTAGCTGGTCTTTGATCTTGAGCTGGGCCTTCTTTTTAGCTTTGACAAAATGTAATCATTTGAATTGATTATCTGCCTGTAGTACTCCAGAGAAAATAACCTCATTGGGAGGTATCTGGGTAGTTTATAAGGGGCTAGCTCACAGCCATATATCCTAATTTCAATGTGGTTTTGGTACAAGTACCAATCCCCCACTTTGTGCTGCTTTGAGAGTTGCAGGATCCTCCTTATATCTGAACTGATTCTTGGAGGAGGGCTTCCTAGCAGCATTGTCACAATGGGATGTACAAATAGGTCTATGAAGTCTGTATATGAATATGGAGAATCACATTTATGGATCAATGGAGTCCAGAAAATTATTGATCTAGGGTGACCTTTTGTGTCAAGTTTCTGGAGAGTAAAGGGGAACTTATCTGCTTGGTAGTATAGAAAAAGGTGATACAAGACAGAGGAATACTTAAAGACTCTCTCATTACTCATCCTTAGAAATTGGTCATGCATCCTATCAGCTATAAACTTGGCATAATCATAAATGACAGCAGGAGGTTGTCCTGGAGTGAAGATGGACATGAAAGCCAGGATGATTTCATCTATATACTCACTGGTGGTGTAACCTAGGACACTAGATATCATTGCTACAATGTCTTGGCCAAATGGGGAAAACATGGTAGCCACATATGGAGGAGGATCTTTTGGGATATACTTTTCCTCCTTGATGAAGGTTTGGAACATCTTAGCAAGTTTTGCAGTGGTAAGCTTGGGGAATCGGTCTAATAGGTCTCCAATTGAAATAGGGGTTAGGTTTTGCCCTGGTTGAAGTTGCAGCATTTCATTAATTGATTCAGCAGTGATGGTGAAAAGTATGGTTTTGTTAGGGGACATCACTGCTCTTTGACTGGGGATATAATTTGCATGGCAATAATGGACAATTTCTGGGAAGATGTGAACTTCAGGTAATTGGTACTTAGGAAAATTGGACTCCCAAAGACCAATTTTATCAATGTGGTTTAGGTATTGATCTCTATATTGGTAGTATAGTTTGAGAGGGGATTCAAGGACAGAGGTGTCCTTGATTTGGAAATATTTATCAGCCAGGGGGAGGTGGTCTAGGTCCAGGTGAGGAGTGGAAATAGGTCTGACATCCATGGCGATTGGGGCGACCATTCTCAGTTCTTGTGGATTTGAGAATGGGGGAGGAAATTTTTCAGTCTGTTAGGGCAATGGTGGTTCAATTCCAGGTGGGTTTGTGTTACCAGAGTTCCTTTTTTATTTTAATTAAGAAAACTCAGTAACTGGTTCTGAAATTGACAGGGTTTTTTAGTGAATTATGGCTTAAATACCTGGAATTGAAGAACACTAGGTTTGAATGGGTGAATGGCAACTGTGACCACTCGAAAAGGCTTTGAGCAGGCTGGAAGGCAATTTGGAAGCTTTGTAGCATCTTCAGGGTGCAATTGTACGTGGGTTGAGAGTTTTGACGTTCGTAGGTGCATGCATGGAGGTTTACAGTTGAAAAAACGATAAAAATGAATGATTTGGGGCTTTTGGCTTTATACGGAAAAGTCAAAATTGGCAGGTACTGGTGAACAGTGGTTGTTTGTCGCGTAGTGGGGTGAATAATAGCTTTTTTGCTGCGTAGCGGGTGGGTAGTAAGTGGTTTCCATCGCACCGCTTTTGGGCACTTGGTGGTATTGGGGTGAGGCCGCCTGATTCCATTCGTTGAGTGACACATCGCCTCGGGGGCCCAATGGAAAACATCCCATTTCGGGTGGGTAATGTTTGGATGTGGGGCCCTTCTAAAATGGATGAGGACTGTTAGATGGGGAGGGGAGAAATCGTGCGGCGATCGGGCAGTGGAGTTGCATGGTTGGTAGTGGGGGGCCCAACGGGCGTTTAAGCATGGTGGTTTTTTATTTAATGAGGGATTAAGGCGGGGTTAAGGTATCGGGGTAATTAGCGGCGGGAGTTAATTGGGGTTTTAGACTAACTTAATCGTGGATCAATTAGTTAGTGGGTTTGGGTAAAAAACCATAGTTTATATAATTAAACTACTAGGGTAGGGTTAATTAATATTGCGGGAGTTAAATATATACGGGAAACGGGTTTTTATTTGGGATTTAATAAATAAATTAGTAATTAGTAAAATGAGCGGAAAGGGGCACAATACCCTAAATATATGTTATTTCATGTTTTTAATGCTTTTCCGATAATAACATAAAAACTTTAGGATATAGTGTTTTGTGGGTTTTTGATATGAAAATATGTTATGTGGGGGGAAAAAGGCTTTTTCTAGGTAAAATCATTTTAACCTTAGGAAAGAGTATTATTTAGGGAAAATGAATGAAAGGAAGGGGGGAATGAATGTTTATGAGGGGATTTAGTACGTATTGCCTATAAGTCATTGAGCCGAGGGTCCGGTCCCTCCAAAAGTCAGAGAAATGCTTTGAGCCTCTTTGACTTAGGGTTTTTAAGTACTTTGGACTTTGTTGTGGGAAATTAGTTAAGTAAAAGATGAAATGAAGGAGGGAAATTAATTAATTAAATTTGATATCCATCTACATGCTTGAGTGCCCATTCACATTTGGAACTTTTATGATGAAAAAGATGATAAACATGCTTTTTTCTAATCAATCATCATACATTCTGCAACCTTTCTTCTACTTACCCACCTACTCATCCTACCATTTTCACTTCTCTTTATTAGGGTGCATTTGAGCTAGCAAACCCTTATCGACCATTTTTCTTTCTCTTTATAATAGTAAACTAACTAAATCTAACCTTATTACATGGAGGGGCTCAAATTAAACAATTGAGCTCCTTTTATTTACTCTACTTATCTAATTATCTGCCAAGGTTACACTGTTTGGCCAATTTTTTATTTTCTATCTATAGACATGAAATTGAAACATGAAATAGCCAAGTTTAAACATTTTGACTATCATGGATTGTGGCAAAGATTACAAACTGCACACAGTCATTTATTATGCATAAAAAGTAAATAGTAGTGGCATTTTTACTTGCTCACTTTCGTGGTCTTTTTTCTTTTCTTGGGGTTCATATTTTTATTTTTATTTTTATCTTTTTATCTTTTTTGACCTTTTTATTCTTTTTGTCCTTTGATTATTCTTTTAGGACATACCCTCTTTATATTTTTTAATTTTTTGAATATGGAAAACATTTGCAGAAAGCAAAGGTATGTACATATCATAGGTTTAATCTTAGCCATTCAAAAATTATGACTCCTATTGGTATAGGAACCTAACAGATGACATGGTTACACATTTATAACTATAAAGGCTAACAATGTGGCCAATAAAGCTAATTGATATCTTCAAAGAGTAAGCGGTAGATGCTGTAGCAATTAGGAAATAAACAATGATTTCTTTCAAATAAGAGATGTTCCTAAACTCAAACATCAAGAGGAAAGTGCTATTACTGTTGGGTGTGTGTTATATTCTTTCCATGACTAGTTGCATGCGATTGGGGGGGTAGTCCCCCTGTTCGTTGTGTCGGGCACAACAATGGGGTCATGGGGGGGCATATCCCCCCTTGTCAGAGAGTTTCAAGGAGGGGGGGGGGGGGGTGGGGCGCCCCCTTGTAGGTGGTCCAATGCAGCGCCCCGGGAATTTTTTTTTGGACCCTATATTAGGTGGGCAGACCTACCTATGGTTTTGTGCATGGGTTTTGCACATGGTTTTGGGCATGATGGTTTTCTACCCATGGTATTTTGTAGATTCGGTCAAGGGAACTACAATTATGTTCTAATCTAGGGTTAATGGATTGGGGTTTATGAATGCTTCGACATGTATATATATGTATTGTAACATTGAAATGAATATAATGAAAAATTAATCTGGTAGTCTCAGTTTTGGGATCCAGGAGAAATCTATGTATATTTGTTTTATATTCTCATCATTGTTTACAATTTTTTTTAGAATTCATATGCAGGTAATTTTTGTATAGGGTTAAAACCTACAATCACATCAAATTTTCTCACCTCTGACATTTAAGTAACTATGTTGGAAAACATCACCAATTCATAACAATTGACATAATGTAACATGACATACTACCTTATGACTAGTTTATACTCTAATAAGAAAGGTTATACGTTTAATTTATTTCATCTTCAATTACACAAATGTTCATCCGTTGAAAATAATTATTCACAATTTTTTTTGAGATACCTCCAACCTTGGTAAATGAAGAATTCAACAATATTAATTACCTATTAATGCCAAAATCCCTAATAGAGAAGTGATATAATGACACATAGGATTAGTTTTAGTTCACTTGTGACCAAGGAGAATTCACATTAGAGCTCTATTTTTCATATAAAATAGAGCAATGGGAATGCATGTAAAGAAATGGAAAACATTGCAAGGTTATATAGAATAAGACATTTTAAGTAGAGCAACTCATTGAATGTGGTGTAAGAGTTTTAAGCATACTTAAATATTTGTAATATAGCCAAACAAAATTCTTAACCCTTAGCATGACATAAGAGCAACCTTCACAAGAGTTCACCTCATCACTAAAAATCATTCATGCATACATTTTTTCCACCTTAACTCTTACTTCTATCCTCCTCAATTCCACCCATAGATTCCACCATCACATTCTCAATTATTACTATAGAAGAAGGAATATGGATTATTCATTTTGAACATTTTTCAACAGAGTGAGATATTCTTTATGTGAAATATACCAAACTCCATTCACTTGCACTCATCCATTGGATAGGTAACATACCCTTTATACCTATTCATTCTTCACTTCAATCATATCTAAAAAGATTGGTGATTGAACTAAGGTCCACTTTGACTTGATATTCTTTGTTTCTTTCTCATTTCACTTATATCATATGTCTAAATGAACTAAAGTTCATGTTGTTTTTTTCTTACTTGGAAATAAAAAAATCCTAGCTCAACACATCAGAAATTAAGGTGTTTCGATGAGATATATGTGATTTACCTAAAATAGATAGCTCCATACTCACTAGACTAAAATGTGAATGAGTTGTATTATCACATCACTTCAGGTGACTCACATTAAACAAAAACATGAAGAATGTTCACACGCTAAATCTAAATCTACCTTAATGTATTTATGTACATCAATGTTGACATTACACATTGTCACACAAAGTATCACAATTTTGTTATTAAATCACAACCATTGGAGATAGATAACTATCATTTCTATTTTGCTACTATTTTTATTAGCACATCTACACAAAGCATCTCAAGAAATCAATTATCATCAAAGTCCAAAGTATTTAATGGAACAAATATATATGTCAATGTACAAAGCATACAACTCACTATATCAACTAGCCATCAATTGTGTTAAACATATGACTTCTTGGAATCTTGACTTAAAAGTTCCTCCTTATCCTTAAACAGTTCATATAACTATCAACTATAGCATATGGCATACATATATCATATATATGTCAATAATATATTTAATAAAATGTAAATATACATTGTTTCCTTCATGGTCCCACTAAACAAATTTCGTGCATCTCCATTAGTGCATTAAACCACAATTTCATGTGTGGTTATGTTAGCTGTTTCCATTTCAAGAAGAGATCATACTAATGGTCCTAAATTGTAGTCCTATCTGCAAAACCAAAGAAAATGATTTGTCTTCCATGCAAGTAGTGGTTTCATCTTTCTCTTAAGTGAAGAATGTTGCCAAAAACCCTAATTCTAATATGGATACCATACTATTAAGAATAGCTATATCTAGATAAGGATAACAAGGAAGTAGTTTTTTTCTTAGTAATAGAGGCATCCATTTGATAATAGAGTATCCTCCACTTGAGATCCAAGGCAGTTTAGGCAGTTATGTTTTTGGAATAAATAATTTCTGAGATGATAGTGAGGTTGGTTATGTTATTCTATTGAATATAAGTATGTGTTAGACTTAGAAGTATGGGAATATCCTAAATTTTGATAATTTAATATTTCTTTCTATCAACCAATGGTAAATATGTGGAATAGATTACTTCTATTGAGTAAGTGTCCAATGCCTTAGTATTTATTTTCAAAGCCATTAGTTTGACCTTGATTTTCTTGTTTCCATTTCAGCTCATATTTGATTGAGAATTGTTGGAACATTAACCTTTGATTTACAGGTTAAGCAAATTTCTCATGGGTCTTAATTTTCCAAATTGGAAAGCTCAATGATGCTGAAAAATGCTATTGATTAACTAAATATTTGACAAACAAAAGAGAGAGATAACGATGGAATAAATAGAAGAATAAGCAACATATTTACTCATTTCCAAATTCTCAATTCCAACACCAAATGCCAATTAACATATTGTACTCAATTAAAAAACCATACTGCCCAATTCTCAATTCCAAGTACAAAATACCAAAAACCCTAACCTTGGTGAAAATTCATGTACCTAACCCTGCAAAAACATTCATGTACCTAACCTTGGCAAAAAAATCATGTGCTTGCACTGAATGCTTTTTCATAGGGGAAATGGCATGAAAATCGATCACTTTGATGGCCTTGTGGGAAAAATCACAAGGCCATCAGTAAGTTTCTTTCGCGGGCCACGTATTGTCACGTGAGAAATGGTAACAAACTTTTGTTTTTTTTATACCTTGCAAACTTTCAATTTAGAGTTTTAATAACCTCTCTGTCGAGAGTTTTAATTAGAATCTAGAATCTTAACCAAGGGTTATAAATGGAATCTAAACTCTTGGTTGAGAGTTCTAAATAGAATCTAATCTCTTAACCGAGTGTTTGTCCCACAGAAAATTTTCCACCAAACTTCTTAATTGAAAAATTTTCGAACTCTCAACTGAGAGTTTGTTAAATTGAGATTAACCCTACCAAACTCTTAGGAAAAACATTATAAAACTTTTAGCCGAGAAATTTTTTAAACTCTCAGACGAGAAAATATGTTGAATTTTTTCTCGGTTGAGAAACTTATAAACCACAACATGCTTTTCATTGACACTCCAAAAAGTGTTTACCAATTTTGTGTTTTGACTTGAATATTGGTAGCCTAAAATTTAAAAGATTTTTAAATGATTTCATTTAAAATCATAATATGTATAGAAGAAACATACATGAGATCTCATGAACTTTTAGAATTACTCTTTGTGAGAGTAAAAAATATTACAAATTGAAGTTGAAGTTCAAATAAAGTGTTTTTATATCACAAAATACATTATTCTTGATATTTAAATAGTGAAAGGAAATTCATTTGTCCAAATGGAATCAGATGGGTATCCTGTGGATCAAAGAATATAGTATATAACTTGGAAGAAAAGGAGAAATGCAATCATGATTAGATTTACAAATGAACAATACACTTAATGAAGATGTATGATAAAATATTGGGATGAAAGAAAGGAAATTCCTTTAAGAATAAAAATATAAGCAAACAAATTGCAAATAAATGGTGGATGGGATCTTTGTCTTCTACATTAGGATCTTCTTATATATACATACATGCGACTTAGGTATTTTTGTTGTAACCACCTTTTGGTGGTTATAATGGGCTAAGAATCCATGTTAGAGATTTCTTGAGCCATTATTTAATATATTATTTTAACAATGGAATCCTAATATCTTGTTGTGTTAAGAGGCGTTCTACTATCCAGTATGGGGCAGATGTTATCTTGTAACGTCACATTTAAAAAGAATAAAATAATAATTACATTAACAAAAATAAACAGTAATAACAAAAAATATTTCAATGTTGCCACAAATAGAATACTTCAATTTCCTTTAATTTTACACCACCTTATCTTCATATAGTGAGTTGAAGTAATTGAAAAAAAAAAAATCTAATTTAGGCTATAATTGTTTTCTACATTTTAGTGTGAAGGAGATGTGTAATTTCTTTACAAATGAATAAGGAATTGACATGTGGTATCTAAAAATAATATTGATATTACAATTGAGTATAAAGGATATGTGATTTATTCTATGTTGAATATATATACAAAAAAATATTTTAGTGTCACACACACACACATATGATGATGATGATGAATATACAAGTTTTGGTCCTCTAGGGATTGTTCATTTTCAATAGGGGTGGTAGGAGTGAGAGGGGGGTGGGGGTGGGGGAGGGGTGATTATTCATCCCGAGAATAATCTAGAAATCAAATTTGTGTAGAAATTGGGAGATTTGATCAATAATGTCAGTGAAGCTTATGATCTCTATCAAGGAATAAAACAAGAAGTGAATTTAAACATCCAAGATATCATAGTGATTGGGGATTCACTTATCATTATATTCAGGATTCTAAACATATATCTTCCTAACAATCTCAAAATTTCTCATATTATCAAAAGGATATTTAACGTGTTTTTCCTCATCCCTAAAAATCAATGCTTCCATATCTTAAGAGACAACTACTCAGTAGTGGATGAAATGACCAATCTTTGAAAAACTCTCCCCAAAGGATAATTAGTCTACCAAGGGTTGATCCAAAGGGCCCCTCTTCCCTAATGATATGTATGAATCATGCATGGTGCAATTTTGTAACTACAAGTGAGCCTATTAAGGAGGGGCTCCCTTAGCACCTCATATTTCTACACAAGGCATGAATGTGGAATATATTGCACGAGTCATATTACAGATCCTTAAGATTATAATACAAGCATCAAAATAACAATAAGTTTAAAGGTGAACACTGTGTGTACAATCCCACTTGCTCATTCATGATGGACAATCACCCTTAGTCACCCTACAAGAATTCAAATCAAACGAAATGGGGGAATTATCAATAGAAGTGGACTGGTACCCCTCAACAGAGAACTCCCCCTACATGATTTTAGAAAGAGAGGAAGGTACTGATGCCATTGATGCCTATAGGTGGCCAACAAAGTTTGAAGGAAGCACTCATCAACAAGGTATGGTCTATAAAGCTTCTATTTGGGATTTCCTTCTCCCTTGTCCTGTTGCTTTGAATTTTCACCCCTCTAGAGAATTTGTATCAATGGATCTCTTCCTATTATTATCATATTGGTACTCTATCTCTTTATGCTCTTGTCTCTATATACCTTTGATTTCTCCTGCGCCTTATAGAGGCTCAAAGTGGTTATTAATTTCCTTTGGTTTGATTCAGTCGTCTTCATAAAAAAATTTTCCCTTCTTGGTGGTTTGGAACCTAGCTCTCTAGGTCCCCTTCTCTTCTCATTGCACCCCTAGGAATTTTTGTTTCTATTTTCCCCTCAGGTTTCCAACTTCTCTTTCCCTATCTTAAGCTTCTCCAAATCCATAAATGAAATGGATGAATCAAAAGTATTGATGTTGCTCATTAGATTGAAGTTTATAGTGTTTATTACTAGTTGAGGAGTGATGCTCAAGCTACCCTCATTGAAATCTAATACTCCTATACATTGGGTCGAGTTAGATTTGGTCATCAGACTCTACGTTCCCTCTCATTGTTTCTAGGTAACTATAGTGACTAGAAGATAATTGTTGACATTGATTTGTGTTGCAGTGTTGTTGGTTGACATTGATGTCAACCTGGTAGCATGGGTTGCAGGATAGTTGGTTTTCACATGTATGTTTGGTTGAATGGGGCTTGTGTATGAATTATGTAGATGGTCCTTGGCATGTATGTTTGCATGTAGATGGTAGAGGCTTGTAGGTTTTGTAGGTGCATACAAAGACTGAGTAGGGGGTGTGATGGTCCTCATGATCATGTTGTTATGATCATGTTGTTGCATAGAGTTGAATGGTGGTGTGTTGCACTAGTTTGGAGGATTTGCCACCATGGTCAGCTATGTAGAGGTGTTGCATGTTTAGTAGAGTTTCATTGGAGATTTGATGACCTTCCTTATCATGTTTACTGATCATGTTGCTGCTACAGGATTTAGAATTGAGGAGTTTGGAAAATTAGGTCTCCTTGTTCCTGATTAGGTTTTCATGTTGATGAGATTATGTATATGGTTTAGAGAAGGTTATACAGGTAATGGAGGAAATATGGAATGTTCTAGATATGTATATTGATTGTAGTGAAGTTGTGGAGCAGTTTTATGACCCAAGCATATGAGGAGCCCAAGAATGGTGTCTTACAAAAATGACTTTGACTTTGACTCAACAAAAATTTGGCTTCACAGTGCCCAAAAAATGTATTTGAAGGAAAAAAATTAGGAAATTAGATTTTAGAGCCATACCCCTTGCTCGTTCAATGTTTTCTTTTCTATAATGGCTATGCAGTCAAGGGAACATTTATTGTTAACAAAAGATCTCCATGTAAAACAATCCATTTTCAAGAGCCAATGATACAAGTTGAAAGAGATGAGAATTATGTTCGTTAGCCAAGTATCAACTCTGAAATATGTGGAATGATATATAAGTTGAGAAAAAAATCCCTTTCAAGACGTTTGATCACATTAATTACTTATGGAGAGGTTCTAAAATATTTTTTTATTAAGCTTGTAATCAATGCTACAGAAAAATTCAAAATGAACTTAAATGTGAAACAAATGATTGGAAAGTTGTAAAGCAATATAGAGATTTAGATGACGACCACATATTTCCTAGAATGTTATCATGTGGAATTACTTTTCGTGAATGAATTCTTATTGGGTTGACCGGAACCACCCTTGGGGTACCATGAATGAAATATGAAGCAACGATCTCAAAATAGGTATATGGAATAAGCACATGCAATTGGTGACTATGTGGCATGAATTCGTTAACTGTTGATTATGTGGCATGATGAAATGTCATAATGACATGGAACTAGGTACAACTTTGGCTTACATGGCATGCTAATGTATTCACTATAGTCAATCAGTAAAATATATGAACTTTGAGATTTTGGTCAATCCAATAAGCATTCATTCACGCAAAGGAATTCCACATGATAACATTCTAAGACATATGTGGTCGTCATCTAAATCTCTATATTGATTTACAACTTTCTAAGCTTTTATTTCATCTTTAAGTTCATTCTGATTTTTTTCTATAACATTGATTACAAGCTTAATAAATCTTCTGGAACCTCTTCATAAGTAAGAAATGCGATCAAATGTATTTAAAGGGATTGTGTGCTTGACTTATGGCTCATTCCATATTTCCAAGGAGTTGATACTTGAGTAACGAACATAATTTTCATATCTCTCAACTTTTATCATCAACTTTCGAAAATGGATCGTTTTACATGGAAATCTTCTATTAACACAAAATGTTCCTTTGACTCCATAACCATTATAGAAAAGAAAACATTGAATGATCAAGGGGTAGGCCTCTAAAATCTAATAGTTTAAATGTTTTCCTTCAAATACATTTTTTGGGCATTGTGAAGGCAATTTTTTGTTGAGTCAAAGTCGAAGTAATTTTTGGAAGAGACCTTTCTTGGGCTGATTAAGGTCAAGAAAGGAATAATTTTTTTGTGTCTAAATATATCCTCCACCATCAGTTCCTTCTCCCAAAAGGATTACCATTCGTCCTTGAAAATTGTTATCCAAATAAGATATAATCAAGTTGGCCTTCATTACAAGCCTACAAGTTGTGTTCAAATCAAATTGTTCATGTCAGCTCAAATGCACAGTGACCAATAAGTATAAATAGCCTACTATTTCACCATTTGAAGGAGATAAGTGAAGCATTCATTCAAGAAGTAAAAGAAACTATTACAGGATCGAGAAGTGGAGAGGGAGCAAAGAATCTTAGAAGACTATTATAGAGAGGAAGCCGGAAATGTGAATTGCATAAACAATTACAAAGAGGATGAATTTCCTTGTTGCAGATGTGATTACATTGTTAGCACTCAAAATGAACCTCAAGGCTGAGAAGAGGCAATTCCGAGGTAACCACAGACCAATCTTTTGATCTGGCATCTAGCCCTGCCAGACTAGAGAGGGCTCTAAAACGTGGCTGCGATAACTGAATCTTAGGCTAGCTATGACGAATAAGGATTTGGTTGAAAATTGTGGGTTGAAAACAACAAGAGAAGGGACTATTGGGCTATGGAGTTGGGGCTAGTTTCTGCCGACAAACTTGGGGAAAAGTAAGCGCAATGTACAGCCAGATTAAAGATATAATGAGAGAAGAAAAGAGGGAAAATACCGCTGCCTTGCAGGCATTAATCAGGGGATGGATCTACAGTGGCAACTTTAGAAGAAAGAGAAGCACAGGGTTACTCAACAGAGCATCTAACAGAGTATGGATTTTGAAAAGATAACCATTACATCAAACAACATAATCATTGTGAAAGTAGCATCGTGCATGGATGGATTCCTAACACTTCCCTTAGAGAATGTTGTAACCAAATTAGCAGAAAAGACAAAGCATGGAAATGAATTTACAAGAAAAACAAGCTGCACATTAAACACTATGATGAATCCCAAATTTAAAGAGCACAAAAATCTTCATTAAAATAATATTCAAGGAAAACTTTACATAGTCCAATGGCAGCCTCACTTTGCTGCAAAAATCCAACCATTACACTCTGAAATTCATCAAATATATACAATTAGCTCATCCCTATACTAAGGGAGTTGATCTCAACCATCTCTCTCAAGATAGAATCAGTTACATTAAATTTGGACTGAATTTATGAAAATAGGGCTCAAAGATGAACTCGTATCTCTTGAACCATAACACCTGTTACAAAATGGAAAGAGGTTTTTGTAGATAAGGTCATGTTTGAGAAAAAAATCTCTCAAATTTTGGAAATTAGTTTCCATTTTCTCGGAATCTGTGCCACAAAATAATCTCTAAACAGGAAATCACTAAATATTTAAATCTATAAAAATAGGTTGTAAAGATCTAGTCAAATATTCCAATTCACGACACCTGTGAATAAAATGAAAGAGGTTTTTGTTATTTGGTATGTGATGGACAAAAAATTCTTTCACTTTTGTAAAATTCCTGTCCAAACGCATTTTGTAGTAAACTTGTCCCTGTGTGCAGCAACTGACCTCAAAACATGCATAACCAAGAATCAATCATTCATTTCAATCATATCTTCTGATCTAGAAACCAATTACGGGAGTGTGATATACTGTTGGAAATATTTTTCTGAGATCCTTCTGATGGACATACTTAGGATATGATTTTCACTGAAACTCATGTGCAAAACATCTCTAAAAACCAGACATAGTAAGAGCTCATTTTGGTCCCTGGTAATAGGCTGCGAAGACTGGAACTAACATACATAAAGGGTTGTGACTATTGCAGAAGGAAGGCCAATATTTTTGAAGCAGGAAGGCCGAGGTTTCTGAAGTAGGAGGGTCGAGATTATTGGAGGAGGGTCAAATTTTGAAGTTGAAACAGAAAGAGCCAAGAACCATGATTGTAGAGACAATTGCAAGAGGATTTGGTTTGGTGGTTGGAGTAAGTATATTTATTTAGTAAAAGGGTGAAGTGTGTCTCAAACTTATTTAATCTACTAGAGAAAGAGTTAACACAATTTTCTCCTTCATAGGGGGTTTTCCCTAGCTATGCACTTACATCTTGTGTTCTTTTCTTTGTGATATTGATGTTGGCATTTACTTGATGAAAGGAACACTAACATAATCAACATATAATTTCAAAAGTAAATGTCAAGATAAGAGAGATCAAATTGAAGAATCTAACTCACATAATGCCCTATATTTCTCAACAAAGGAGAGGTATTGGACCTCATTTGAGTCACAAAAGTTATTCGGTCTCTTCAATAAGTCTAAGGAAAATTCAGAGTGAGAAATAGGTGAAGGATAACAGGGAAAGAAAGAAGGTTTATTTGTTTGGCTTTTGCATCAATTATTTGTTCAGAAAGCTCACACATATGGGAAAAAAGTTATGTATGTTATGATTTCGATCTAGAGAAGAGAAACATACCAAGTTATAGAGAGAAGCATTATTGTTTAGGTGGTTGTCCTATCAGTTGGTGAGTTGTCTTGATCAAAGGTCTTGGAAGTATTCCTTGAATTTCTATAAGAAGATAAGTTTTTGGGTTTTCCCTCGTGGGGGGATTTTTACCTGGCTTAGAGCCTATTTATGGTGTTCTCGTTTACACTATGATCTTCTTTATTGACATTGTCTTAATGATGAACATAAAATAATAATGATGATGATGAACTAAAATTATATCACTATAATTGTTAATATAACAAGATAAAACATTATAAAAGAAACCCTAATTTTGTTTGCCCTAGTTTTTTTCAACATCTATGGTCTTGGAAGATTTGCAATGTAGAAATAAACAAGTACTTGAAATCAAATGCAACAAAAAACTAAATCACGCACCTAGTAGCCAAGCACTTGGTGGGATAAAGTTGAGCAATACTTCGATGAGTTTTTTTCACGTATATGACTCCAACCATAGTTAATCTTTCAAATACAGATATGTGAATGAAAGTACCTGCAAAATAAAGGAAGGAGGAGAAGTTAGAAGTGATAAATAATTAATAAAATAAAGGAAAAATGTACCAGTGCCTTATGCCCAATTAATAGTGTAATAATTTCTCCTACTTTCTTGCATGAAAAATGACAGTTTATGGTCTTTCACTCAAATAAAAACGCAATTTTCAAAGAAAGACAAATACTACATGATTTTTTTTCATGGAAATGTTTGTTATTTCTTATACAATTTTACGTAACTCCCACTCGGACAAGACATACAAGACAAATATAAAACAAATTTTGTTGTCTCACCTAAACCCTTACCATTTTGAGCTATTTGCTTTAGATAGTTATTCCACTTCAACATCTGAATTGAAACTAGTTGTCCTACACATATTCATGAGACCAATGAGGCAAAATTAGATTAAATTTGACCAAATATTAAATTTAATTGCATGAATAAATAATAATTAAAAATAATTACATGCATGAATACCTGAATGAGATCCTCTTGGTTTCGAGGATAAATTGTTGGAATGGTTTAATCTTGGAGAAAACCTCCCTCCACTCGACAAAGCAGCAGCAAAGTCAACATTGACTTTGTTTTTTCTTTGTTGGATTGAGGGTGTTTTTCTCCAAGATTATCCAAATCCTAATTTATTCTCTATTGAACAGGGCAAAACACATGAATGTGGAAGCTCTCATGGTACAACGCACCCCCCCCCCCCCCCCCCCCCCCCCCCCCCCCCCCCCTCCCACATCACTCTCAATTCACCAGTACCCAATCTATCTAACATATAGGAAATACTTGAAAGAAAAACATTAAGATACATAAAAAAACAAATAGAAAACATTCATTCATTCATTCATTCGTAAACCCACAAAATATTTCATCTCAATAAATTTTATCATAAAAAATATGTTTATATAATATGAAAAAATTTCATGTACATAAAGAGACATATAACACTTATTCATTAACATATAACATTCATTCATTAATCATAGACACAAAATACTTCATCTCAAATTTTTTTATCATCAAAGTATGTTTGTTAATTGAATTTACTTGGATTAGTTATAGATTAGGAGGCCTAGTTAGTAGTACTAAGTGAGTCAATCATATATTTCAATGAGAAGATTGTATTTCATTGATCATGACATGTTCAAATGGATAGCTGAGTTAATTAACACATGAGTTGAAACCATTATGTAATTGAAAGGGGCACATGAAGATGAACAATTTAATCTTTGAAACTTAGAGGATTAAACCCCTAACTATTCATTTGGAAGGTTGATTGAGGCATCACAACTAAGGGAGTAGTTCAGGGAGAAGAGAAGAAATGTATTATTCAAGGAAAGGAAGGAATCAACTCTTTTATTAAAAAGAATGTTAGAAGTATTGTAACACAATATTGTGGATGGAAAATCGTAAAGGTCATGAATATTAAACTCCTTAAGTTACTAACTAATGTTTTGTTGACAAACTCCTCAACTTGATAAATATAAATGTCCTTTCCTACCACAAGAGAAATACTATTCCCATTGGATTTGATGAGTTGTTTCCTATATCAATGACTATTGTGGATTGGTTTTGGAACATGTTATGAACCTCTATGCTCCTCAATCCTTAATCCCACTCCAATGGAGGGAAAGGATGAAGAGTTCCAAACGTAGAGTTTGACCAACCTTCCATTGGGATAGTGCTACATGTCATGTTATGGACTACCCACAAAATCATCAACATTAAGTGCCACATGAGAGGTCTTAGGCCTATTATTAATCTCAATTGATGGTGGATGTAGACTTCCAAATCCATGAGTGGAAATGTTAGGAATTGTTAGTGAATACTTACTTGTCTCCAGTCTTCATAATTTTCTATGTACCATGACCTGATGTAATCAATGTACTTGTCAAAAGAAAAAAGAAAAGAAAATTGTATTTTTGCTGAAAAAAATTATTTATCAGGAATGGGTTTCTTTCCCATTGATTATTTTGTCTTAGGTTTAGCACTTATTTGTGTGCTCTAGGGTTGTGACAAGGGCAAAGTCAAGGTCAAATGTAAATTCCCATGAAGGGATTTTGAATTGATGTAAAAAAAATATTTTAAATGTAAAAATGAGATCTAGAAGCTACTAAGTGATGGTTCGGCCAACCCATCAAGTCGGCCCCACAAGAGGCCCCTGGACCTCACTAAAAGACTATATAAAGGAGAGGTATTTGACCTCATTGGAGATAGATATGAAATTCAACTCTTCAATAATTTTGAGAAAAATTTAGAGCGAGAAAGAAGAGAAATATAGTGAGGAAAGGAAGGAAAATATGTTCGTTTGACTTAGGCATTAATTCTTTGTTTGGCAAGCTCACATACTTGGGAAGGAAGCTATATCTATTCAGATTTCAAGCCAAAGAAGAGCAACATAACTAGTTAAAGAAAGAATCATTGTTGTTTGGGTGGCTGGCCTATCACTTGGTGAGTTGTCTTGATCAAAGGCCTTGGAAGTATTCCTTGAATTTATAAAAGAAAAGAAGATTTTGGGAAAACCCCTATGTAGGGGTTTTTCCCTGGCATAGAACCTATTTATGGTGTTATTATTTTCATTGTGATTTTCTTGATTGGAATTGTCTTTATGATAAACACATCATAATAGTAATGATAATGGACTGACACTGCACAATTATAAAATTATGTGCAATTATATGAAAAGAAAAATAACAATACAATGGAAATAAAAGTAACATAAGAGGAAAAGAATTCACATATAGAGACACTTGTTACAACTTTACACTGGGCATAGAAACACTAAAACCACTGACATATCTGAAATGTGATTACTGTAATATCATCAACTCTGTCATGCCAATATTGCCACTAAGGTTTGAGGTTTCAGAAATGATAGCATGTATATATTTGTTACATAGTGCCATACCACTATGATGCATATTGAACTGTAATGAATAAATCAAACATGGTGCCATACTACTTTGTTGCACACATGTGCAGTCTCATGGCAATACTAAACTCCAATGTGTAAATCGCACCATGCTAATGTCATATCAATATAATATACTGTGTAGTTAAATGATGTTGTATTATGTTACAACAACATCATCACACACACACACACATACATAGATATATATACACAATGCTTTCCAATTATAACATGCAATGAGGTTGCATAATAGAGGTGGCATATATACAATAGGGGGTGCCAATAACCACAGTACACAAGTTCCTAGAACAATAGTGCCAACAATGGAGACAAGAATACATATGAAAATGAACCATGTGATGCCAAGATTGTAATGTAAATTCAATGTATTATACCTAGACTCTCATATAGATGCGATTCTAGGAACTAAAATTATATGTGATCGAGACTATACGAATGTGCTAGACCATGCCATCGTGTGGTGCCAAGATCATGCTCTCATGCGATGCTAAGATAGTGCCATCGTGCGGTGGAAAGACAATACCCTCATGTGATGCCAAGACAGTGCCATCATGCATTGGCAAGACCATACCCTCATGTGATGCCAAGACGGTGCCATTGTGTGGTGTCAAGGACTTTCTCCTAAGCTGAGATTATAGAGAAAGTAAAAATCTAATTTGTGAGCATAAATCCAAGACCTTATCACTATAATAAAAGCACAGTCCTATTCAAAAGTAAGTAGAGGTGTTTTAAGCCTATTTTCAAGAGATTGAACCATTAAGAAATCCATCCTCTCAATATCGAACTCATTACTAATTGGATCATAGTTCTGGGCACTACACATAGCCCTATTCTCAAGTCTAGAACAACAGACTTGCATTCAAAATCATTAAACTTTGGAAGAGAAAAATATCATTGTTTGCAAGGGTTTGAATAACCACAAACTTCACAAAGATAAGTTTTTTTTTTTTGATCTTGAACAATGAATACGTGATGAAGAAAAGAAAAAAAATGAAAACACACATAATTACAGTCCAAAGTAGCCTGAGGCGGGGATACAACACTAGTATAGTGACTCTTTTTTGTTGTAAGTAAGTATGTCTAAATTATATTAACTGAACCAAATTTACAATATGTACATTCATGAGTTTTGTTTCTTCCTTAGAGTGATGAAAAGAGAGAGATAAGATAGGATTTCTCGACCCCTGAAGGGGGAAACCAGAGTTAACATTGTTTTTCCAAAAAATAGAACAATAAAAACTGCAAGGGAGGGAAATGCCTTGTGGTGCCTAGACCGTGGACTGATGAGAAATGCTAGCTTCACATTGAGGCATAGAGAAATATTTTTAGTCTTAGAATTATCACATTTAGGCCGAACTGCAATTGTTCTATCACATTGTTAATTACCGAACTAAAACAGTTTGTTGTAGTCCATTGATTAAAAGGAGAAAAAAACCAACTTGGGTTTGCTCAAGATGTCGTCAGGTAGTGCGATCTACTGTGAATATATATAGATGCCAAGTTGGAGCCACCATGCACCTGAGAAGTTCCATGAGCCTGCAACGAATTGACCTCCTCCAGGATTTCCTCTAGAATGAAGCACCCATAAGGACTAGACCTGGGTGAGGAAGAAGGGAGAGCATTAGGGGTGACAGGAGGCAGGGGAGATCTGCGAGAAGGAGGGGGGGAGGATATTGTAGGAGGGAAGTGTGTAGGAGACTTGAATAGGGAGGGAACTATGGGAGAGTAATCAATTCCTAGGTCTCTATAAGCTAGCCACTTCACAGAGGTAGAAGAGTGGCTGAGGAGAAAAGAGAGCTCAACAATCCAATGAGTGGTTTTGTCCTTAATCTCTGCCCATTCTTTCAAATATCAAGCTAGAAGGTTGTGTAGGGCCCAGAGGGCTGAGCATCCATGTCACATCTCCTCTTCCTCCATAGCAATGAATTTCCTATGGATACTCTCTAGAATGGTGTGTTCAAACATGGTGGCAATGGAGTGGTCATCCAAGGTGGCGAGGGTTCTCCCTTTGCCTCGCCCATATCCAAGATGATGGCCATGTGCTCTTTTACCACTCATGGTTTGGGTACAAGAGCTAGTGAGTGTAGCAGTGAGGCTAGGAAAGGTGGTGTTGGGTAGAAGGGTAAGCAATCAGAGAAGGAACGACATGGAGTGCAGGTCGTGGAAGTTTAAGAAGCATGGAGAGAAAAAAAATTGATCCTCAAAAACCAAGGCAATATTGTGCATGGAGTAAATATGCAAGTATGGGTCCATGTGATGCCAGAATCCCTCCCTATGCCTAATCCCATTAGTCAAAAGGGGTGCTCACCATCTGGACACCCAAATCCGGGGTAGTATATTGACTCTTTACCATAACTCACCTTATGAATTCTTCCGGATACCACATATCGTCTTATAGGTACCACACATGAACTTATTGGTCTCATGTTGCCACCAATGGGTTTCTCTATTCACCACCTTTGGCCGCCCATGACTAAATAAGATATTCACATATGGATGAATAAGCGATAACCCATGACTAAAGAAATGACTCAAGAAAGAATGAACATATTAATTAACTAATAACCATGCTACTACTCTCTTATTAATGCATACATTAAGAAAATAAGTTTTTGTTTTAGGGCATAAATGGTCTCAATTGTGCCTAGCCTTAGGATTGTGACAATTTTTTAGAAACCCTATAATTGCAGGTGTTCAAGAAGGAATGTGGACTTACCATTACTTAACCTGATTCCTGAATCTGCTAGCTACTATGGATTCTTGAAGGAGTCTGCATAGGGAAGGGAATGAAAAATAAAATGTAGGGAGGAGTGATCCAAGTGGATATTGGTGGCCACCCACCTATTCCACTTGGACCCTCACCATTGTTTCTTTCAGTTTTTCAGTTTCCTTAATTGTACGACAGTTTACTATTTTTGGTAGTTTTTCGAGTCCCGAAATTCCGGAGCCGTTTTGAGGTCCTAAACGACGTTTTTTTTGGAAAAATTCATTTGGTGATTTCTATGGAAATTGCATCGGCAACCATATTCCTGAGAGATATATTTACAATGAGGTATCATATGCGTCAAACAAAGATAATATGACCAAGTTATGACCCCGAGAATTTGGTTGCCCAAATAACCCCAACGGGGCCCATAAACTCTTGGTGTTACATCTCCTCAGGTTAGGGTTTTCTCTTATTGTTCAATAATAAAAAGCCCCTTGAGCCTCATTTTAACTTAGTTCAGAGGCATGTAGCCGCCACATCTCTTCTTAGAGATAAGTTGTCATCTCCCGAGCTATCTTATTTCCATGTTATTTGTAAGCAAAGTTCAGTATTTTTCTATTAATGGAATGAAGTGTTTTTCTGCTACATATCTATGTTTATTATTATATCTGTAAGTTGTAGCATTCCTGTTTAAGTTCGGATCAATGGTATTAGAGCATTCTTCTCTTTCTCTATTTTTCTTTGCATGTCCCCAATGAGATCAGGGTATAAGGAGTTAGGGATCGATTTGGTTGAACCATTGCAGGATTAGCCTCACAAAAGTCGACGACCTCCCACGGAGGAAGAAAACAAAGATGAAGGGGTAGGAGATCCTTTCAAAATGTTTCTCGAGGAAGCCCTCGAATGACAGAGGGATGCGATGATGGATAACTTTGCCCAAATCCTTCGATGGTTACCCACAAGTGATGCGTTTTGATCCAACAACCACTTTAGAGGCACTACTCCTTTTAAGGTACAAGTTAACTTCAATATTCGCATATTTGAAGGCCTGATAGATGCAGACACCGTAGATAAATGGTTAAATTGGTTGGAAGGATTAATTCAGTTCATGACTTTTCCAATCAGGAAAATATTACTTTTGCACTTCTCAAAGCTGCCCCACATGTCAAGGACTAGTGGGAAACCCACTATGAACAAAAGGATGAGAGTGAACCCTCCTTGTTTTCAGCTGCACCCACATGGAATTCTTTTCAAGATGCCATCAAGGAACAATATTACCCTTTTAGGAGCTATGAAGATAAATACATAAAGTGGACCACGCTACGGCAGGGAAGGGACCATGATGTGCCATAGTTCACAAATAATTTCCATACCCTTTGCACGAAGATGGGTATCAAGGATAATGAGCGGCATTTGGTGCTCAAGTACTGTTGATGTCTACACAAGTACATCCAGGACGAGATGGAGTTCCTAGACATCTCCTTGCTCAGCACGGTGTATCGGTACGCTGTAAAGATTGAGCATAAGTTTAAACATAAGAAGCGGGACTTTGGATCTATGAATCCAAAGCAAGGAAAAGACGCCCCCAAACCACAGAACAAAGGACCAAGCCAAGGCGGGGCTACCCAAGACAACCCACCGAAGCTGCAAGTAAAGAACAACACCACGAAGATGAAGAAGGACACGGGAAAATGGTGTGAGTTCCATAAGAACTCCACTCACAATACAAGTGAGTGTCGGGCCAACTAGTCACTAGTGGTTGAGCTAAAGGTTTCCGAATCAGACATAGGTTCTGAATATGAATCAAAACCTAATAAGGGAACTAACAAAGGGAAGTAGATCATTGATGTGGAGCCCAATGCCACCATGGCCACCACAAAGATCTAGAAAAATTGATCTTGAAGATCCAGAGGAGGGGGAACACCTCTTCCACTTATAGATGTGGGTGAAGGGTTCTCCACTGCAGCTCATTGTCGAAAACGGGAGCCAAAATAACCTCATTTTAGCAGAGGTCATGAAGCAACTTGGCCTAAAGACTACAACACATCCACAACCATACGCCATCGGGTGGCTTCACCAAAGACAAGATCTTCGCATCAACCAGCAGTGTTGCCTTCCCTACAGCATCAAGCCCTTCAGGGATGAGGTATTGTGTGACGTTGCTCCTCTTGAAGTTTCTGAAGTATTGTTAGGAAAACCATACTTGTGTAAGAAACATGCTTTATATGAGTCTAGACCTCGTTCTATGATTATTACTTTGGCTAATAAGTTGTACAGGATACTGGAGGTAGCCCCGCCTATTGGCGTCTCATAGTTCACTGCAAAGCAATGCAGTAAGATCATTTCCCAGAACAGAAATTTGTTTTTCTTATGATTTGTCCCAAAGGAAAGAAGAAGGTTGTGGCCATGGCTTCTAGGTAGGACTCTTCTGCACATCGACAATAGATGGACAAGGTCGTGGAGGAGTATAGGTATATTTTTGCCTCACCCTCAGGGGTACCTCTACACTGTCAAGTCAAGCACTCCATCGATCTGACCCCAAGCGCGTTGCTGCCCAATGGACCGATCTATCAACGCTCTATTCTAGAGAACGATGAGATCAAGAGGCAGATTTAGGAACTACTGCAGAAGGGGCACATCAGGCCAAGCTCATCACCCCGTGGGAGCCTGATTGTATTGGTACAAAAGAAGGATGGGACCTGGAGGCTTTGTATTGACTATTGGGCAATAAACAAGATTAGTGTCTGGAATAGGTACCCAATCCCGTGAATTGATGACCTTCTAGACCAACTCAAGGGGGAAAAATATTTCACCAATATTGACTTGAAGTCAGGTTATCACCAGGTGCCTATCAAAGCCTCTGATATGTGGAAGATTGCCTTCAAATCCAAGGAGGGCCTTTTCGAATGGTTGGTCATGTTGTTCAGATTGACAAACGCACCTGAAACCTTCATGAGACTAATGGACGACATCTTACGACCCTCCACCAATGCATTTGTGGTGGTGTATTTAGATGACACCTTGATCTTCAGTCAGAGTTGGAAAGAGCACCTCCATCATATTAGACAGGTCCTTCAAACCCTTCAACAACACAAGCTGCGTGCTAACTTGGATAAATGTACCTTTGGCTTTCCTCAGGTTCAATATCTGGGGTACATCATTGATGAGTAGGGTGTACATGTGGACCCATCCAAGATACAAGTCATTCAGGATTGGCTAGTCCCAACCACTCTCATAGAGCTTCGCAACTTTTTGGGTCTTTCCAATTTCTACGGTAGGTTCATGTTGGGGTTCTCTCATATCACTTGGCCTTTAAGTCAAGTCACCAAGGGCGAAGTGAAAACAAAGTTCTTTTGGTTGGAAACCCAACAATGGGCATTCTCTGAGTTGAAGAATTGCCTCTGTTTGACACCAATTCTCACATTACCAGACCTGCAACAACCATTTGAGATTGAGACAGATGCCTCTAACTATGCTATTGGTGTGGTTCTTACTCAACATGGGCATCTAGTGGCTTACCACAGTGAGACACTTTCAGACACAGTTCGAAAGTACCCCACTTACGACAAAGAAATGTATTCCATTATGTAGGTCTGCCGTCAATGGAAGAATTACATTATGGGGAAGGAAATGATCATCCACATAGACCACCGACCTCTATAGTTCATACAGACACAAGGGAAGTTGCAGAATGATCACCATCAGCAATGGTCCACCTATCTACAACAGTTTCATTTGAACATTAAGTATAAGAAGGGTAGCACCAATAATGTTGCTGATTTCCTCATCCAACCATCGGTCATGGATCTAATCATTGTGCTTGACCCCTATGGGCATGAGACATCGGGGTGGTAGAATTTTTACAAGAGAGATCCAGAATTTGACAAAATATACCAGACACTCCTGGAAGGGAAGCAAGTTCCAAATTTTCACCTTCAAGATGCCCTATTATGCCACTTTAGACACATCTGTGTTCCTTCAAGTGAGCATGCCAATATGATTTGGGAGGCACACTATAGTTGGGTCGCTGGACCAAAATTTCATCAATATGTTGGGAAGTACATTAGATCCAACACCACCTGTGCCATTTCCAAACCAACCATCAAGAAGCAAGGACTGTATACTCCTCTACCTACTCCTAGTTGGCCTTGGGAATCTGTCTCCATGGATTATATGTTGGGCCTTCCTTCTACTAAGCATGACAATGATTTTGTTTTCATAGTCGTCGATAGATTCTCTAAGATGGCCATCATGGCAGCCTGCAAGAAGAGTATTAGAACATAGGTCACTTCTAAGCTCTTCTTTTAGTGAATGTGGGTACACTTTGGGATCCCACAGTCCTGTTGTAGTGGCTACAACCACCCTCCAAAATTTTTCCTTGGCCTGTTTTGGAGCCTCCCTACCAACCTTACACAACACTTTGCCTTGCTTCGTTAAGTACTCAAACTTCAAGTGTTTTCCTCACACAAAGGTAGCCTTTCGATCACAGTTGATCCATTCCCCTCATAGGATGCTCACTCGGACTTGGTCCAGTTGCAGGATGAGCAACTTTCCCTTGAAAATTGTGCATTTCTGGAGGGAAACCAACCTTCTCTCTAGGAATTGTTCAATCATCTCTGACAATCTGCTAGGCTCCAAGATTGCGCAATCCTACCAGCCAACCCTCTAAGCAGGATTTGTGCAAATTTTCCCAGTAGCAGGTTGTTCAGCCGAGGATTTGTGCAAATCTGGGTAGCAGTTAGTTGTTGTACCCAAAAATTGTGCAAACCTCTTGGGAAGTCAGCCCAGCTCCCAACTAGGAATGCACATTTTTCCCAAGCAGTTGAGCACTTACATGCATGGACAGTCCGATTGACCAGTTCCACCCAAGATCGAAGAAACTTGAATTGCATGCATGCATAACTTGATCTTCTCGGAATAGAAGGTGACAAAATGCAAAAGCCATCCCATGATTTAGGGAGCTATTTTTAGCAGTCGGGGGTTACATGCAAAGTTGTTTTAGAAGTTTCCCTCCAAGTGTCACTTTTTCCTAGAATTGTGCCATGCGTGTCATGAGACCAAACTTATTTATTCGTCAAGTCTCATTCATTCACATCGATATTGGAGCTCTGACATCCCACAACACATCCAAGACTCTTCAAAACATCTAGCTCAACAATTCACGAGTAAGTGGCCTCAACTTGTCTTTTTCAACATTTTTGTCACTTTTTGTGTATTCGCTTGTTTGAGTGTTGTTTGCTTGATTTATTTGAACGTCTGCTCTCATTTACATGTATTTTAGCTTTTCCTAGCTCTATTTCAGTTTTTGTTTCTATCTCACTTCTTTTGCATGCATGACACTGTTTTGCACGGACATTCACCCAACTGGCGAACTACCTCACCCACATGCATGTTGATCTGTTTGCTGAATATTTCATTCATGTTTTGCATGCACTGTTAATCAATTCTACTATCACTTATTGTCTCCATGCATTCATTATCTTACTTGCTTTCAGTTTCTTGTTGGTGAGTCGGGCCAACCTTGGCTCGGGCTCTGCCTTCACCAAGGCTGCATTGTGAAATTTGGGGAAGGAAGGCTCACCTTCCTCACTAGATTTGTGCATGCTTGCCCAGCACTAGCCTCCAGGTCTATTTTGTGCATTTCTAGAGGACAGTGGTTGCTTGGCCCAAGAAATTTTGCAAATATGTCCTTGGGCCAACAGTCCTTCCTAGCTAGAATTGCGCATTGCGCAATCCCAGCAGCCAGCTGCCTGATTGGATTGTGCATTTCGTAGATCCAGCAGCTAGTCCTGCCTCCCAAATAGCCCAGACCACCTTTTGCACAGTTCAAGTAGCCAGTCACACAGCCTCCTAGTAGAATTTTTGCAATCTTGCTCATCAATTTCCCAGGTATGTGTTGTGTCCTTCCCAAGATTTGCTTTGTTTTCACTGACATATTTCTTGCCATGCATGCTGCTTATTAACAGATATTTCAGGTGTTCATCTGTCTCAATGGCTTCCAAGAGAACAGGATCTCAGGACACTGATGGTATTGCAGCTAGATAAATAGTTGAGTGGGTGTCCTTTATTTTTCCAATCTATGAAGATAAGAAGATGTATCTATACAAAGACCCAGATGATATGGAGGCAAGGTTCAGGTTTCAAACAGATTTCAAGACAGAACACATGAACACTATCAATCACTACCAATATTGGCATCAATATGTCACTATTGATCATCATGAGGATGTCGAGCAATTAGACTTCTATGATTGTCTAAGTCTGAATGATGTCTAGTTTGGCTTGTTCAAGCCATTGTTCACATGGGTACATGTGCATTGTAATGTTGAGTCATGTCAAGTGTAAGTCGAGTCTCAATAGTGGATGTAACATTCATAGAGTAGCTGAAGAGTCATGAGGGTAGTTGAATGGTCACAAAGGGGAATGTCAATGGTCACCCCACCCTTTGCTATAAATAGTCCCTCATAACTCATTGTATAGGCTTTTGGTAATCCAAGCTTCTACTAAGACTATCTTGAAGAAGGCTTGGACAATATTGTAACGTGCCTTGGCTTCTCCACTACATGAAGCTAGTACATCTCTTTGGAGGAGTAGGTAGATGTGGCTGTTGTTAGCGCTTGAAATTTCACCTCAGGCTGAGAAAGGTAAACTCCAAGGCAACATCAAACCACTTAGCCTCGTAGCTAGCCCTACGGGGCAGCAAAGGGCTCTCTCCGGTCTATCTCGGTAGAGATCTTCAATGGGCGAGATAACCAATAAAGAACACTGATTTTAGGCTAGTAAACTGATAAAAGGTTTGATTTGAGATTTTTAGGATTTTGGTGGAAAATCGGGAAAAGGCAATTTTGGGTGTGGGGATTGGACACAATTTTTACAGGGGGTTCTTTGGGGCAAGGTAGGAGACTGTATTGATGCCTTTGAATTAAGTGAATGGATAGGAATGACTGGTGAGGAGCTAAAGAGAGCAAGAAACTTTCAAGAGTTCTCTTTAGACAGATGAAAACATAAATATTAAGCAAACTTAAAAGCAGAGCATGACAATCATGAATTCTACTTTAACACTTCATTTGCCTAATTTGCAGAAGGAAAAGTAAGAAGATGATTCACATAAAAAACTTACAAGTACAAATAGAAACACACCATCAATACATGTAACCACAGGAATCCCAAAAAGGACTGCAAAACCCTGGTCTTTCTTCCTTTGCCAAAACTGCAGAGATACAATGAGTAATACAATAGAGCTTTCTCCCTCAAGAGTCCAACCATGAAAATGACCAAGAAAGTACATAATATAGGCAATCTAACATCTTTCCTTGCCTCTAGGGGTCGAGCTCACTATCCTAGGAGCTGTTTCAACCAATTCTAAACTGAGCACTGAAAACTAGGCAGTCAAAACAACTTGTCTCTATAAGCTAGGAAACCAATTCATTCATTAAATTTTGCCTATCTCATGAATGAATCTTCTAGAAGAGATAAATAAGTGTCAAAATATCATAAAATTACATCATTTACAACAAGGAAGATCAAAATTTACTCCAAAAAGTCAAATCCAGTCAAAACTGCGTTTTGCTGAGCTGTAGGTGAATTTCTGTGAAAACTGCCCAACACGTCACGCCCTGATCCTGAACGCGTCGCGCGCCTTTGGAGCTGCTTTTGAGGCACTTCCAAGTGTCCAAATGAGGCAAAAGTGGGCTTGTTGGAAAGGTCGGGATGTCTACTTTCCAACCCAAGTAAAATTTCTGAATTTGGTGGCTATTGGCCCCTCCAAAATTGCAATCTCCCAAGACTGCTTCCTGTGTGTCAAAAAGGTGGCAGAAAGTCATTTTTTGCTTGTTTTTTGACTTTCTGGAGGCCCAAAACTTGGTGAAATTTCTTGGAAATTGCTGAGCAAGTGTATCTTTGCATGAAAAATCCAAAAATGCTGAGTTTTCCTGAAAAGGAGTTTCCCATCGAAAGGGTCATGCGCGGCGCGCGACGTGTTGGTGGAGAAAACCCGTTTTTTGCCGAAAAATTCACAAGTGACCAAAAATGCTCAAAATTTTTTGAAATTTGTGCTGGAGTTAAGTCATTTAGCATCATGCTCCTTCAAGGAAGCCTCAGCCAAGATCTGGAGGGGATCGGGCCTTTTCCTTCGTTTTAGTGCTTTGGCCAACCGTCTTTGGAGCACCTTCATTCTTGCCTTGCATACGTGCATTCAGGCCCAATAGTGGTTCTTCATGTTCCGGAGCAGGTCCTTATCTTGGTTGGCCTTGGCCAGCAACCTATCCAAATGAGCATTGACCCAGAGAAGCATAGCCTCTCGCTCAACGGGTACCAAATCACCGGGTCTCTTGCGAGCCAAGTTGCGGTCCTCATGAATCCTCCGCAACTCATCAAGAGTGTGCTCATCTTCCAATTGCTTGTTGCGCTGCTCCAAATATGTAGTTGTCCATTGTGCCATCTCTAACTTTTGTTGCAACAAGCGGTTCTCAGTCTCCTTTTGCTGAATGATCTCGTGAAGCTCCGTGCTAGGAGAATGGATGTCAAGATCAATGATGTCGATATCTGGATCACCTGACGGTCCCTCCTCAATCATGCGCTGCTTGCCCCTCTCTGATACCTGTGCTGCTATCGAAAGCAAGGCCCCTTCCACCTGATGTGGAGATAACACTCGCTGAGTTGATGAAGAAGGCGAGACCCCTTCCACCTGATGTGGAGAAAATACTCGCCGAGCTAATGCAAATAAGGCCCTGTGGCCTCTTTGATATGTGACCAATGGAGGAGAGCTGACATGTCTGGTCTCAAGGATATCATGCTGCTGTGATGGTCCTCCCTCCTCATGAACAACCTCAGGAGGTGGTGGTGGCGCTGTGAAAAAATCACGAGAGATAAAATCCTCCCATGGGATACCCTGCTGAGCCAACTGATGTATGACCACAAGCTGGATCAAACCATAATGATAGATGCTCCTGTGTTGCTGTGCTGGGCTCTTTCTCTGCATCAAGGGCACCATCTTCTCAATATTCCGGCACATGAAAAATGGTATGTTCATCATCCGTACCCATGTGAAATGTATCAACAAGCGAATATGGTACGAATACAAACATGAAAATCTGCCCTCACAGGTGAAATAGCGCATGATGAGCCTCATCAAGGGAGCATACTCATCCCTCAAAAATCTGAAAGGAAATACACCAGTCATGTGCCTCATATATGCAGGTTTAATGTAGGACTCATACTGGAATCTATCCAATAGTTTGCGCTTGTCCCACTCTTCTCCAACATTAGGTATCCCTATTGCTTGAGCAACCATCTCAGGTGTCAATGTAAAATCCACCCCTGCAAGGTTCACATGCCCATCATGCAAATGCAAAACAAACAAGCGGACCAATTCCCTGTGATGCTGAATTTGAGAGATCCTCTCGCAAAACTCATAACATGACAGGTGGCGAAAACATGTGACTGCAAGTGGACAAGCCTGCAAATAGGTCAAAGAGGTGGGCTCCTCTCTCACATGGTGACCACTCTTACCACCCCTGTGAGGCCTCCTTTGTACCTCAACCTCTAGTGTTGACTCACGGTCATCACTTTGCTCATAGTCGGTTTCGGTTTCTGACATGGTTTCAAGAGCAAAGTGGCTGAAATGTACCGCTGCTTCTGCTCAAAAATCTGCTGTTTTAATTGTTGAAATGCTGCAACCTTGAAGAAATTTGGGGTCGTTTTGCAGTTTACAGGCAATTTTCTGTGGATGAATCCCCAACATGTAGCATGTGGGTCTGGACGGGTCGCGCGTGCCCAACGCGTCGTGCCAGTGCTTTTTTCCAACTGCGATGACTCCCTTGACGCGTCACGCCTGCCCAACACGTCGCGTGTAGGTCTGAACGGGTCGCGCGCGGGCTCTGTCTGCAATTTCGCCCAGTTTCTCTTCAAATCACCTTTCACTCTTGCTTTGAGGCAAATGATGACCAAATGGAGGGAGAGAGGGGCTTTATAAGCTTGATTTAAATTAATTTCCGCTCAAACCCTCTTTCTAATGTTTATAACATGACACTTTTTCAAAATTTAAATGCTGTTGACTTTATGGTTTCCTTTTGTCCTGAAATTGGTTGAACTGATGCTTTTTCTTGAAAATTTTTGCAGGGATAGCTTCTAAGGAATCTTGGCAAAGGGGACCAGGGCTGCATGCTGACTTTCGAAGAATTTTGAATTTTTACAACTTTTTACAAAAATGAGAAAATGACCTTGTCTTTAAAAACAGGGTTTTTAAAATCCAAGGTAAAAATTAGCTGTACAAGATGAAATCTTTTGAAGAAATACTTTGATAGTCATCCCTCTAGCCTGCTGGGCATTTATTGACTTTTAAAGACATGACCTCAAAGACAAATGGGACCTAAACCCTAGACCTAGGACTTTGACCTCAATACTAGACAAGTAACCTTGAAAGAGTTTATTGACTGAAACAACTTGATCCAGCAGTGCCAAGAGGGGAATAAAGACACCAGCTCCTCCATCAGGGTTATGGCATGCCTAATGGAATGCAATAAGAGGACACTGATGAGACACCTACTAATGAAATGCAAAGAGTTTTGATCGCTGATGGAGGGCTACTAGACCGACTCTTACAGCTGTAACGTTCCATTATTGGGGCTAGTAGGTTTACATGGATGTATTGTACGATTGTGACTTGCACTTCTTTATATAATAAGAGCCAACACATTTTCATGCATATGTTGTTATTATATTGGACTTCTCCGGTTTCCTTAATGATATATGTTGTTTAAGTTATGTACTTGTGTATGAACTGATTCACATGCAATTATATGAATCTTGTTGTTAATCTGTTGTATATGTTTTTAATGATGTGACCGTCTGTGTTGACTGCTCTGTCAGACATCAGACAGACCTTTCTGTAACAACCATCGCACTCATCTCAGTCTAATCTATGAGTGTTGTACATGTTATCTTACCTTGTATGATGTGACTGCCACATGCGAGTGGACTGATCCGCCGGAAGCTGTGCATGTCCTTTGTGTTGTGTGTTCCTAGCCGAGTTGGGACTGATCCCTTTCAACCTGGAACTCACCTTCACCTCCTTCCTCCTTCGAAGTGTTAGAACCTCTCATACACCTTCCTTGAATCACTACATCAGTCACACCCTTGCTACTAATAGAGTTATCCTACTTGCCTCTGTGCGACATAGCGGTCAAGGCATTACCTTATGACTCACTGCTGGGACTCCTACACCAAAAGGTCTGAGGTCTAATTGGGACTTCTTATTGGGGAGATCCCCTTGACATGTTGGCGGGTCAACACCATCAACATTTATGGTGCTAGAAGGAGGGCTTGATGACAAGTAGTGTCCTCTCATCCAGTTTTGAACCTTTGCATATCTTTCATGGAGTCTTGCACTCTTCTTGCCCCGAGGTGTTTTTCGAATCGTGAATATGTCTCCATCTCCGGGAAGCTTTTTGATCTCTTGTCCACTCACACGTATGATGGTGAAGGTGATGTGGCCTAGCCTGAGCACTTTCATAGCTGTCTTTCCATGATTCATGAGGAAGATGAGTTTTCTGATGAACAGGCCGGTTTGCTGCTTGCATACACACTTCACAAATCTCCATTTTGTTGGGTGCTCAGCCTACTGGCTAACATTGTGCACTCACTTGAGCACTTCTGTGATATTATTGAAGATACATTCTATCATTTTGATACAGATCATCTTGACCAGAAACTGTTACGGCAGCGGAGGGTTCCGCATGAATCCATTATTGATTTTTGGCAGCACTTCCGTGACTTGCAATTTCAAGCTCCGAGGAGCCATATGAAGTTTTCTTATCTTTGGGACCAGTTTGAGTATTGCCTTAAGAAATCTTCCCGTCCCAAGAGGAAGCTTGATATCAAGCCTTTCTCCACATTCTTCATTGATGGAAATGTGCAATCTCATGTGGGAGCATGCACTGTCTCAATTGATTGTCCGCCTCCCTCTCATTCAATAGCTCCACCACTGCCCAGTGATGTTGAGGATCATGCTCACACACCTGTTCATCCTTCACACTCTCCCAACATCAATCCACTCAATTTTCACACAGATTTGGTTGTGAGTCCTTCAAGTTCTCATATGCATTCTTTTCTTTGACCTCTATCTTCCCACTCAGGTGTTCCTCTGGATGATGTTGTCTTTTGTTCATCCATTTCAGACTCTTCACTTGTTGTGAACGAGGAACAACCCACTGACAAAGTTGGTGTTGCATAACCAACATGTGCTATCATTCATGAAGAGTAAGAGTGGGACCTTGAACATCAATATTGGGTGAAGGATGACTCCCTTCTATCCAAGCCCCATTCATTCTTTCCTAACCTATTTGGATAACCTTCCATTCATGATTTTTCATGTGTGTCTTCATCCATGGATGCACCCATGGTTGATCACTTGTAGGACTCACCGGATGTTAGTCCATCATTCGACAATAGAGAGGGTAAGCTACTCATTGAAAATCCACTTGATCCTTCATCTGTCATTTCCAGAAACACAGAGGATGAGTTTGTCCGCTTTTCATCTACCCCTCTGTTTGATTCATATGATCACAAGGATGCTGAGGAATTCATTGATTTTTCTGATCGTGGCGGTCATGATCCATTTACTTCCAGTTTTTATCATGATCATGAATATATCACAGTTGATCTTTTGAAGCCACCGATGTATGATGATCTACCTGACGATGAAGTTGAGACACCTAAGACTGTTGAGGTACTTCAGCCCGAGTTAATGGTTATGTCAAGCCCTCGCTCTCTTGGGGTTAGTCTCACTTTCGATCATGAAACTGTTCAATCACCCAAGGCTCCTTATCACTCATCTGTATGCATTGAAGATCCATCTCACACACAAATCACACCTCCTCCACTCGAACTGCACAATCCCATTGCTCATGCATTGGAGGAGTCTTACATTGCAAGCACTCATGCATGACACAAGTTATCTTTGTTTCTTTCATTTTCTTCCATGTCACAGTCAAGAGTGTGATTTTGCTTCAAAGTTGCATGCAGTGTCACCCAACACCATGATAAGTCCACGAGCTATCCGCCATGCAATTACACTCACTTATATCCCGTGGGAACTTTGAAACATGAAGTGTGGCTGTCTTCATTGTTATATCTATCTTGCTTGCTGGTTCGCACCATTGGGTTGCTTGCGGACCAGGCCTTCACCAACATGGGTCTACCAATGCATCGGTGGCTGCATTGGAAGTATTAATTCACGTGATTAGGCCCATGCATTGTTAATGTAGCAGTAGGAGTAGCATTTTCTTTTAGTTGTTTGCTTGCATGCTTGTTTGCTTATATTCTTTGTTTGCTTATTTGTTTGCTTTCTTGTTTGCTTACTTGCTTTGCTTTCACTTTCGCTTATACTTTTGCTTTGCTTTGATGTTTGTTAGCTTGTTTGTTTCATTCATAGGTTAGTCTTGCATGAAACCATTTATGACTCTTGAAGCAAGATGGGTAAATTAAAAGAGGGATTCTACAACTATTACTACTTGGTTATCTATCATCTTGCCTTTGTGTGGTGAGCTTGTTACTTTTAGTCCATGATACATCGAAGGAAAATACGTACTGTTCGAAGTGAACCTTGGTGAAAACACAATGCTTTCATACTAGCTAGTGTCACCTTCTCTAGTCGGTTGTTTTTGGGTTAACCCTTGTCAGCTCAGTCAAGTAGAGTAAGGCAAGGGGGAAAACCTTAACAGGCACATCAGAGATACAATAAACTACTTCTCTACTGGAACAACCTCTTACGCTCTCAATAAGTCAGGATCCCTCTTCTACCTCTGAAATGAATAAGTGTTATACATAGTGTAAATGAAAATGAAAAAATGAAAAGTCAAAAAATTCAAAATGACAAATGAATAGGGTGAAAGAAGAGAAAGGCTTCCTACATAGGGAGGTGATGCAAGTAACTCCGCCGGGGTATTGACGAGGCTCGCTGGCAGTGGAGCCATGCTTGTTTTCCTATGTGACTCCACCGGGGTACTATCTAGGCCTACTGGCAGTGGAGCAACACTAGAGATGAAACTAAGACTCTGACGACTATACTGCTTGTGCACCTATATACCCCTCAACCCCGATCGAAACAATTGTGTTGCCTTGGCTTGGAATGCGTGTCAATTGAGAAAGGGCTTGGCAAATGATACATCTTTCAATCAAGTAAGTGAGTAACTAAGATGAGCTGAGAACTGATCAATAATTTCGGAGGTGTTAGACTTGCTTTTCACGAACAAGTTCCATTCAGAGAGTTGGAGTTCTACCAGTGTGTCACCAAGTGTTGTAGCAGCTACAACCACCCTCCAAAATTTTTCCTTAGCCTGTTTTAGAGCGTCCCTACCAACCTTACACAACACTTTGTCTTTCTTCATCAAGTACTCAAGCTTCAAGTGTTTTCCTTGCACAAAGGCATCCTGTTGATCTCAGTTGATCCATTCCCCTCACAAGTTGCTCACCGTGATTTGGTCTAGCTGCAGGCTGAGCAACTTCCCCTTGAAAATTTCACATTTCTAGAGGGCAACTAGCCTTCCCTCCAAGAATTGCACAATCCTATCTGACAACTTGCTGGGCTCCAAGATTGCGCAATCGTGTCAGCCAACCCTCCCAGCAGGATTTGCGCAAATTTTCCCAATAGTAGGCTATTTAGCCCAAGATTTGTGCAAATATGGGTAGCAATCAGCTACTCAGCCTAGAAATTGCGCAAACCTCCTAGGAAATCAGGCTAGCTCCCAACTAGGAATGCACATTTTTCCCAAGAAGTTGAGCACTTGCATGCATGGAGAGTTTGGTTGACCAATTCCACCCGAGACCGAGGAAACTTGACTTTCATGCATGCATGACTTGATCTTCCCAGAATAGCAAGAGACAACATGCAAAAGGAATCCCATGATTCAGGGAGCTATTTTTAGCAGTCGGGGGTTACATGCAAAGTTGTTTTAGAAGTTTTCCTCCAAGTGTCATTTTTTCCTAGATTTGTGGCATGCGTGTCATGAGACCAAACTTATTTATTTGACGCATCAGAGCTCATGCATTCACATCGATCTTGGATCTCTGACACCCCACAACACATCTAGGACTCTTCGACACATCGGGCTCAACTATTCACAGGTAAGTGGACTCAACTTGTCCTTTTTAGAATTTCCGTCGCTTTTTGTGTATTTGCTTGTTTGAGTGTTGTTTGGTTGATTTATTTGAATGCCTACTGTCATTTACATGTATTCTAGCTTTTCCTAGCTCTATTTCAATTGCAAGCATGAAACTGTTTTTCACAGACGTTCGCCCAACCAGCGAACTACCTCACCCACATGCATGTTGATCTGTTTGCTAAATCTTTCATTCATGTTTTGCATGCACTATTTATCACTTCTATTGTCACTTAGTGTCACCATGCATTCATTTTCTTACTTGCTTTTAGTTGTCCATCGGCGAGTCGGGCCAACCTTGGCCTGGTCTCTGCCTTCACTAAGGCTGCATTACACAATCTGGGGAAGAAAGGCTCACCTTCCTCTCCAGATTTGCACATTCTTACCCAGCACTGGCTTCCAGATATATTTTGTGCATTTTTGGAGGACAGTGGCTGTCTGGCCCAAGAAATTGCACAAATCTGTCCCTGGGCCAGCAGTCCTTCCCAGTTGGAATTACACATTACGCAATCCCAGTAGCCAACTGCTTGATTGGATTGTGCATTTCACAGATCTAACAGCCAGTCTTGCCTCCCAGACAACCCAAACTTCCTTTTTCACAGTTCTGGTAGCCAGTCACTCAGCCTCCCAATAAAATTTGTGAAATCTTGCTCATCATTTCCCTAGGTATGTGTTGTGTTCTTCCTCGGATTTGCTTTGTTTTAACTGAAATATTTCTTGCCATGCATGCTGCTTGTTTCCATATCTTTCAGGTGTTCATCTATCTTAATATCTTCTAAGAGAACAGGATCTCAGGACATCGATGGTATTGCAGTTGGAACAATAGTTGAGTAGGTGTCCTCTAGTCTGTCGATCTACGAAGATACACAGCTGTATCTAGACAAGGACATCAAATTGAAGTGGCAAGAGGTTAATGAAGCATTCAAAGGCACTTTTGGGGAAGAACTTGAATATCATCAGGTGTACATAAACATTCACAATTTTGGCTTGTACCAGATTCCATGCAGATACCTCACGTTCCTAGGTGCAGACGTGATTCACTAGATCGTCTCTCACACTGACCTTGAGATGAACTCGAGCAGTGTCAGTGGGACGAAGCTTGCAACATTCTGGGCATGAGATTAAAATGAGATGTATCAGATGTCTGAGCCCATGAGTGTCATGACCCCTCCATTCAACTTGCCCAATAGCAAAGCTCACTCCAGAGACATTCTTAAGGATTGGGTAAAGGAGCCAGCTCGCTTCAGGATGACACCCAACCATATATAAAAGACAAAGACATTGAGGAAGGTGTACCAATACTTGGTCATATTCGCATGTCGACTGCGTGGCCAAGAAAGCACTGAAACCTTTCCTCAGAGTTGGGTGATCGCATTGGACCAATTGGCTAGAGAAGGAAGACCATGCGACTGGTCCGGTATACTAGCTCACCAGCTGAAGGGACAAGTTACGAAGGCTCGACGGTCACCTGAGGGTATGCATGCATAGATTTATATGTCCACTTACATTCTAGATGCAGTCTATGCCCGACATGAGTTCCCATGCTTGGAGTGGGCATGGTCACTGGAAAAGACTATTGTGAACATGTATTTCAACTTGTTGTCTGAATGCAGCTTCAGAGTAGTGATCATATGGTTTTCCAACCATTTTTTTACCCTAGTGTACAGGTTGATATTTGAACAGGATCTACCCTGTATGTTAGAGGAAGCAATGACGGAATTGCTAGGCATTGCAGATTGGTATGCCTCATCGTCCGGCATGTTCATCTGAGTGTTTAGTGGAGAAGTCTCTGCATGTTCTACCAAAGTTCACCTTGGAAGTTCTTGTCATGCAGGAAGGAGCATACCACATCTTGGTAGGATTGAAAACTAAACTGCAGCGGAAGAAGAAGGCACCATGGCCCGATCTTCTATTGCGGATTGGGTTATATGAAATCTAGAGTATCAAGCAAGAAGATGTCAAAGCAAAACAGATGAGTAAGTATCCTTTCGACCTCCAAAGCTTCAACCCATATGACCCACATTGCATTGTGAAGGATCACTGCGCAAGATTTCAGTTCAACTGGATCCATGGGGCATGTCATTGAGTCAAGGAGGACTCATGGAGGTACTGCCACAATTTCTCCAGACCCAATGAACAGGTCAGCTTCGTCATAGAGTGGTTATCAAAGCAACATGAAGCAACATCACAGAGAGCACCAATAGTAGCAACAGTAGCAGCTGCAGAAGAGGCAGCAAAGCCAAGCATACCTGTGAGTGACAAAGGGAAGAGGAATATTTTTACCACAAAGAGGAGGAGCAAAGCTAAAAGTTTTGAGAAGATCCACTTGTAGAACAAGCAGCTATGGCTATTTAGGTGAAGAGGCAAAAACATGACAAGATAATCGTGCGAACGAGGAGGGATAAGAAGAGAATGGAAGAAGCAGAGAAGAAGTTGCATGAAATGAGGGAGAAACTCCAGAAAGAACAAGATTGTGACCATAGGAGAAGGAAATGCAGTAGTAGTAGATTCAGTAGGGTGCGCATCACGTGCAGAAAAACGAAGTAACACCTGTACAAGTAGTTGATTCATCTGAACAACTGGCATCAGGTGAACAAGGTGAACCATCGCAGGGGCAATACTTTGCTCATGAGATAGAATAGGCGCTTGAATAGTTGGATGCAGACATGGAGTAGTAGGAGTTGGAACAGGACATCGACCTCATGCCTTGCCACAAAGAGGTCGACTCACCCACTTCATTGCATCCTCATGATGAGAAAGTCTCGAATGACCAAGGAGGCTCTGAGATCCTTGGTGGTCAACTGGAAGCAGAGATGCACAACATCTCCTTTGACGAATCTCATCAAAGAGTTGTGTAGTCTCAAAGAGTACCGACTCCGGAGGACCAAACATCCCCCGTGCAAGTTTAAGAATAAGTTATCATGACTGATGTGCACAAGAATCCAGCTACTTTGACCGATGCAACTAGAGTCTATGCCGAAGCCACTAGCTACACTTGTTCATTTCCTCATAGCTGAGAATAAGCAAATGGCGAAGGAACTATAGGTGGCCAAGCAAGGAGGAGACTTGGTGACAATGTCCACTCGAGATAAACTGAAGAAGGAAATACTGGATGAAGTATTGTCCCTTGATATAGTTATGTGAGCATTGTACTCCAAGTTTGGTATCATGCACCAAGCAGCCATCCATCTCCAAGGGTGGCAGTAGCGATGTGCAAGAAGAGAACGCATCATGATGAACATACTTGCTGTCATTGATAATATGCAAGCATGGATGATGAAGTACAATGGAGCCCCACTTCACTTGCCAAAGATGATGAAGGCCAAAGTGGTCGAACTGCAAGCACGCCTCTAGAGTCAGATCCAAAACTATGAAGACTTACCTCAACTCGTCACCAGCATATAGGCTTCCCATGCACGAGTATTCAAAAGCATGGATGTTATAGTGCACACTCATGCGATCCCATCACTTGTGACTCTCACCCGGGAGAAGACAAAGAAGCAGGTCCGATAGGAGCTTGACTCATACCTCGACGAGTTGATGCGCACCACCACTAGCCCAGACTTGCCTATCAGTGCAGACATCATGCGCAAGTACGTTTCTGATCAGGCCACATTGAAGACAATGATGCACATGCTCTTAGATGAGTTGGATAGAGGAGCCCAAGCAGTGTACCCAGATGATATGGAGGCAAGGTTCAGGTTTCAAACAGATGTCATGACAGAACACACGAACAATATCAAGGACTACCAATCTGGGCATCAATATGTCATGGTTGATTAGCATGAGGATGTCAAGTAGTTAGGCTTCTATGGTTTTCTAAGTCTGAATGATGTCTAGTTTAGCTTGTTCAAGCCATTGTTCACATGGGTACATGTGCATTGTAATGTTGAGTCATGCCAAGTTTAAGTCGAGTCTCAATAGTGGATGTAACAGTCATAGAGTAGGTGAAGAGTCATGAGGGTAGTTGAATGGTCACAAAGGGGAATGTTGCTATAAATAGTCCCTCATAACTCATTGAATAGGTCATTGGTTAGCCAAGCTTCTACTAAGACTATCTTGAAGAAGGCTTGGATAGTATTGTAACGTGCCTTGGCTTCTCCACTGCACGAAGCTAGTACATCTCTTTGGAGGTGTAGGCGAATGTGGCTGTAACATTCCACTGTTGCAGCTATCAGGTTTGCATGGATGTATTGTATGATTGTGACTTGCACTTCTTTATATAATAAGAGCCAACACATTTTCATGCATATGTTTTTATTGTAGTTGGACTGCTCTGGTTGCCTTAATGATATATGTTGTTTAAGTTAAGTACTCGTGTATGAACTGATTCACATGCAATTATATGAATCTTGTTGTTAATGTGTTGTATATGTTGTTAATGCTGTCACCGTCCATGTCGACAGATCTGCTGGACATCGGACATACCTTTCACATGAACCTTATTGTAACAACTGTTGCACTCGTCTCAAACTAATCCATGAGTGTTGTATGTGTTATCTTACATTGTATGATGTGACTGCCACATCTGAGTGGACTGCTTCACCGGAAGCTGTACATGTCCTTTGTGTTGTGTGTTCCTAGCCAAGTTGGGACTGATCCTTGTCAACCTGGAACTCACCTTCACCTCCTTCCCCCTTCGAAGTGTTAGAACCTCTAATACACCTTCCTTGACTCACTGCATCACTCACACCCTTACTACTAACAGAGTTTGTTGGGTGTGGAGCCTGATTATCTTCTATATTCAAAGGTATCACCACATTGGACCCCAGTTCGAAATGGGGGTGGCAATGTTGCCTGTAAAATATTCGCTACAGGGGGGGGCAGCTGCGACCTTTGGGACCCCCCCCTGGCAGGGGGTTTCGGGGGCAGTGCCCCTGAAGCTAAAAACAACTGTAAAATTGCCTTGTAAAAGTATAGTAATTTCTAGTCAATCTGGGCCGTTCATTAGGCGAATGATCTGATGGTAGAACTTATGTTTAGTTTAGGGTTTTTTTCCCTAGAAGGCAACCCCTCTCTTTGTATGAGGGCATTGTATTTGAGGCTGTGTAATAGATGTGTATTCTTTGAGCGAGAAACAGAGGGGTGAGACTGTGAGAGAAAACAGAGGATATTACAACGGATCTGTTGTAGGTTGTGTCTCTTCATTTTGTTGGATAATAGAAAGGAAGGATTGGCTGTTCGAGGTGGACGTAGCCCAAACTGGGTGAACCACGTATATATGTGTCTCTCTTGTTTTGTGCATTTTCTGTGTTTATATTTCTGCAATATTTTATTTGTTCCATTGCTTTGTAATATATAATTTTCTAACAACTGGTATTAGAGCCGAAGGTTTATTTGGCTGATAAACTTGCACGAAAGAAGGGTTCCTCGTTCGAGTGGGAGCAATGGTGGAAGATGGTAAGTTTAGGGTCGAGAAATTTAATGGCCAAAACTTCTCGCTATGGAAGATGCAGATGGAAGATTATCTGTATCAGAAAGATCTGTACCTACCATTGAGCAGAAAAGCAAAGAAGCTGACGGCTATGACAGATGAAGAATGGAACCTTCTTGATAGAAAGGCACTCGGAACAATATGGTTGTGCCTCGTAGCGTTGGTCACCTTCAACATTTCGAAGGAAACAACGACAGAGGGTTTGATTAAGGTGTTGGAGAAACTATATGAAAAACCCTCAGCCTCAAACAAGGTATTTCTTATGAAACGATTATTTAATATGAAGAAGTCGGAAGGTGGATCTGTTGCAGATCATTTAAATGATTTTAATACTATTACAAGTCAGTTATGTTCTGTAGGGGTAAACTTTGAAGATGAAGTTAGAGCTCTGTTATTCTTGTGCTCATTACCAGAAAGTTGGAATGGTTTGGTAATGGCCATTAGTAACTCTATGTCTGGATCTAGCACTTTGAAGTTTGATGATGTTGTCGGTGCTATCCTTAGCGAGGAAATGCGACAGAAAAGATCTAGTGAGACATCGAGAAATGCTTTGAGTGTAGAGTCTAGGGGAAGAAAAATGGAAAGAGGAAAGAGCTCAGGATATCGCAGTAAATCAACGAAAGGCAGATCTAAGTCCAGATCGGGGATAGTGTGCTGGAAATGCGGAAAGAAAGGACACATAAAGAAAGACTGTAGATCTCGGAAGGGAAAAGAAGGAGATTCACAACAAGAAAACAATCATGAAGAAAATGTGACAGGTAAGGTGTTACAAGATGTCTTGATTCTTTCTTTCGAAAATATTACTGATTCCTGGGTGGTAGATTCAGGGGCCTCATTCCATGCCACACCTGATAAGAAATACTTTCATGAATATGTTCAAGGAGATTTTGGACAAGTTTGTTTGGGTGATGATAAACCCTGTAAAATTGTTGGAATGGGTAAGGTTCTTGTAAAATAGCAAAATGGAAACCAATGGCTACTAAAGGAGGTAAGGCATGTTCCAGATCTAAAGAAAAATCTAATTTCAACAGGGCAGTTAGGCGGTGAAGGTTGTGTGACAACTTTCACAGATAAAGCTTGGAAGGTCACTAAAGGAGCCTTGGTAATAGCAAAAGGCGAAAAGGTTGGTACATCGTATTTATGCAATGGTATTTCTAACTCTGTTAATGCTTTAACTTCCAAAGGAGTAGATGCAGCATTATGGAATCATAGGCTTGGACACATGAGTGAAAAGGGGATGAAGATTCTTCACTCAAGGAATTTTTTGCCAGGTTTGAAGAATGTTGATTTGGACTTCTGTGAGAACTGCATTTATGGAAAACAGAAAAGAGTCAGATTTCTCAGAGTTGGGAAAGAAAAGAAGAGTGAAAAATTAGAGCTTGTGCATATAGATGTATGGGGACCTGCTCAAGTATCATCTCTCGGTGGCTCTCATTATTATGTTACCTTTATTGATGATGCAACTAGAAAAACTTGGATTTATTGTATTAAGAATAAATCTGATGTATTTGATACTTTCAAGAAATGGAAATCTTTGGTTGAGATTGAGACAGGGAAGAAATTGAAGTGTCTTAAATCAGACAATGGAGGTGAATATTGCAGCAAAGAGTTTGATAGGTACTGTTCAGAGCATGGAATTCGTAGAGAGAAGACAGTTCCAAGAACACCACAAGAAAATGGTGTGTCGGGAAGGATGAACAGAACAATCATGGAGCGTGCAAGGTGCATGAGATTGCATGCAGGATTGCCTTTACAGTTTTGGGCAGATGCTGTCGATACTGCTATTTATCTAATAAATAGAGGGCCTTCAAGTTCCTTGGATGTTGGTGTTCCAAAGGAAGCATGGACAGGTAAAAAGGTAAACTACTCATTTTTAAAGCCTTTTGGTTGTGAGGCCTTTGTCCATATTGATAAAGAAAATAGAACAAAGCTTGAGTCAAAGTCAAAGAAATGTACCTTTATTGGATATGGTGTTAATGATTTTGGTTATCGCTTATATGATTATGAAAATCACAAAATCATTAGGAGCGGAGATGTAATATTCAATGAAAAGGTCTTGTATAAGAATCAGTTGCAAGAAAAGAAACAGGAAAAAGAAAACAAGGAATACGCAGTTCTTGATGAAATCACTGAAAAAGTAAAGGTGCCTGAAAATAATAATATTCAACAACCACAACAACAGCAACCACCACAACAACAACAGGCACCCCAAACACCTGAAAGTGGTGTTAGAATATCTACCAGGATAAGTAGACCCCCTGAACGATACTCCCTTCTTTGTATTATTTATTGTTGACTGATTCCGGTGAACCCAAATGTTAAGAAGAAGCAATGTAGGTTGAAAGCAGGAAGAAGTGGGAGGTAGCCATGAAAGAAGAGATGGACTCCTTAATGCATAACTAGACTTGGGACTTAGTTAGGTTACCTGCAGGTAAAACTACATTGAAGAATAAATGGGTTTACAGGCTGAAAACACTTATTCCATTAAATTTGGAATTAAACAGTGGATCTAGAATGTCAAAATATCCAAAAAGCTCAATGTTAGTGATGTCCTTGTAATAAAAAATTTCCAATTTTAATGAAATATGTGTTTGAAGGAAGAAGATGGAGGAAAACAGAGGTACACAACTAGACTTGTGGTGAAGGGGTTTGCATAGAAGAAAGGTATTGATTTTGATGAAATATTTTCTCCTGTTGTTAAAATGACTTCAATCAAAACTATTTTAAGTCTAGTGGTAGTTGAAAATTTGCATCTTGAGCAGTTAGATGTAAAGACAACCTTTCTCCATGGGGATTTGGAGGAAGAGATATATATGCAGTAGCCACAAGGATATGAAGTGAAAGGGAAGGAGAAAATAGTGTGTAGGTTGAAGAAGAGCTTGTATGGCTTAAAACAGGCTCCAAGGCAGTGGTATCTAAAATTTGACAAGTTTATGTCTGAACAAGGTTATACTAGATGTCACTCTGATCATTGTGTTTATCTGAAAAAGCAAAATGATGGCGGCTATATTATATTGTTATTGTATGTAGATGACATGCTTGTTGCAGGATCTAACATGCAGGAAATAAATGTGCTCAAAAGAAAATTGGCAAATTTATTTGCAATGAAGGATTTTGGAGCTTCAAAACAAATCCTTGGTATGAGAATAACTAGAGACAGGAAAAATCGTAAATTAACATTGTCTCAGAATGAGTACATACAAAAGGTGTTGAAAAGATTTAACATGCACAATGCAAAACTAGTTAGTAAACCTCTTGCTAGCCATTTCAAACTTAGCAAGGAAATGTGCCCAAAGACCCAAGAAGACATGGATTATATGTCTAAAGTTCCATATGCATCAGCAGTTGGAAGCTTAATGTATGCAATGGTCTGCACAAGGCCTGATATTACACACGCAGTGGGAGTTGTAAGTAGGTACATGAACAATCCAGGAAAGGAACATTGGATGGCAGTGAAATGGATTCTCAGATATTTGAAAGGTACCACAAATCAAGCATTATGCTTTGGTGGTTCAAACATTTCCCTACAGGGATATGTTGATGCAGATATGGCAGGTGACAGAGACAATAGGAGGATCACTACAGGATATGTATTTACTATTCGTGGAACAACTGTCAGTTGGGTTTCAAAAATCCAAAGTGTTGTTGCACTTTCAACAACAGAAGCAGAGTATGTTGCTGCTACAGAGGCTAGTAAAGAAATGATTTGGTTACAAAGGTTTATGAGTGAATTGGGTAAGGAGCTTGACATGGGCACACTATACAGTGATAGCCAAAGTGCCATTCATCTTGCAAAGAACTCAGCATTTCATTCCAGGACTAAACACATACAGCTCAAGTACCATTTCATACAATCAGTGTTGGAAGATGGAGAGTTGAAGCTAGAAATGGTACAAACTAGCCAGAATCCTGCAGATATGCTAACAAAAGTTGTAACTAGGGAGAAATTGAGAATATGCTCAGTTTCAATTGGTCTTCAAGGATGACGATGAAGATGAGAAACAACCAGGTCCAAATAGGAGTCATTGTCTAGCAAATGGAGCAGCGATGGAGTTGCTACAATCAGTCTCCAAGTGGGAGATTGTTGGGTGTGGAGCCTGATTATCTTCTATATTCAAAGGTATCGCCACATTGGACCCCAGTTCAAAATGGGGGCGGCAACGCCGCCCGTAAAATATTCGCTACAGGGGGGGTCCAGGGGGGTGGCTGCAACCTTTGGGAGCCCCCCCCTCGCGGGGGGTTTCGTGGGCAGTGCCCCTGAAGCTAAAAATAGCTGTAAAATTGCCTTGTAAAAGTATAGTAATTTCTAGTCAATCTGGGCCATTCATTAGGCAGATGATCTGACGGTAGAACTTATGTTTAGTTTAGGGTTTTTTGCCCTAGAAGGCAACCCCTCTCTTTGTATGAGGGCATTGTATTTGAGGCTGTGTAATAGATGTGTATTCTCTGAGCGAGAAACAGAGAGGTGAGACAGTGAGAGAAAACAGAGGATATTATAGTGGATCTATTGTAGGTTGTGTCTCTTCATTTTGCTGGATAATAGAAAGGAAGGACTGGATGTTCGGGGTGGATGTAGCCCAAACTGGGTGAACCACGTATATCTGTGGCTCTCTTGTTTTGTGCATTTTCTGTGTTTATATTTCTACAATATTTTATGTGTTCCATTGCTCTGTAATATATAATTTTCTAACAGAGTTATCCTACTTGCCTTTTTGTACGACATCGTGGTCAAGACATTACCTCACGACCCATTGCTGGGACTCCTACACCAAATGGCCTGAGTTCTAATTGGGACTTCTTACCGGGGAGATCCCCTTGACATGTTGGCGGGTCTAGCACCGTAAACAAGTCCATTATCTCAGATTGAGACAACATATTCCTGAGTGCATTTTTTCAAGTCTATGGTCAATGCTGGATACAAAATTTACTAAGTCCACGACTTTCCATCCCCAAACTGATGGAGAAATAGAGGTTGTCAACAGGATGATCGTACACATTTTTCATATGTACAACTCAAAGCATCCATGCACATGGGATGAAAGTCTCCCCTATGTCCAACATAGCTACAACAGAGCTCTCCATAGCTCAACAAGCCACAACCTCTTTCAGTTTAGGTTGGGATTTCAACCATTATGCCCCATTGATGTGGCCATACAATTTGCAGCCACTCAAGTAGATTCGAATAATGTGCAGTCTGAAGCTGAAAGGGCTAACAGATTCATTGAGCACATTCAACACATTCGCCAACTGGTCCATGATATATTGGACAGATCTAATGCTAAGTATAAACAACGCCATGATCAACATCGAGTTCCGCACAAGTTCTAGGTGGGTGACAAAGTTTGGCTACATTTGCAGAAGGAGTGCTTTATTGGACCCCACTGCAAGCTTCGCCTGCTCCAATATGGGCCATACACCATCACCAAGGCCATCAGTGACAATTCCTTCAAGCTCAACATCCCACCGTTCCTTGGTCTGCACCCAGTGTTCAATGTAGATCGCCTTCGACCATACTTTCCACCATTGTTGGACACATCTGACATTGCAGAACAACTCACACCAACAAAGCTCAACCTGGATTGCATGGAACATGCCACAACTGATCAGATCATGGACACACATATCAAGAACACTCGGAAATAGAGGATATAACTATATCAAGTTGTCAAAGCAGGCCAACTCCACCAAGGCAAATGGCTCACCAGGGACCAAGTTCAGCAAAAGTTTCCTCATCTCATGGAGGAACTCAATGCAATGGGGACCATTTCTTCCTAAGGGGGGAGGACTGATCTAGGTGGATATTGGTGGCCACCTACCTATTCCACTTGGACCCTCACCATTGTTTCTTTCAATTTTTCAGTTTCCTTAATTGTAGCACAGTTTACTATTTTTTGCAATTTTTCAGGTCCTAAACTTCCGGAGCTGTTTTAAGGCCCTAAATGATGTTTTTTTTTGGAAAAATGCATTCAACATTTTTTTTTCAATCACATTGATAGTTGTATTCCTTGGAGAGATCTTTCCAATGAGGTATCATACGCGTCAAACGAAGATAATATGACCAAGTTATGACCTTGGGAAGTTGGATGCTCAACTAACCCCAATGGGGCCCATAAACTCTTGGTGTTACATCTCCTTGGGTTAGGGTTTTAGTTGTTTAGGGTTTTCTCTTATTGTTTAATAATAAAAATTCCCTTGAGCCTCATTGTAACTTAGTTCAGAGGCATGTAGCCACCACATATCTTCTCATAGATAAGCTACCATCGCCCGAGCTATCTTATTTCCATTCTGTTTGTAAGCATAGTTCAATATTTTTCTATTAATGAAATGAAGTGTTTTTTGCTACATCTCTATGTTTATGGTTATATTTGTAAGTTTTAGTATTCCTATTTAAGTTCGGATCAAGGAGCCACTGAGAAATTCCTAGGCTAGTATGCAAGGATTGAATGTGTGGAGGAGCCACCAAGAAACACTCAAGCGAACACTGATTGGAATGTAGGGAGGAGCAACTGAGAAATATCAGGTCTGCAAGAATCAAATTTAAGGTGGAGCCACCGAGAAACACTCAAGGGAACAATGAATCTAATGTAGGGAGAGGAGCAACCAAGAAACCCTTAGATCTACTGCAAGAATTGAATGTAGGGAGGGGCCATTGAGAAACACTCAAGGGAATGTTGAATAGAATGTAGGGAGAGGAGCCATCGATAAACCCTCAAATCTGCTACAAGAATCAAATTTAGGGAGTGGAACCACCAAGAAACCCTGAGGTTTGCTGCAAGAATCAAATGTGGGGAGTAGAGCCACTGAGAAAACTCACAGTCTATGTGAAAACCATATGCAATGACATGCCAAAAACATATATACGAGCTAGGAATTATTACTAATAAATTATTAATATAATAATTAATATGGTATTTTTTTTATTTAATAATATAATAACTAATATAATATGGTTTTTATTTAAAAATATAATAATTAATAAAATATGATTTTGATTTACTAATATAATAATTAACATAATATGTTTTTTATTTAATAATATAAGCATTCATGACTCATAATATGATAATCTTCATGTATTGTCTTGTGATTTGATCTATCAACCTCTACATTGGCTTGCAAAGATCAACATAGTGGTCGTCAAACATATCTTGTAGTTGAACCCTACAATGCATTTTCCAGTCATCCTAAAACTCCCTAAAATTCCCCTAGATGAACACTTCCCATTCAATCACAAGGTTGGTTTTCCATGGGGTGTATAATAGACGGTGATGGGGTGAACTGTTAAGTCACTCCGTGATGTGAAGGTCAATGGTTCGAAACTCCATGGTAAAACTCTAGTCATGTTAAAGGATGGTGTGGCCGAGGCTGGGTGTGATCCTTGGGTGATTTTGATGGCTTAAATGACCCTGGGTCTCAGTTTATGAAGCCACAGGTCAAACCTGATGTAATCTCTGGAGAACTTAGACCACTTGACAAAAAAAAAAATAGGTTGGTTAGTGGACAATCGATGAAGCTTCAAGTAGTTTCTTATGAAATTTCCCTTTGGTTGACTGTGAACGCCATAGATATGCTCTACTATATACGATGTATATGAAATAATTATATGAAAAATACATTATAATTTACAGAGATTACAATTTATCAATAATAATATTCATTGAGCAGACTAGATGGCTTGATGACTACAATAGACACACAAGAGATATGTCATCTTCAAATTTAGTAAGGAGCTCAATACAACTTGTAAGTAATATAGACCTGGAGATTTTGAATCATCGCAAGGTTGAGAATACTAGCAAAAAGATTGAAGACCTATGCTCAAATTCAAAGGTTATATAACACATTTCAAATATTTGAAAATCATAAGGTTCTGTGCAATTCTTTGAAGGTGATCAAGTTACTATTTAAACTCATCTTTTGTGGACTAGAGGTAGTCCTAATAGGTAGCAAGGACACTACTTTTAAGAAGGACTATGACGGAAGGGTATAGAGGAATTGTAGGCTCATTTGGATGGTCTGATCCAAAGTTCAGTCATCCTAAAGGACCATAATTATCTTCAAAAATTCTAAGATTTATACAAGTCTTTCCAAATATAAACCTCTCACTCCATCAAGTTTTGACACTTTAAAGGAATATCAATTTCACATCCTTATAGGACTATTGAAAGCCCCAAAGGGACAAACTTGCAATAGAACACTACATATATCTCAAGGGAATAAACCTATTGTTAAATGTAGGAAAAGGATAAATTATATGTAAGTGTTGAGAAACTATAGAACTTTGACCTAAACTCAAGAAGAGGATCAATCTATCACCTTAAGTAGGGCTTCTTGACTTAGCACTTTGGAAGCTTCTACTGTAGATAGTATTATAGGAATTATCAAGCTTGTGAAAGAAGATATCATTATGATCAGAAGGGAAATAACAGTCCATTGCAAGGCATGTTTGAAAGGCATCTTATGGATATATTGAAGGGACAAGTGCATAGATATAATTCTATGTGTCAATTAGAAGAATATTCAAAAGAGAGGATCTAGGTTGACTTGAAAAAAATACCTTATAGGTATGTTTTATAATGATATATTAACCCCAAGCTAGCAGGCCTAACTTGAGGAGCCTTGCTATTAGATATTTGGATTGGACTTGAGAATACCAACAATGATCATAGGTCATAGCTTGAAGCCTTACTTTAGAGATTTTCCTATCAAATAAGAATTTCCACCAGATCAGGACTGACTAGCCTCAAGACTTTCCATATGAGAAGGAAGGACAATTAGCACCAATAAGCCTCCAAATGGTAAACAATAATAAATAATTGCATCTCCTTGACATTTATAAATGTTATAATTTTGTCGTTTGATTGTCAAATTATTTATGTGAGTCATATTTGAGTCTAAAAACCCTCCCATATTGTCAATGTATCCAACTACCATAACCATGTCAAATTTCAATGCATACAAGCACAAATTGGAAAAATTTCAAGATTGGCCCCATTCTCAAGTCATGGGTAGTCATAGACTGAGATTACTTCTTTTGTGCAAGAGCCCCATGTCAAGTTGGGCTGACCTAACAAATCGTCGCATGGGCGCCCTAACATGCCCAACACGTGCCACCCCTGTTATAGACATTTTTGGGCACTGCAACCCCAAGCATAAATGTCCATAAACCAAGGGCTCCTAAGTCCCTAAAGGTGTTGTTCCAACCCCTAAAAGAACAAGGTCAACTGATTACAGCATCTCCCAGAAGTTCTCCATGAAAAACTACTCAGAACTGGTCAAAACTGGACCATTTCACCTGCTCCATAGGCAAAGTGCGTTGCATCCCACCTGAATACATACAGTAGGTGCGATGCATGTCAAAAAGCCCTTCTATGGGGTGCGATGGGCGAGAAGGGATAAATGGTAGGGTCAATCCGAAAGGTGGAGGAGAATGGAATCTTCGAGAAACCTCTCCTGTGACACTTGCCTCTCTGAATTCGACCAGGGATGAGTAAGAGATCATCAATCTCCAAGTGGAATCAAGAAATATCAGAGAGAAGACACTAATCAAATCTCAAAAGCTGACTCACCTCCCTTGCAGACATCTATATATGGATCCCTCATCCCAGAGATCCTGAGGCTGGAATTTTGTATCTTGTAAGGAAGTGCTGTTGGTTTCTTGGTGCAACATCATAGTGTTGGGTGATCTAAGCTTTTCATGAGGTGAAGAAGGGCTTTCTTGCTGAGAGGATGATGCTGGGTCAAAACAATTGGTTGTAATCCTCTTTTCTCTTTCTTGATTATCAATAAAGCTATTCAAGTTTTCCTCCACATTCTTGTATGATTGATGATTTATGCATTTGTGTGGTCAATGTACATCTGATCCTATATTGTTTATGATAATAGATCTATGTTCTTGGATAGTGTTATGCTGCTTTGATTCTACAGGTACTCTTTGAAGCTGGGTAGACAAGGAAGCGAGTGGCAAAGACCTACCAGAAGAGACAGGAATAAAGCAAGGAACCAAACGCAAGACAGAGGTTGGTCTCCTTATTCTTCTCTTATCTATTTCTCATAAAGGAAAACGAAAGTAGTTTTTAGTGTGTATGTTTCTAAGGTAGCTACCAGCCTTAGTGGGACTAGCAGCTCTGCATAGACACTAGTTTTCCCGATAAAAAAATGGCGACTCCGCTGGGGAGCGAGTAGATTGTTTGTTCATCTACATTTGTTTACTTTATAAACTTACAGACGGAGCCTGAAGTTAAGCCATCTAGCCTTCGAACTGCATTTTCTATGCAAGTGCAAAGTAGATCAACGCTGCTTCAGTCTATCTCCGGGTTTTGTTTATGAATTAAACGATTGATTTAAAAGCTCTGTAATTGCCCTTGTGGTGGCTCTAGTAACCTCCTTAGATCTACCCCTGTGATTGATTTACTGATTACCACTTGCTCGGCCTAAATCCCTAAACTGAACTGCAAACTGTGACCCGGAATCCAGTCAAAGTCTCATCCCTGGTCCAGCGCACTGTCTGTTCTGTGAACTTCAAATGCATCGCACTTCCCGAGTGTAGTAGGTGCGTTGCATTTCAGTTTCACTGTGTTACAGGTGCGCTGAACAGACAAGGCCTTCTTCCTGAATTTTGGTTTTTGTGTTCACTCTTTTCAGCTCTATTCAAGAGTTTTGCTACTTGTAGTCAGTACACCTTTGTTTGAAACCCCTTTCCTTGTTGTTATTCTGCCTCCGTATTTTTGAGTCATTTTCAGTTCTCCTTTACAAAGAAGTAGCGTAATTGTACTGTCGTTTCTTGATTTGAAAGTGTCGTTTTCAGTCATAGAAGAGAATCTGATTGTTCTTGATAGTCGATTACACTGTTACTCTTGTATTTGATTTGAGTTAGTAGTTTTCCAAGTGTCGAAAGCAAGTTTTCAATTCCAAATAACAAAGTGTCGTCATTGTCCTCATTTTGTTTTGAAAAGAAACTTGTTAGTAATTGTCGCTTTGGAAAAATAATTCAGATTTGCGCTTAGCTTTCTTTTTATCATTCACACATTAAGAAGGCTGGAAAACAAATACATGCATGTGCATTTGCATTTAGACTGTTTGTTGGTTTGATTTAGGACAGTGCATATAATGTGTGCTCTCTGCTCTTTGTTGAAAGAACGCCATCTCTCTTTCCTTAGTAGCTAGGATTTTCATTGCAAAAAGAAGATTAAATGACTGTTTATCATCTTAGATTGCATTTTAGGAATTGTACATCTACATCATGCGATGAACCTGAAAGGCAAATTTCTTAAGCAAGATCAACCATAAAATAAATTTAATGAATCTAAAAACGCTTTGGAACCTAATGCACAACATCTAGAAGTCTAGGCTAGAGACGTATTCCGACGTCGTAAAGCCTGGTAACTGTTGTTTTCACTGTTGGTTGGGTGATTCCTCCACTTTGAGACGATAAGTGCCAGTACGGACTTGTGCTCCCACGTACCGTTGAGTATATTTTGGGAGACCATAATAGGCTTTATCCTTTATCCATAGGAAGCCGTGTCTGCCGCCCTATCGATCGCAATGCACTGAACACAACATTCGGGAAGATTGACTGCCGTACCATAAAAAGTATTCTGCAGTTTTGCGATTGGTTTGGTAATCCCACTATCTAGATTTCCAGAGCAGTCCCTTTCGTTCCTTTTCAGACTCCTTAACGAAAAAGGTCCATCTAAGCACTTGTCACTTCAGGCTCATTAAAAATTGAAGGCGACTAGAGTCATCTTTTGTTTTTTCTCGACTCTTAAAAATTGAAAAAACAAGTTGTGTCAAAGTGTCTAAAATTTATTTTAAATGGAATAATCATCACCTTTCCTACGTTGATCTTAAGTTGAGAAAAATGGAGTCCACCAACCAAGGAGTTCCCCTTGGAGGAAATTCTAGTCCCTTCTCCTCTTGGGGAGATGTTGGTGCACCCCGTATGGCCACATTGTCTCTTCCAGGATTGACAATTGGCTTGCCCGTATGGCTCTTCTCAACTTCTGTCGTTCAGAATACTGTGATTCCTGAACAATCAAGTCAACAACTAAACGATATTAGAGTTACCCCCCAACCCTCTACTTCGTCCAATTCTTCCTCTCCTCCTTCCTCTTCGCTTGATGAAGCTGGTAAAGCCCAAAATCAAGTAACTGAGAAGAAGAAGGAGAAAAAGAAGAAAGAGAAGAAGAAGAAGGAGCCAAAGGCGAAAAGGGGTAACCAAGCATCGTCTAGCGAAAATCCACACACTGCACTGACCAGGCCTAAATCGCCATGTGTCATTTGCAAAGGAGACCACTATCATCGAAATTTTCCTTGCATCACTCGGATCTTAAGGGACTGGTCTCCTCGTTTGCACAATCCGGTGTCATCAACCTCTGACGATCATGTTGAGCATACACCGTCAACTAGTGAAAGTGAAGCCCCTGGACAAAAAGGAAAATATAAATTTCCTTGTAAATTGTGTGAAGGCGATCACGCCGTCCACCGTTGTCCCTTCTTAGATGAAGCTAAAAGAGTTTTGGATGACCGTCCGGTTTCACCGTTACGGCTTCCTCCTGGATACAAGAAACTCTTGCCGAGTTCGTCACTAGTTGAAAATCCGGCTGACACGCCCTTGTGGTCGGCCGAAGCGTCTATCATTGAAGATAAACCATCTGAATCCATACCAGACGAAAGTCAAAAGGTCGAGGCGGCAGTTGACCCGGTTGTGCCTTCAGAGGATCAATCTTCAGATGATATAGTCACCGAAGAGAACAAGAACGACACCGTTCAAATTCTCTTCGTAAACACAGACTCCGATGAACATGGGGACAGTCTACCCGTTCCTTTACCGCAGGAAGGAAGTTCGTCAGAGTCGTACCCGGCCGTCTATTCGGTCCCACCTCCAAGCAACCTGGTTGTTTCCTTTGACTGGAATCTACTAGGTAGACCCCGTTTACCGGCTAGTGTACCATTCTGAATCATTGCTCAAGTATATAGAATGGTTATGGCCAGTACCATCATAGATGAAGGGGCTTCTGTGAGTATCCTTTCCTCAACTGCTTGGAAAGCGCTTGGTTCGCCATCGCTTTTGCCTGAAATGAGAAATCTAACAGGCTTTGACAAAGGAACCAGTCGACCGTTAGGGATCCTTCCCGATGTGCCGATAACATTGAGAAGGAAAACTGTTCACATGAACGTAATGGTAGTCCAAGGACCCCTGGATTATAATCTACTCCTTGGACGAGACTATATTTATTGCATGGGAGCCATTGTCTCCTCACTCTTTAGAGTAATGTGTTTTCCGCACGAAAGAAGAGTGGTCAAGCTCGTAGACCAGCTTTCATTCCCCAGTTCACACATAGCAAATAGTCATATAACAACCCTGAATGGTCTTTCCACGCATGGAATGTCTCATCAATCCCCAGTCCGTCCTCCTGATGAGCGAGAGTGATTCAGAGGGCATGATTGAAACCCAGGGGGCATGCACCCTGCTCTGCTTCGGCAGGAAAACTTTAGGTATAGGGTAGGTTTCCGCAAAGGATATCTGACTAGTCTGACACACCCGTCCATTTAGGAAAATGGGATTAGGCTAGAATAAGATTCCCTCGTCAAAGTTATGTGAGTGGAGGCGTCTGCGCCACTCACCTTTGTCTATTTCGGTAGACATCGCTGAAGAAGTGTTTTGTTTGTGGTACAGATAGAGCAATCTTTGGTAACCTGAAAAAGGTAGGCCTTTCCCGATAAAACAAATGTTTTGTCTGCAAATTGAGGGGTAACCTGAAAAGGTAGGCCTTTCCCGATAAAACAAATGTTTTGTCTGCAAATTGAGGGGTAACCTCGAAACTCTATTTCACTATACCTGGGGGCATGCAAACCTTTTGGCATGCAAGCGAAGAGCGACCATTTATTTTTTAAATTTATAGGTCCTCTAACCCTTTAAACTCGTAGGATTGGTCGTTTCCTAACTTGCATAAAGAAAGGATGCGGGGAAAAGCTTTGAAATAATGCCGTTTTTAGATGAGACCTCCTTATTATACGACTGGATTGAGCAGTTTTAACGCGGAATTCAAGCTCGTTAAAAAATAAACATAAGCAATGAGCAAGTGTTTCCCCCAGCGTTTAAGCTCATTAAAAAATGAACCAATTTTCGGTAAATAACCATCGTGAATGTAGTACTTCAGCCTTTGAAGCCTTGGTCATGTTCTCATTATCACCTCCACTCTGTATTGGCCTATCATTCACCTCCACTTGATTATTTACCCCTTTTGAGGAATAGCTACGAAGAGTGATCTTGTTAGCCATCCTTGTGACACTACCATGATTGGAAAATTCCAAACCTTACCTAGAATCAACTGCTACCCGAATCTATCACTCGTTCCTCAAAAAACGAGTCTCCTTTAAGCTCTTTTCAACTGACTCATAAAATATGAAAAGATTGCCGAGCCGTTAGCCTCTCCAGCTCGTTAAGGTGACCGGAAGTGCTATCCCTCCTTTAGATTTTAATCTTTTTGGACCTGAGGGATTATTACACAAAAAGATCGAGCGCTTGTTTTGTTCGGCTCGTTAAAATTACCGAAAATTCATCCCTTTTGTATTATTTTATACTTTTTCAGACTTAAGGGATTAGATGACAAAAAAGGATTTTTGGAGTTTCCTTTACGTCCCTTTTCAGACTCTAAAATTGAAAAGGACCGAGTTATCTTTGTCGTTAAACTCATTAAAACCTAATAGCGACAAACTTGTCCATAACAGACAAGAACGAGTTTCACTATTGCTAGGCTCGTTAAAACATAGCGATGGGTTTTGCCCGAGGGGAAAATTATAGAACAAGTATATGTTATCCTCCTCAATCTTGACAAAAATAAAGAGGTACTGGTCAACAATGACTGGGGAAAAATTGGGAAGAAAACTTGAAGAAACTTTGTTGGTAGCAAGTCGCTCTTGAACATGACACTTTCACTCCGCATCCGAGTCGGGTTGGGTTGTTCCATTCACTGGTCACATCGCCATGGTTCCATCACACCATCCACATTTCGGGTTAATGCTACCAATCCATCATGTCAGTGTCACCGATATGTTCAAGAGAAGTCACTCAGAGAATTCACCTGTGTCTCACCCACTATAATACATTTTCGCTCCATTCTTTCATGACCGCCATCCTGAACCTTATATCACCAGATCGTTTTCACCTCCATTAAAATCATTTGCTCCGTTCCATGTCATTGATGTGGGTTTCACTAAGGCCCTCCTATGATGGATCACTTCTTGTCAACATCAGCTCATTATCCAAGAAGTCGATCTAGGAACAACCCTTTCAGTACTTTGAAGCTTGCATGCCTCAATGGCAAGTTTCTCACTTCCGGCGACAGGTTTACATCAATGGCCTTCGACCGAAAGATTTTTCGTGGTGTTCGATGCCAAGTACCTTATTCACACCACGTGAATTGTACTGCAGTACCTTGAGGGTCATCATCATTATCGATGATTCCTCTCGCGCGTGTTAACAACTTACATCATTGGCTGGTAATCAGGCGATGTCTTTCCATGTTCGACTCCAGAACATCTCTCACATGGATCGACTTGTACTTTGAGTGAAGATCGAACGAGATTGAAGACCCTGGATCTAGTTTCATCCATTCGAGCTGCGATATATATTTAGGAAAATAAAGACATCAAATGTACATCATTGCTGCACAGATAATCATCCAATCTAAGGGATGATGGCTCTACCAGAATCATCAGTCTACACTCAGACGATTGTCTGTCCTATGTACATGAAAATGAATTTATAAAGCTGAGCATGGGAATGCCCACCTCAGCTAGATCATGAAAATAATATGAAGATAATGTATTGTATTGTATCTTATTACAGGTCGCCTTCCAGCTCGAAAAAACTTCGGATCCTCATGATAAAGCATTTCACCCGACATCAAAAGATTAACGACCTCATGCTTTAGGGGGCAACTGTTATAGACATTTTTGGGCACTGCAACCCCAAGCATAAATGTCCATAAACCAAGGGCTCCTAAGTCCCTAAAGGTGTTGTTCCAACCCCTAAAAGAACAAGGTCAACTGATTACAACATCTCCCAGAAGTTCTCCATGAAAAATTACTCAGAACTGGTCAAAACTGGACCATTTCACCTGCTCCATAGGCAAAGTGCGTTGCATCCCACCTGAATACACACAGTAGGTGCGATGCATGTCAAAAAGCCCTTCTATGGGGTGCGATGGGTGAGAAGGGACAAATGGCAGGGTCAATCCGCAAGGTGGAGGAGCATGGAATCTTCCAGAAACCTCTCCTGTGACACTTGCCTCTCTGAATTCGACCAGGGATGAGTAAGAGATCATCAATCTCCAAGTGGAATCAAGAACTATCAGAGAGAAGACACTAATCAAATCTCAAAAGCTGACTCACCTCCCTTGCAGACATCTATATATGGATCCCTCATCCCAGAGATCCTGAGGCTGGAATTTTGTATCTTGTAAGGAAGTGTTGTTGGTTTCTTGGTGCAACATCATAGTGTTGGGTGATCTAAGCTTTTCATGAGGTGAAGAAGGGCTTTCTTGCTGAGAGGATGATGCTGGGTCAGAACAATTGGTTGTAATCCTCTTTGCTCTTTCTTGATTATCAATAAAGCTATTCAAGTTTTCCTCCACATTCTTGTATGATTGATGATTTATGCATTTGTGTGGTCAATGTCCATCTGATCCTATATTGTTTATGATAATAGATCTATGTTCTTGGATAGTGTTATGCTGCTTTGATTCTACAGGTACTCTTTGAAGTTGGGTAGACAAGGAAGGGAGTGGCAAAGACCTACCAGAAGAGAGAGGAATCAAGCAAGGAACCAAGCGCAAGACAGAGGTTGGTCTCCTTATTCTTCTCTTATCTATTTCTCATAAAGGAAAACGAAAGTAGTTTTTAGTGTGTTTGTTTCTAAGGTAGCTACCAGCCTTAGTGGGACTAGCAGCTCTACCTAGACACTACTTTTCCCGATAACAACCCCCATGGGTGCTCAGACACCCCTCCCTCATGTAGGCACACCTATGACGCAGGTGTTCGCCCTATTATGTAAATTAGTGAACATAAATCATTATCTCATGAATGAAAAAAAAATATTATCATTTGTTATTTCCATGTTGCATGATCAATATTCAATTATAAACTATATTTTAACACCTAAACATTAATTTACTTAATTTTCAAAAATTCATTATGAGACTCCCTTTTGGGAACTATCTTCATGGGAAGTCATGGGCAGACATTACTTCTTTTGCATGGGAGCCCCTTGCCAAGTCGGGTTGACCGACCAACTCGTCACAAAGATGCCCCTTCCGGGCGGGCGTCCTAGCATGCCGAGCACGCGATGCCCCCAAGGGCATCGATTTCCCTATTGTTCCCAACACATGACACCCCCATGGGCGCCTGGGCACCCCACCTTTGTTCACTCATTAATGAAAACAAAATATTATAATTTCTTAGTGCCATGTTGCATTATTAATCAATTGTAAACTGAATTTTAACACCCAAAAATTACTTTAGTGAATTTTCTAAAAATCATTATGAGACCCCTTGGTGGGAACTCTATTCATGTGCAGTCATGGGGCAACCTTACTTCTTTTATGCAGGAGCCCCTTTCCAAGTCGAGTCAACCCACCAACTCATTGCATGGGTACCCCTACCAGGTGGGCACCCTAGCGTGCACAACTCACGATGCCCCCATGGGCATTGGGTGCCCTGGCGTGCACAACATGCAACACCCCCATGGGTGCTCGGGTGCCTCGCCTTCACGCGGGCACGCTGGGGGTGCAAGTGTTTGCCCTCCTGTGCAAATCACTTAACATAAATCATTAGTCAATGAAAACAAAATATTATCATTATTTCCATGCTGCATGATCAATATTCAAATATAAACCAACTTTTAACACCTAAACATTAATTTACTTAATTTTCTAAAAATAATATTTATGAGACCCCCTTGTGGGAACTCTGTTCTTGGGCAGTCATGGGTTTAAATTACTTACTTTTTTAAGGAACCCCTTTCCAACTTGGGTTGACCCACCATCTCATCACATGGGCACCCCTGCTAGGTGGGCGCCTTGGCATGCCAAGCATGCGACGCCCAGATGGGTGTCGGGTGCCTTGACGTGCCCAATATGTGATGCACCCATGGGCATCGAGCACCCTGGTGTTCCCAGTATGTGATGCCCCCATGGGAGCCCTGACTTTTTTCACTCATTAATGACAACAAAATATTATAATTGTTTAGTACATTGTTGAATAACCAATCAATTATAAACTGACTTTTAACACCCAATCATTACTTTAGTCAATTTTCTAAAAATCATTATGAGACCCCTTGGTGGGAATTATGTTCATGGGAAATCATAGGTTGAACTTCTTTTATGTGGGCACCCCATGCCAAGTCGGGTCGACCCACCAAATTGTCGCATGGGCACCCCTACTGGGTGGACATCTCGGCATGCCCATCTTGTGATGCCCATGTGTTAAAGAGAAGGATAACACAATCATCAATACATAGGAGACTAGTTTGTTCAAGACACAAACATAGGATATTAGTTTGTTCAAATTGAGACACTTTCTGAGATATATAATCACGACCATAATTAAAAACATATTAATCTTATTTTCCATTCATCATTTTAATGTCATATTTTGCATAATATACTTTAAAAACTTATTTATAATGCTCCATAAAAACCCATGATTAACCTCTAAATCCTCTAGGTCCAAATTAACCCCCTAACACCTTAACTCCATTCCCCTAAGCCCTTAAACCCCTAACCCCTAAGCCCTTAACCCCTAACCCCTAAACACTTAAACAATATCCTCATATCCCTAAGCCCATTAATTAATTAATCCCTAACTCGACCTAACCCCTTTATTGGCCCTAGCGAAAATAATCAAATAATATTTCTAGTCCACAACAAGATGATAGCATAGTTCAAACACGTCCTAAAAGAATATTTTAAAATACATTTAGAATAGAAAGATACTACCATTTACAATACAAATACATACAATCTAAAATACAATATACATATAAACATTTACAAAAACATTCTACAATACAAAGACATATAATAAATAACTCACAAATGGATGATATTCATGTCCACCTTCAGTGTGTCCATGGTCTCTACAATGTTTTTTAGCTAATGTTATTAGAATTCTCTTTGGCCTCAAGCCCCTACAATTTATACAAGGGAAATAACATTTTCCATCCTAAGAAGTCCTTGATGTCGATTCCAAGTATCCATGGTCTCCTTGAGGAATGTTATGTGACATTTTTTGTCACCAAACTTTCCATGATGATTTTGTTCAAAATTAACCTCAAAATAAGCATACAACCTTTCAAAAGAATCACAACTAATATATATGGAACTTATGTCAAAGTTATATGATGATAGGGCCTCCACACACACACACACATATATTATAATTATAATAATATATTTATATATATACTATATATATATATATATATATATATATATATATATATATATATATATATATATATATATATATATATATATATATATATATATCTATATAATATTAATATTAATATATATACATATATGTATGTATATTAATCATATATTAATAATATTATATTTAATTATAATATTAATTTTATATTTATTTTAATTAGTCAAACTGATCAAAAGCGGTCCCATATTAGATGTTGTTAGCGCAAAAATCCATTAATGATGGAATTGAATGTTATGCAATGGTTATTTACCATCTGTAGGAAATTGGACAACACATTTTCATATTGGATATAGCATTGGCTATCCGACGGTAAAAGCATTATCGTTGGTTATTCGAAGACATTTGGTATTATAGGATAACGTCTGATAATCGACAGGATAGGGCATTCCATCGAATATATGACCAATAAATAACTTCCATCATATATTTGACAATAGTCAAGATTTTATAAAAAAAAATGAAAAAAATTATTTATCTTCTAACACTTTTTCAGATTTTAGTCATTCCATTTGATTATGCCGTCAGAATATCTGCCCAAATGTAGTAGTGGAAAAATAGCCACAATTTCAATAATCCACTACATTCATTATAGAGTAATTTAATTAGCTCTAAGATTATTGCATAAAGTAAGTTATAAATGAGTAATGAAATAAAATTGATATACACACTAGTGGTAAAGTTTGTTACATGGGGAACAACTATTAATCTCAATTAATATTTATGTTGTAAGGAAAAATTACACTCTATTCAAAATATAGTCTACCAATAATTATGCCCCTACAATTATTGTTTTCGTTATTGATAATTGCATTTGATTGGTGTGCTAAAATTTATTGTCATTGTTGTGTATTACAGGATCCATATGAGGTTGTGGACATAGGATGTGGATGACATAGAACTACTAAATCGCAGAGAGGAAAGTGGTATGAAGAAGATATGATAATGGAATTTGTAGATACGAAGACAAAGCAACCTCAACCAAAGGATAAAGGTATTTATGAATTCAAAATACTAAAACATAGAGGAGAGAAAGTCAAATTTTTTTCCATGAGGCCTTTCAGGTTAAACGTATTGGTTGAAAATGCATACGAATGGTGATTACATGTGATTCTATTATTGATCCAAGGTATTTTACTTATGGATGCATCATAATTACATGAAACAAAGTTTATTAACCATGGAACTTAAAAGCACATAAAACAATGCGGAAATAACAAGATAAGCATGAAACCATGACACAAAGATTTTATTACGGAGTTCGCTCAATTTGGACTACGTCTCTAGGCCTTGCTCAATAGTGGGGAGGCCTTCATTCATTAAGTGGCATAAAAAGAGATAAAAGTACAAGAAACATTCATTTACAATACTTATACCTCCAAGCAGGAAGATGGAAGAAGAATGGAGAGCCCAACTTCTGAAACAGACAATACCACTTGAATCCTGGTGAACAATCGTGCAAAAACGCCTATCTAAACACCCAATTCGGATAATCAGGCTTTCTGTACCCTCTTGAAACCTCCCTCATGCTCAAGGTGAGGTCCTGACCTGTTGCCAGATAAGGTTACTATTGTACGCAATGATCTTCTAAATTATTGTGCCAATCTCCCCTTTTTCTGATGCGGATAGTCCTTTATATAAGCTGGCGGCTAACTCCTCAATCCCCTGGCAGTTCTAAATAAATGACAAGTATAGCAGGTGGGTTTGTTTCAATACATAGAGATTCTCGGTCCTTGAATAGTGTGTAGGTACAACCTTGGTAAACATAGTAAAAATACAAAAAAAACAGTTCCATGGACTATTTCCTACTTATCTTCTTAAACGCTCAGTAATCCCCTAATCTGACGGCTTAAACACAGAGAATCGATGCTTAACTCCTTAAACCATCGGCTTTAACGGACCCACCAGTGCTATGAATGGAGAGCAATAATTTATTAGCACCGATACAACATATCGCAAATCGCAAATCGTCGGAACATGCAGATCTTACAGTCTATGCACGTGGTGTGTGCGATATGCGATTGTGATATCATAATCGCAATCCTAACCTTCAGGGGCCAATTCTGTACTACCTTCCCTTTGCGATGTGCGATTGTGATCATTGCATCACAATCCTAACTGCCGAGGGCCGATTTGTAAACACTTGATCCACCTCTGATGCATGATATGCAATATCACAATCACAACTTGGATCCTATCGGGGCCAATTTGTAAACATTTTCCTTTTGTGATTACAATATGCGATTATTGCATCACGACTTTTCTTGCCTAGGGCTGATTTGAAATCACTGACCTCTGCCTTCTTTGATAAGCAAAATGTGGGACCAATGGCGGCCTGCCATTTGGCGCTTCCCCATTCACTGGGAGTTCTTCCACATCATCTTCTCTTGCCACTTGTCCAAGTCAAACATGAACTTTGACTTGCTCTAACTTCTTCATATGAGCTCGGATTCGAATGTCATTCACATCATTGGAATCATGATGATGAGCACTTCAATCCAATGCTAATTTTATCCAGATTCTACCACTTTGTGTTTTGAGCCTTTTTGCCATGCCATTGGTACTTTTTAGAGATCCACCTAGATCAATCCTCCCCACTAACAGCTTTTGGACCACCAAAAGCCATTTCATTCAATTGTCAAGTGAGGAAATTTCTCCCTCACTTTTTTTTCTTTCTCCATCCACCAAGATTTTCTCAGATGCATTCCTTTGAAGCTGTTGGGTAGCGGATCCCCCCATAGCAGGTTTTGGGGCTTAAAGCCTAAGTTTTGGTCAATGTGATGTAAAGACCCCACAAAATGCTGGCACGAACCGCAAAAGTCTAGGGTTGTCTACCCTAAAATAATATAATTTAATGTATGGTATGTCAGCCTACCCATGGTCCACGGACCATGGGATTGTATAAATAGAGCGAGGCTCTAAGGGTAAAATGGAGTCATAGTCTTAATTTGAGCTTTGAGAAGTGATATGGGTTTTGGATGTTGACTTAGCTTTGAGTCTGTAAGTCTGAGTCTTGGGTTGTAGTAGTAGGAAGAGGCTCTCCAGCTGAGTGTGCAGAGGCCTGGTAGAGTCCGTAGCTGTGTGCGCAGACCCTTGCAGTTGAGTGTGTAGGGAGGAGTTGGGATTGTACTTGGACAGAGAATTAATAAGAGATAAGTTGATTCTGAATTACAATTTGTTTATTACTTATGTGATATTTATGCATCTCTTTACAGTTTATGATTGCGCGCACTGGTTATAAATGTTGAATGATTAATGAATGTTGGGCCCACATAATTAAGTTAAGATCTATAATAAAACCACAGTAGAGATAAAGGATCTAGATAGCTCCTCTTCGCGCTTGTTATAGAGCTACACGGAAGCAGTCACACGAATAGCAAAGGATAGACGGCTATGTGGAGTAGCGCAAGTGCACAGGATCAGTTCACGAACTTCATAGACTCCATAAAAACATCCCTAGGGTGCGAAAACCTAGTTCCAGCACCCTCCCATACTACCTAGGGTGAGACCTCAGTCCACGTACCATGGACTATTGCCAAAACGGCCGGTAGTTTTGGGATTTGTTTGGCTAAATCACTTTTGAACCTGGGTCAGGCCCCAATAAGCCAACAAATGGTTCCATTGCTAGGACTAGGATTTTCCTAAGGGATGTCTGATGTCAGAACATTGGAATCCCACAAAGAAGGAAATTGAAGAGTGGTTGGATTAGAAGGTTCACGAGTTCGTGATACAGGAAAACAGAACTCCGCAACTATTTGAGAAAAGGTGGCTGGATCGCTATGTGTATACAGAAATCCACGATATCTTTGCATCCTTTCCATCAGAGCTATACAATTGGATCATGAGGTTAGCTGATAGCCAGGGAAGGTACAAAATCGATCAACCGATCGTGTAGACTCTGGAGTTAGTGCGCAGACTAGAGGCATCAGAAGATAAGATCACTTAAGCTGTGGACCATTGGCTTGATCGATAATAGGAGGGTTTATCACTGAGTTCACGGTAGAAATGACCGTGAGCTATAGTGAAGCAGAATGACGTTTTCTCAAGGGACTACGAGGTAGGTACATTAAATCCTTGAATACCTGGATTCAGATGCTGTTATGTGAGAAGCGGGTTATGCGAATACATTAATGTTTGGAACGATGTGGGGTGGAAAGATCTACAAAGGTATCGAGGAATTAAGAAACAGTCCCTTAATTTCACCTTTGCGTGAGAGTGAGGAAGAGCTCGCTCGAGTTTCTCTGAGAAGTGCGGTCAGTTTGATAAGGCAGCGCATTCCACAGTTATCACCTCCACTTACCCCATCACTTGCTTCACCTACTTCACCTCCATCTTCACCCACCCCTCCTCCACCAAACCTGCAGTTCAGCATGGCGAGCACGATCAAGCTACCTGTATTCAGATGAGTAGGAAATGAGGATCCGAATCAGTTCTAGTTTGTTGTAAGAGAAGTGTGGGAAGCACAAGGGGTCACGGATGACAACATCAAGAAGGCTACATTGGTGAGTGCGCTGCAAGATCACGCGTTGACATGGTATATCAAGCACTCTAATGATCACCCAAATGTAGGAATAGCGAAGATCTAGAATGAGCTAAACAGAGAATTTAGCTGGCCGAAATCAAAGACGCAGTCAATCATCGGATTTAAAGAGATTGCGATGCTTTCAGGTGAGACCCCTTGGGATCTGGATCAGTGGCTAAAGAGTATGATCCGCGAGGCTAATATGATGCTAACGGATGTGCAACACCACGTATGGTTTGTGGTGTCTTTGATACCACACTTGAGGATGGCGTTGTCACAACAGAAGCTTTCAACCTAGGCCGAAGCATTGGAAATGGGGATGAGGTTGCATGAAACACTGATACAGGATCTGGGGTTGGGAGTCCAACAAATCCACGTGCAACTATAGAATTTATGCTTGGAGATGCAGAGTTTGAAGCATGATAGGGCGCCATGGTCAGAAGTGCGCAAAGAAGTGTGGTGCATAAAATGAAAAGGCCAGGGCCATGACAAGGACCACTGTCAAGTATTCGTGAACTACTTGGCAGGAGGGGGGCTAATGCCGTTGAGACTGAAGGCACAGGAAAGGCCAAGTGCAACACCCATGCTATGGTGCACAATCTGTCAGATAGGATGAAAGCACACGATGGATAATTGTCACTTGTTACAAAAGTATACATCGACTCCCCAACAACTATTTTGTAATTTTTGTAGATCGATGGGCCATGGAAAGCGTACTTGTCGCAGCTACGAATTGATGATGGAGCGGACACCAGCCTATAGGATGCAGACGGAAATGCGAGGCCTTGACCTAGCTACGGGGATAGTGCATGCTGGATTTCAGGGCCGAGGTCGAGGACGAGGAGGAATGGGACCAGGAAGGGGCCGTGGACAACTAATCTATTACAATTGTAGAGGACTAGGGCAATACACTCGCGATTGTACCAACCCAACGAGAATATCTTGTTCATAATGTGCTCAGTTTGATCATGAAATGGTAGATTGTCCTACGTTGATCGCACAGATGCACGAGAAAGGGGTACTACAGCCTACTTCGACTCAAAATATTCAAATGATGAGGTCTGAACTATGCGAAGAAGACCCAAATGTGAATATGGTGCTCAGAAGCGGCGTGACCATAGGGGAAGATAAGGGGAAGCAGCCCGATGAAGATACATGGGTTTGCAAGGCTCCTACAAAGGAACTTGAGTTTGACTTGGAATGCGCAAAGGAGACATTTATGGAAGCTAAGAAGAGCTTCATGGAGGCCTCTACTTCAGGTAGTAAGGATGAACCAGAGCCAAGAATGGATCCTTCTATGCTTACTACCTTTTTAGAGATATGCATGAAGCTGCTACGTGACAATAGGGTAGTTAAAGGACTACAGGAGCTAATCACTTGGTGCGCAAGGTCGAGTGAACCACGCGTAGTCCAGAAAATAGGAAAACATACATCGCGCACCGGGAGGGAAATGAGATTAACGACGCAGATTGGAGAATATGAGATGGATAAGGTAATCCTAGACTTGGGTCAGACGCGAATGTGTTACCAAAGCAAACATGGGAACGCATGGGTAGGCCTGCGTTGCAGTGGTCCCCTATTCAATTACGAATGGCAAACCAACAAAAGATTTTGCCCCAGGGGAGGTTGTAAGGGGTAACAGTTGATATCGAGGGTGCGAGCATGCAGACAGACTTTGAAGTGATAGAGATTGTGGATGAAAATAATCCTTATCTCGTGTTGCTAGGAATAGACTGGGCCACTAATATGAATGGAGTCATCAACCTGAAGAAGCGGAAGATGATATTCAAGAAAAAGTCCCTACGTGTAATAGTTCTGCTAGATCCAGTCGAAAGAGCACGCTACACTGAACTTGTGCACGACGATGACAGTGAAGATGAGCTAGATTGCATTTACCAGGTCACAATGCAAGATTAGGATCGGGTGAACCCAACTGTAGATGGGAGAATCTCGTGGGAACATGACAGTTCCTGTACTTCAGATTCAGATGAAGAAGTAGAACTCTGGTAGAACCAGTTGCATGAAGTGACAATGCTGAATTGCAACATGATGATTAGATCACTGCAGTGCATGATGACAGAAGCAAGGGAACTACCAACATATGATGGGGTAACAGCGGTGGACGAATTCTTAGAAAAATTTGAAAGTGAATTACAGGAACAACAACGGTACAGTGCGCTCGAATGGGCGTTGTGCGCGACACCCGTACAATGGTGGAGTACACATCAGAAGACTATTGGAAACTAGCACGAATGTAGAAGATGGATGCGCTTATGGTTTGGAAGTCCCCAGCATCGAACGAGAGCCGGGCAGCCAGGACAAAGCAGTTTGCATGCCCACCTGTGTCAACGGATGCATATGTGTGCTGTGCAAGCACATCCTAGACTAAGGATCGGAAATAAGAACTCGACGTGGCAGCAGGGAAAGCAACGTACACCACAAATATTCCACATTGGAGCATTCACAAAGCTATGTGGAATCATGAATCGAGTTTATGTAGAATGAACTGATTGGGACCTGCATGTGCCAGCGGTCTAATGGGCCTATGGGGCCATGTGCAAGAACCTGAGCAGGAAGATGATTCCGAAGATGATGAGTAGAGTCGAGGCTGTAGCTTTGGGAAAAAATCCTCACACAATAATAATTACGATAGCATGCAAAGACCAGAGTGAAGAGATTGTGCATCCACGCGAGGACAAACATATGCAGATTTAAGAAGCTATTCAACGAGGGAACCTTGAGCTTCGAAAACTCGAAGAAGATCGGGTACGACTGAAGCAGAAACGCATATTAATGGACAAGGATATCAGAAAACTGGAAACCAAAATTTTGCAAGCATTACGCGTCGACAGAATGATGGGGCCATGTATTGGCAACCCTATCACTGCACTAGAATATTATTGCCAAGAATTTTTGGCTATACTACCATGGTTGCAACTGCACCTTATCAGACAATGTAACCAAGGAAGCACACTGCTTAAGGAAGAACGTGAGGCACTCACTAATGCGAGGATAACTAAGGAAGGCCCGCGGACTGGGTTGGAAGGTGACTTGATGCCTTTCACTAGTAGTGTGACTACTTGAATAGCCAGAGGAAGCACAATCTCAGCGCTCCCAGCAGTTGAAAGAGAGCACAGGACAATAAACAAGTCTCTAGGGGAGCTGCGCAGGAAGGAGGTTACGCGCAGGGTCAGTATGTCACAGGGGTCATGTTCACACACAAGGGGCTACGCTGTTGCGCGGGTAGGTTGGAAAGTGATCGTTGGTGTCACTGTTCATGACAAGATGTCCAATTTAACACAACGAGGAGCGGGCGATGGGCAATTAAGACACAAAGTCAAACCTAGATTTGGGGATATCTGCTGCCATTCTCGCATTAATGAGCCTAATATGGAGGGAATGGTCGAATTTGAATTCAAAAGGGCCTATACATCACAGGTGGCTCTCCACCGGACGACCCTTGGTGTTTTAGGAATTCAGTTGTTGCATTATCAAGTGGGTATGAACCTGATGAATTTGGAGGTTGTAAGAGAAAGTCTGTGGTTTGAAGCATTGCCGAAGGAGACACAAGATTCCCTGATCATCATAATGACAAAAACCAAGGGAGCTGCACAGATTTCTATGCCACTGGTAGGGGATGCACTGGAAATCCCTAAATCACCTTGGACGCCGAGGCCCAAAAAGGACCCACAGGCAGTAGGACCGGTCCGTATGTCTCCACGAAATCCACAGTTTGGTAAGTTGTCCATGAAAGAGAAGGGAAAAATGGTTAATATTGAGAGTGATGATGAAGAGGAGGATTTCCAGGCATGCATAGAAGAGATTGAACCAGAGGTAGAAATGGAGGAATACATCTAGCCAGTGCGCACCGCAGAAAAGCTGCCCAAGTATGTCCCTCCACGGAAACGGAGGATAAAAGTACCTAAAGAATTAGATGCCATTAAAAGCACACTCAAAACCTCACTCCTCCCTCAGGGAATTCCGTTTGAAGGTTCGGTTGTGGGCTGCATACCCACGATGAAGTTTGAAGACTGGGACCTCATGGATAGCGAAAAGTTCCCTCATTTGGAAACAAGCCAACTGATGGAACAAAGCAAGGAGGGGGTAGTTACAGCACTACAGCCACGGAAATGGCTGAGCGGGGTGGAGGAGGCTGGGCTAATCCACCTCCTATCGATTCCACACTTTCATCGGGCACCAATTATGATATTTGTCATCAGGCAACTGCTTTGCCTGGTGCATGATGAGTACTTATGGTTGGAGGAGCCCATTCCCATCACGTCGGAGCTTGTTCATAGGATTTCTTAGCTTCCCTGTATGGGAAGGGACCCTGTGGAAACTTGGCGATTCCAGAGGCTATGAAAAAGAAATATAAGTTGGAGAAAAAGTAGAGGGGTTACGTTATTACTAGCATTCAAGACAAAGGGGTCTGAGCCACTATCTAGTTGTTGGCAAGAAAGGTGATGAGAAAATGTTGTGGCAACAAGGTACCAACAACAGTCATCGTGCTAGCCGAGCAATGCGTAGAAGGAGTACGGTTCAACTAGGCGCAGTTCCTTTGTGAAGAGTTCTTGAAGAACTCTAAGAGGCTCAAGAGCAGGGTAATACCTTCCACTACGTGTGGTTTCTCTTATCCATCTTTTTAGTTGTAGGGGTATTGCCGAAGGATAGTCAGTTTCCTCCCCTAGACTAGGACTGGCTAGAGGCAGCAAAGTATGAGTCACTATGGGTGACGAAGGATGCCACGAATCTGTGAAACGATGGAGGTGAGTGTACGAATGTGGATCAACAAACGGCCGCGTCTATCCCCCTCGGTATATGATAGTCTATGGAGCTTTGCAGACTTTAAAGCAGATATGCACAATGTGTATAGTAGGGCACGAAAGGACCCGAAGTAGAAGTGGACCACACCCCCCTTTATCGCAATAGATGACGTTGTTTTCGCGGTGCTCAACTCATGGCCACCGGAATGGCATGCACCATATCTGACAGTATGTGATGAGGCAACAATACAAAGGTAGAAGGATGCCACCAAGCTGTTGGCACAACAGAAATGGAACGAGCAGCTCACCGAGGAGGTCAGGGTTTCCCGCGAAGCAGCGAAGGCCACCACAGAGCAGACCAAGGCCGCCGATAAAACAGCACCAGTAAGGGCCACCACAACACAAGAGGAAAGAGGCCCGGACCTGATCACAGGACAAGGGGAAAATGATACGACAGAAGGTGCCGACCTAAGCACCACTTCTACATAATTGAAATGGCCACGCGAGACGAAATGCACAGGACCACAAAAGAAGACCAAGGCTTCCAGCTTGGAGGGGGAGCCTATTACACTGACCGAGGGTGACCTGTATGACATCAGTGACACAGTCCGTGAAGTCACCAAGGAGGTGCTCTAGGAAGCAATGACAGAGTAGCAGAATGTTCTGGGGGCACTTAGGGCGCAACTCTAGGAACTTCAGGTGCGGCCCCCATAGCAGGGAACAGTAGCCATCTACAGGGCTATGGGTACATCAGCTACCGAGTAGTTTTTGCGAGCCAAAATGGCTAATACCATCGTGTTGCCGGAAGGAGCATTGACAGCGAACAACACGGAGAACAGAGCCGTGATAGGCCAGCTCAAGGGACTTGGACTAAACTTGGCTACCCTTATGCGAGAGATATTATACTAGCTGCAGGATGGAGTGACGACAGAGCTCCACTCTAGGGAAGGACGCGCAATATAGATGCTCAGTGAATAGCGAATCAACATCGAGCAACTGAGCCTCCAATGTGATGAAGCAGTAGCACAGATTCAGCAGTTGGAGAAAATCATCGAAGAAGCATGTCGCTACATCCTCGAGTTAAAGATTGTAACAAACTTACCAGTAGGGATATGGATCCACAAATTAGCCAGCGGATTTCGTGAGGCAAAGGAGGAAGCAACGAGGATCCAACTGGACCTCAACCTACAGATCGTGGAGCTGCAGCTGAAGGCACAACCCTCTACACCCCTAGACGTCAAAGAGTAGCGGCACCACGCCATTCAATTGGGGTTGGGAGCAATAGAGTGTGCCATACAGGATTGCATGGGCTTGTCAGATCAGTCACTGTTCACCCTCACTTCATTGTAGGAAGACTCAATGCTACAAAGTTTAGAGACAGAAACGTGGGAGTTGTAGCAGGCCTATGACAATGTTCAGGGGACTGCGTAGATGGTCGCCTTTACTCAACGATTGGCCAGGATGAGGGAGGCCCAGGCTCTAAAGGAACAGGTGGACGCCTCGCATCAGAAAGAAGCATTGCTTAAAGCATGCATCCAGCCTTGGCTCGAGGAAGCATTCACAGTCACCACCAAGATCGAGGGAAAGCTGGCACAGATGTAGGGCATATATGCACTCAGGCAAGGAATTGCATCTGACAATGATGCGTTGGAGAGTCGTGCACAATTGGTATAGCGGACAGCGGAGGAATGTGTGGCGGACATCAGTGAAGCGTAGAGGTTGTTGGATGAACTTCGCGCAAAGATCAATGCACTAGCTGAGTGACTCAGGACGAGTCACGATGATTGTGTTGGGGGCATGTTGGGCATCAGATCCCCCCATAGCAGGTTTTTGGGCTTAAAGCCCGAGTTTTGGTCAATGTGATGTAAAGACCCTGCAAAATGTGGGTGCAAAGTGCGACAGTCTAGGGTTGTCCGCCATAAAATAATATAATTTAATGTATGGTATCTTGGCCTACCCATGGTCCACAGACCATGGGATTGTATAAATAGAGTGAGGCTCTAAGGTTAAAAGGGAGTCATAGTCTTAGTTTGAGCTTTGAGAAGTGATATGGGTTTTGGATGCTGACTTAGCTCTGAGTCTATAAGTCTGAGTCTTGGGTTGTAGTAATAGGAAGAGGCTCTGCAGCTGAGTACACAAAGGCCTGGTAGAGTCCGCAGCTGTGTGTATGGACCCTTGCAGCTGAGTGCGCAGGGTGGAGTTGGGATTGTACTTGGACAGAGAATTAATAAGAGATAAGTTGATTTTGAATTACGGTGTGTTTATTGCTTCTATGATATTTATGCATCTATTTATAGTTTATGATCGCACACATTGGTTATAAATGTTGAATGATTAATGAATGTTGGGCCCACATAATTAAGTTAAGATCTATAATAAAACTACAATAAAGATAAAGGATCTAGATAATTCCTCTTCGCACTCGTTATAGAGCTACACGGAAGCATTCGCATGAGTAGCGAAGGATAGAGGGCTGCATGGAGCAGTGCAAGATTGGTTTGTGAACTTCCCAGACTCCATCAAGACATCCCTAGGGTGCGGAAACCTGGTTCCAGTACCCTCCCATACTACTTTGGGTGAGACCTCAGTCTGCGCACCACAGACTATTGCTGAAAGGGCTGGTAGTTTCAGGATTTGTTTGGCTAAATCACTTCTGAACTTTGGGTCAAGCCCCAATAAGCCAATAGAAGCCCACATGAATCTACTCCACCAAAAGTATTAACACATGTAGCACTTTTCCTGTGTCATCGTCAAACCACACTTTCAACCACCTGCATGCAAAAATGGTACATCCTTTGCAATCATATACAAACCATACATGACTCAAACGACCCCTCACTTGCAATATTTTATAGCACACGCTCTTTGGCAATGGATTTCATAATAAAAACCAATACCTCAACTACTCATAATAAAAGGACACAAACATCATCGTTACATTTTTAAGTGATGGGAAACACATCATCACTTTTACATTTATTTGCAATGCATGACTTACAAATAGTGGCCATAATAGGCTATTGCATCTAAAAAAGCCATATTTAACTTAATAAAGAAGACCACCATGAATGTGGTGGGTTCGTTTGTTGAACATTTTCACCTGTTGGCTTCTTTATCGATGCCTTCTCAGTATGGAGCATATGACATGCTGCTCCTTGGTGCCCCACTTCCTTGTAGTGACTACAACGATTCTTTCTCCTCTAAACTTTCTAGGTGGTCTTGGAGCGTTTTCCCCTGGTGTTCCTCTAATAAGTGTTCATGGAGCCCTCACTATCACTGGAATGTGAGGTAGCGATCTCATCATCCGTCGTTGGTTGCTCACTAGCTGTTTTGGAGCATTCCCAAAATTCCTTCCTGACATACCCAAGTCTTGCATGATGAGGAAATTCCTCTACTTTGATGGGGTTTATGATGCCTTGGCCATTAATGCTGAGGCCCTTCCCCTCATACCCCATTCTCCTTAACAATTTGGAGCTGATACCTGTAGTATGTTTTTCAAAAGAAGTGAAATCATCATCAGGAAAGGTACATGAAATCAAAGAGTCACTTTTTACCTCAAGGTGGTTATGCCGCAGCTTTTCTAAGGACTTGTCCTTAACCTGTAATTGGAATAGAAACCTTTGTTTCTCCTTCTTTGCTTCCTGTAGGAGTCTCCTTAGCTCAACATTCTCTACTTGAATGCTTTGGTTGATCTCCTCAAGTTCCTGGAGTCATGCCACATTGGGTGTCCTTTTCATCTTTGGTACAATATCTATTGAAAATTTTGTGTCATCGCCCGAATCGGAACCCAAATCGATGGGTCCATCTGCTGCAATCCCAAGAGCTGCAATCTTCCTTTCATCATAGGAATCTAACCTTAGGTCAATTGGTATACCTCGTGCAAATCTCACAACTATGACCTTCTCATCTTCCTCTGATTTAGACTCGTGATCTTATTGCATGGTGGAAACTGTATTATGACTCTCCTTTCTGTCATTCCTCTTAGGTCTCAGCTCAGGGTGCAATTTCCAGCAATTCTCTTCATCGTGTCCCGCTTTCTCACAATGTGTACAAGAGGGCTTTGCCCCTCTTCTCTTGGTTGTTGCAGATCTTTTTGGTTGGTCATTTTGTTCATGTGCCCCCTTTGTTACACTAAAAAATGTCACCATGACTATTTGTAGTTAGTATGGCTCCATCAACTGTCATACTATCCTCCTTGGCAAGCCTCATACCTCTGCTCTCCATGTCAAACTCCAAAGAAGAGAGAAAGTCATTAAAAATCTATATATCTCTGGGTACGCAGTTTCTCTTAGCTTTACCTGCGTGTACGCACCCCAAGTTCACAATACCTGCGTACTTGTACGCTCTGTCTGTAAAGCAATGGGTGCGTACTCCTGTAAAGGTCAAAAGGTGCAAGTTTCACTCCAAAAAGTTACTTGTGGTCATTTCTAGAGCATTCTAGAAGCTTGTTTGACGTGTATGAAGCGCCTCCAGATGGTTCATGTATCCCTACCAAAGAGGAACTTATCCCATCAAGAGGGGAGCTATCCCATCCAAAGAGGGGCTTATCCCATTGATGGTGGACCTGAATAACTTCCTCTAGAGCACTATAAATATAGGCATTGGGCCAGAAGGAGGGGAGGTTAAAAGCTAAACATTCTTAAGGGTAGATGCTGTTTGAATTAGGACTTCCTTGTAGAAGCTTGTGAGGAGAGATTCCCATCCTTTCTTGTTTCATTTGGAAGTGGGTGAGCTTATCAAAGTAAAGGAAAACTCTTGCTCGACCCTGGGAGGGACCTGCACAACACCAAGGCTCAGGTTGTAATGGTTTCTTTTGTTTCCTATTAATACAAATAAGTCCATTCTTCTCAACAATTTGTTATTTATGAGTTGTTTCATATACTCCTTGGTCTGTATGTTAAATATGTTTTGTTTTATGAGATATTCAGGTGCTATTTAATCGTTTGATTGTTAGTAATGCAGGTTTCGAAGAGAAGGAGGAGCTCATCCGGATCGACGAGGCTGGACTACTACAACAGCGTTGGATTACAGGTAGGATCTAAACACTTGATTTCTCATATGGTAAATGCATATTTAGAGAAGGATTGCTCTTAATTGTCTTGTTTGTCACTAGAAAGCCTTAAGCTTCTAGGGAGGTTGGTTGTGTCCGCACTATCGACTCTTTCCGCCTGACAAAATGGCGACTCCGCTGGGGAACTCCATTGATGTGAATGTTTTTTCCTTTGTATGAAACTTTGATCTGAGAAAAGTCGTTTGTTTTCTGGTTTTTGGCTGTCTGACTGTGTTTTTGGGTGGGCTAGCTTAGGGTTAAATTAGATTTTAGTTTTTCTTTGTTTTGCTAGAAGTACGCAGCCTCTGAGTTGAGCACAGTGCGTACCTGTACGCACTGTAGCTTTGTGCACAGAGCGTACCCGCACCTGTGCAAACAGGTCGCCTGCGTACCCTGTCAAAATTAAGAAAATTTCAATTTTCTCCTTTTTGCCTTTTAGTTTTTGCTTTTAATTTGTTTTTTCTGCCCAGATCCACTGGTTTTCTGCCATAAATCTTCACCTAAGCTTGTTTCGTCAGTGTCGAGAGTTTTAGTGAAATTCATAGAGATTTTGCCTTAGGGTTTGATTTTTAAACTGGTCCTGTAGTGACTTTGGCGTTAGAGGTTGTCAAACTTTGGATCTCCCTGGTTTTGTTCAACCCTCTTAGGAGTCGGGCCTGTTATAGAATTCATCCTTATGAGAGACCTACCTTTGTGTCTTCTCTTAGCAAATCTCGAAAAAGTTTGTTGATTGAACTTTGAATTTTATTCTTGAGAAAAAGAACAAAAAGATCTTGATTTTTGTTTTTGACTAGTTTTTGGTTTTGCATTAACTAGTCCTTAGTTGCATTTTGACTGAGTAAAACATCCAGGAATCATCTTTAGTAGGCTTTTGCCTCGTTTGATTTAGTTTTTAGGTGCATTTCTCTAGATTTTCTTTTGAGTGAAATTGAGTTGATTTGATTGCCATAGCTTTTTTAACTTTGATTTTTGTTAAAGTAAGTTTTACATGCTTTATTAATTAGGAAAAAATACAAAAATATCTTTTGAAGGAAAGTTTGCTTTGGTAGCATTTGAGTCTTTGAAAGAGAAAAGGAATTTTCGTAGAATAATTAGTGGTCATGTGTTGTATGTTTTGGAAAAGATAAAGAAATTGTTTCTTTGATTGTCTTTGCCAAGAAAGTTGTCTTTTATAAATTTTGCATTCTCCAACTCTCTTAGCTAGGGAATTCATTGAAAAAGAAAAATTAGTACAAGTCATCCTAAGTGCATCTTTTTAGTGGATTTGAGTCGAGTCTACACACCATCAGTTTCATCTCCGCTACCTTTTGTCTTAAAGAAAAGCCATAAAAAATTAACGCTTAAAGTAAAATCAACTTAGTAACTTTTTATTTACTAGGGCTCTGAAACACCAATATAGATCAGGCTAGTGTCTTGGAGTAGGAGAGTAATTAACTCTCCAAGACAGCAAAACCAAACAAGTAGCTTATCTTGTGGTAGGATAAATCCAACTGTTGCATTTATACTCTGGGAAAGCTCCTCTTAAAGGAGAAGCACGAGCTCGTGTCCGAACCAGTGAGGGGATCAATCCCCCCTCGTTGGGAACGACGCCAGACACGCACGTATTACAAACGGTAAACCTCGGATTAACCATTGTCGAGGAGCCAGGGGTCACTTGTCGGTAAACCTTGGATTATTGTCAAGGAGCTGGCAAGGGGATTGAGCTTGATACTCTGCCCTTGCGTGCTGTCGGAGTGTAGACTGTTCCCCCAGGTGTATTTGTTGCTGTTGGTAACCTTAGTGACCATTATCTTTAGGATTCTACCCGAGGTGACGGTGGAGGGAAGATCCCACTGTACCTGGAGCAGACGTCGGCTAGACTCACTTAGATTTTCCAGGGGGTTCACTTCACTCGAGACGGTTAAAGTGGAGGAACTTGTGCTGGTCTATTCGTTAAGCAGGTTGCCGGGGTAACTGTTCCACCCTCCACTTCTGTACTGAATTCGGCGATGTTGGGCTTCATCACCAACTAGTGTTTTCGGTCCGGAAGGCTACTGTTTGTGTATGGTTTGACGCCCTATATTCTTTAGGCGTATGATTCAAATTTGTTTGGTTCTTTAGAGACTTTAGGTGGTTTGCTTTGAGATTTTACTTTGTTTGCGTGTGCAGTAGTTAAAAGTTTTAACTGTGGCGGAATTACCAAGACAGTCCCGTAGACTTTGGGGCAAGTCTCCTGAAATTGTTACCGTGGCCGATTTGTTGAGGAAGTCCCGTAGATTGCGGGGCGAACCTCCTGAAGAGGTCCCGAGTCATTACGAAGGTTTGAAAGTCCTTGTAACTCCTCCTAGTGGCAGTAAAGTAGGTTCACCTGAAGAAGGAGAATCATCGTTGGTAGTCCATCCAGATTACCAAGGTCTAGAAACAGGTTATAATCCCGAAGCAGTTTCAGTTTCCGAGCTTGCTGGTAGTTTTTCATCTACTAGTGATATAGGCGAAGAACCTGAAGTATCTGAACCTGTTACTCCAACTTCTAGTGCACCTGATTCACCTAGGGTAGAAAGAGTTATCACCAAAAACCTTCCTGCTGGTTTGATAGCTATTGAAGAACTTGCTCCAGAGGAAGAATTTGGCGTTTCTACCCTTGAAGATCAACCTAATATTGATCTAAGGGAGCGTGAATCCATCTTTTACAGTCCTCCTAGAAGTACTACTTGGTACCTTTCGTTAACCAATTATTTATACAACTCAGGGATAAGTTTTTCTCCACCTCGTACTCCTTTTCCTCCTGGAGGTATTTATACTCCTGTAAATATGTCGGGTCAGTCGTCCGTGTTCACTCAATCTCCTGAATCTTTCTTGTATGGTGGTCCTTCTGTTCCCTCTGGGTATCAGTCATTGTCTGGTACTTTTGCGGGAGCATCTCCTCAACCCGTTGAACATGGGTTATTAGCTGGAAACAATGGTAATAGACCGTTGGGTGTAGGAGACATTTATATGATGTCAGGTTCAGTTCCCGGTTCTCAACCTCAAGGTGGCCAATTACCGCCTGGGGGGCAGCCTCAATTAACACCTGGGGGGCAACCTCAAGGACAGTATGTACCCATAGTACAATACATTCCTCAAGGTCAACCCCAGCCTCAATATGTACCGTAGGGTCAACCTCAGTATCAATATTTACCTCAAGGGTATCAACCTCAAGGTCAAGGTCAACCCCAGTATCAGTATTTACCTCAAGGGTATCAACCTCAAGGTCAATACTCGAGTCAAGGTTATCAACCACCTCAAGGTCAATCATATGTTCGAGGTACGGGAACTGTGCCTTTCAGTTATCAATCCTACCCTCAATCCAGTTATGGATCTCAATATCCTCAACCTGTCATGGGTCAATACCTCGGAATGAACATAGTGTGGGATCCATCGCAAGTTCAACAGGTATTGCAGCCAAGTGTACAGTTGTCATCTCAAGCTGGACAACCCTTTGTTGCTGGTCCATCCCAGCAACCAGTCCAGTCTAATGTTCAAACTTCTATACCTTCGGTAGTTACTTAGTCGCCAATTGCACCTAGTACTCCATCTCAAACGACTGCTGCAACTACCGCAACATCTGTTTCTTCCACCGCACTTACTTCTGGAGTATCGACAGCTCCGGTTTCTACTGTCTCTGCCTCTACTCCGCAGACATCTTTACCATTGTTTGGATCCACGATTCAAACTACGGTTCAGATGCCTGTGGGGCAGCCTGGTTTAAGTACGGTTGTCACTAGTCAACCACAATTTGTTTATCAACCGTACCAGGGACAGTACCAATACGGGCCTGCTGTCCAACAACCGGTTTACCAGTATCAACCGTATCCTGGGTACACTTATCAACAACCTCAGCAACCCCAGTACGGTCCGGTTAATCCTGGTTTTCCAGGAGGATACAATATCCCGAATGCAATTCCTGTTCCAAGTTATCCTGGATATCCTCCTCCTGGGACTGGTCTTGTGACCCAGAGTTTTAGGGATCCTAATCGGCAATTGCCGTTTATCGCAACTTTGGATTTACCAGACTTGACGCGCCTAACGAACGATCCAATAAATTATCTTCCGTTCTGGCCGCCAATGCTAAATAAGTTGCCCAGTGACATACCCAAGTTCGAAGGTAAGTCTGGAGAGGATCCATCAAATCACGTGATGACTTACCACCTCTGGTGTGCTTCAAATTCTATCTCGGATGATTCGATCCGTTTACGTCTTTTTCAGTGTACGCTCATTGGTCTCGCGACCAAGTGGTACATTGAGTTACCACGGGCCTCTTTTTATAATTTTAGTCAGTTAGCTACCTCGTTCTTAACACATTTTCAGTTGCCGGTCAGGTATGATAATGGCACCGAGTTATTAACTTCGTTAAAACAGTCGACGTCCACTTATATTTCCGATCATATTCATGAATGGAGACGTCGAAGGCGATTAGTGAAAGTTTTTATCTCGGACCAAATCTTAGCTGAATGGTTTGTTAAATCATTATTACCGAAGATTACTGAAGACGTAGCTAAAGCCGGAGTAGTTACTGAAGAGCAAGTAATTGCTCAAGCGCAGTACCTTGACTTAGTTTATACTCAGTCGGGTACGTTACACGAAAAGATCCCAGATCTCCCAAAGTCAAATCAAATTGCTGCTGCTCCTTCGGGGTCTCATGCTGCTGATGGCATGATTGGTACGGTAAATACTAAAAGCAAGAAGAAGTCTTCAAAGAATTCTTCGCCCATTATAACCTTACCAGACTCCCCGACAGGAGAATCTTCTCCTGAAATTTCCGCTGATATACACGCTGTAGAATCATCTACGGCTAAATAAAAAAACGGTGGGAAAAAGAAAGGCAAGAAGAAGGATAAAGCAGACAAGGCTCCAAAGGAGAAAAAAGAAAAGTCGGAAACCAATGACGAAAAGCGCAAACCTCGATATCCTTGTCTTATTTGTGAAGAGGATAATTTTACAAGAGACTGCCCTCATCGGGCCGAGGTTGTGAAAATCGTCAAGGGTTCCCCAACTCCTGCTGTTTTGAAAGATCCATTTCCAAAGCAGGAGAGTAAGATGATAGGTTCTTCCTCGAGTGCCAGTGAAGAACCCATATTGATGATGTCTCATGTACAGATTGCGACTCGATCTCACGATTATGGTAGTAAAAGTCCTGTTGATGGATCGAAAGAAGCAGAATCTTCTCAATCAAATCCATCAACCTCAGCTCCCGGTTCCGATCCACTACAGATCAAGAAACCTAACCCTGACTTAGTAATCAAACCGCCTGCCAAGGGTGTACTTCGAAGGTCTGCTTTCAATCCACATGCGAGAGCAGCCCAGAATTACAACATTGTTGAGGATTTAGCTGTTTCACCCTCAGTAATGTCGGCTTTAGAAGTGCTGTAATCATGCCCAGCACAACGAAAATTACTTTTGTCGGCTATAGGAGCTGTTGATGTTCAGGACCCGAACCTGATAATCTTTGATCTAGAAAATAGTACACCGCGTCTCCCTCATCAGATGGCTTTCCAGATTCCAGTGATAGTAAAAAACAGGCCTATTCATCAGACTGTAATTGATGAGGGAGCTTCCACGTGTATTATGTCGATTCAGTGTTGGAGATCACTTGGTTCTCCTTCACTGAACCAATCCCCGACAATTCTTAAGGCCTTTGATGGCCGTGGGTTCCATCCGTTTGGCATTTTACAGGATTTGCCTATAGGGGTTGAAGGAAAAACCGTTAGTCTGGATGTGGAGGTGGTTGATGCCCCTCTAGACTACAACCTTCTCTTGGGTTGAAGTTGGTCTTACGCTATGACAGCGGTCGTCTCATCGGTCTTCAGAGTTATAAAGTTTCCACATAATGGCAAGATCGTGACAATAGACCAGCTGACTTTCTTTTCATCCGACCCAGCCTCTTCAGAGAGTATCCAGCATGTTGGTAAAACGACTATCCCTTATAAGGATGTTGGCGTAGGATTAGTTAAAGATTCCGGTTTACTGGGAACTTTTCCTTTTCCTCCAATCAACGCAGACCCTTCATTCGCATTCATTCATATGATTACGTCAGATACTATTATTTACGATGATCCTTGGATTGTCCCATCTGAATCTGAGATAGACTCATTCGGTGATGCTATGCCTTTGAGTCCATATGAAATTGCTTATGAAGCCGTGCAGTCTTTTACCGACTCGCGTTCAACCCAAATCGACCAAATGAATGTGGTCGATGAAGAATCACTTTTCACATCAACCTCAGAATGGATAACGTTTCCCGAAGTCGTGTCATCTGATGAGCAACTTCGCGAAATCCTAAGCGTAGACGATCTACCATGGGAAGATCTCCATCATAGATATTCGTTTTTACCTGAGGATGATGGCTTTGATAATGATTTTTCATCAATCTTTACGGCTGAATATGTCAAGGACGCTCAGAATCCCATGAAACATCCTGATTCAGAGTTGAATTTGGGAAACATTTCCCAAACTATTGCCATTGACATTTCAGTCAAAGCTGGAATTGTTGAGAACATTCATATAGGCGCCTCGTGTAGAGATGACGAAATTCAAACATACAAGGCCCTATTTCAAGAATTCCGTGACGTGTTTGCTTGGTCCTATGAGGAAATGCCAGGAATTGATCCCTCCATTGTTGTTCATGAGATCAAGACTTACCCGGATGCTAAACCCGTTCGGCAACGTCTGCGTCAGATACACCCTCGGAAAGCGGCTGCGATTAAAGCAGAGGTTGAGAAGCTGTTGAAAGCAGGTTTCATTTATCCGATCCCGTTAATGGATTGGGTATCGAATATTGTTCCGGTTAACAAGAAACAAGGAACAATAAGAATATGCATCGACTATAGGGATATTAATCGTGCTTGTCCGAAAGACAACTATCCCATGCCCTATATCGATCAAATAATTGATGATTGTGCCGGCAGTGAAATATTTTCCTTTATGGACGGTTTTTCCGGTTACAATCAAATCAATATTCTACCTGCCGATCAACCAAAAACGGCTTTCATTTGTCCATGGGGGACATTTGCTTATTGCAAACTACCTTTTGGGCTTAAGAATGCCGGAGCCACTTTTCAAAGGGCAATGTCTTATGCATTTCATGACATCAAACACATTGTGCAACCGTATCTCGATGATTTGCCTACTCATTCTTTACATCGAGCTAATCACCTTGTCCATTTACGAGCAATCTTCATGAGGTGTAGGCATTATCGTATACGTTTGAACCCACACAAATGTGTCTTCTGTATAGAAGTGGGAAGATTGCTGGGATTTGTAGTTTCAAAAGCCGGCATTCGCGTCGATCCCTCGAAGGTAGAAGCTATCATCAAATTGCCTCCTCCTTCGAGTCTTCGCCAACTCCAAAGTTTGCAAGGGAAAGCAAACTTTTTACGTCGATTCATTCCGAACTACGCCGAGGTCACTAAGGGTTTTACCCGGTTGTTGAAACAAAATGCTCAATTTTCTTGGGATGAGATAGCTCAGAAATCTTTTGATGCACTCAAGCACGCGTTGACCCATGCACCGTTGCTGCATCCTCCCAACTACAATCAGGATTACTTCTTATACCTCGCCGCTTCGCATTCCACCATTGGAATGGTGTTAGTTCAGGAAGACGAAGTCGGAACGGAACATGTGATATATTATCTTAGTAGGACGTTAAATCCCACTGAGCTAAAATATTCGCATGTGGAGAAATTGGCCCTGGCAGCCGTTCAGGCTGTCCAACGTTTTCGTCATTACATTCTTCTCCGTAAAACTACAGTCATTTCGGATTGCAACTCTATGATCTACATTTTGACTAAACAATTGCTAGGGGGCAAGTACTCTAAATGGATCATTATCCTGCAAGAGTTCGACTTAGAGTTTGAAAAATCTAAGTCTAAGAAATCTTTAGTCTTTGCAGAGTTGATGTGTGACTTCCCGCGTGCTGACACGGAAACTGTGGCAGAGGAACCCATTGCGGACGAATCTTTGTTTCTCATCAGCACTTTAGATCCGTGGTATGGGGATATAATCATCTATCTCCAAACCCAATCCTTTCGGCCCGAAGCTTCCAAGTTGGAACGTCGGAAAATTCGATTTCAGTCCCAACAGTACAAAATTATTGAAGATACTCTTTATCGTCGTGGGGCGGACTTGGTTTTTCGTCGTTGCTTAACTCACGAAGAGGCAGAAAGGGTTATGAATGACTGTCATTCTGGAGTGTGTGGCGGTCATATGTTGCGTGCTGGCTACTTCTGGCCGTCCATGTTTAAAGATTGTATCATTGCGGTCCGAAAATGCCACAACTGTCAAGTGTTTGATCGCAAGATGCGCGCACCACCTGCTCCTCTCCACCCTATAATTTCCGTTGGTCCTTTTGCCAAATGGGGTATTGACTATATTACATGTAACCCTCACTCGGCCGGGGGGCATGCGTATATCATCCTTGCGGTTGATTATTTTACTAAGTGGGCCGAGGCGATGCCTACATTCGAGGCTGACGGCAAGACAGCTGCAATTTTCGTATTCAATCACATTATTGCTAGGTTTGGTGTCCCGCAAGCGATAATCACTGACCATGGGCGCCATTTTCGAAACATTATGATGACAGAACTTACAGGCCAGCTTGGTTTACGTCATGATAGTTCTACTCCTTATTATCCCCAAGCAAACGGTTTGGTTGAGTCCATCAACAAAGTTCTAGTTATCATGATCCGACGAATTATTGGTATTCATCGGTCGAATTGGCACAACATGTTATTTTCAGCGCTTTGGGCGTACCGAACCTCAGTAAAAACATCAACAGGGTTCACTCCTTTCCAACTAGTTTATGGTTTGGAAGCTGTGCTTCCCATTGAATGCGAAATCCCGTCACTTCAAATGGCTATCGAATTACTTCCATCTACTTCCGAAGAGGAGAGATGTTTATTATACTTAGCTAAATTAGATGAGACTCGACGTGACGCTGCTTTGGCAATCGAGACTGACGCAAAACGAACGAAAGCTCCGTATGATCGCAACGTGACCCCTCGTAATTTTTCGGAAGGAGACCTAGTGCTATTATATGAGCAAGCTAACGATAAATTAGGTGCTGGAAAATTCGTTCCTATGTGGCATGGACCCTACATTGTTAAGCGAAAGCTAGCAAAAGGGGCCTATGAGCTGGTAGATTTTGATGGGGACTCTTTGGGTAAACCCAGAAATGGAATTTACCTAAAGAGGTATTATGCTTAAATGATGGGTGTGGAGATTTTAGTTAGGTTAGTTAGGTTAATTTTTCTTTCTAGCTGGTGTGTTTTTTAGTTTAGACAGTGTGCTTAGCTTAGAAAGTGTGTTTTCGTCGTTATTCTGGCTTATCTTGGTTCTACTCTTGATATTGCAGATGTCGACGCCTCTCCAAACGTACATTGGATTCGCTGATGGTGCTTGTCGTAGTACACGGAATATCTCTTCCGCAGCTTGAGTTATCTATTCGCCCTCTGATGAGTTAGTTTCTATGCATGGGGTGAGCCTCGGTCAAACAACAAACAACATTGCAGAATACAGTGCAGTGATTGAGTTATTATCTGAATCTATTTCATTTGGGATTCAGAGTTTGATAGTGAGGTTAGATTCTGAACTCGTTGTATTACAGCTTAATAGAGTATATGCCATTAGAAATCTAGTGTTATTAAGGTTATTTTTGAGAGTGCGCCTCTTGGAACGTGAATTTGATTACATTGAATATCAACATATTCCAAGGTCATTAAATACATTAGCAGATGCAATTGCTTCTCGAATGTTAGAAAGACATTTGCAATAATCATAAATGTAAATTTAAAAACATTTCATCACACATGTTTAACAAGATAAGCCGGTAATAATGATATATATATAGATAGGAGTGTGTCAAAATATACATCGTCTTCGATCATAGGTTGAAAAACACCTTATGATCGGCAAAAATGATAAGTACAAAAAACCAAAATGTCACATGTGTCTACAAAAGTGACTAGCCAATCACTGGTGGTGCTCTCTATACGAGACCACTGCCCGCGCTACCCTACACAGGAACCTCCTGAAAGGTCCTGGGACTGCGACCACATAGCGCTGAAGTCGGATAGGAATATCGTCTATAGTCGTCTCTGGTATGTCCGCCGTAAGACGCTCTAGGTCCTGTTCCAACTCGGCTAAGGTCTCTGCAGCCGCATCCTGTGGGGCTGGTGCTGGTGCCACTGGTACTCTTCTCTCGAATGGCCGGAGATTGGCCGAACGCTGTGGACCTACATCTGCATTTTGAAAATTGTCACTGTCAGTTTTGAGACGATATAAAAAGCAAAAAAAATATAGATAATTTAAAAACTTGTGAAAAATGAAGTACCTCTGTTGTCCCATTGTTCTCCCTATGGAAGAACCATGTCCAGATCACCATGAAAATCCACTCTGGCATAAGGAAAATCCTGTATCGCAAAGACCTGGTCCTCCAACCAGTGAAAATAACCCGCATGAAATCGGACAACTCCCGCTCCCTCATCAGGATGTTGGGCCATCACTGCAATCCATCGCATCAACTTTGGCTCCCGAGGAGGCCCAACTGCAACAGTGAGATGCTGTGGGATCAGCATTGGAACCCTCTCTAGGGAAAAGCTCACAACTAGAGGCCCATACCCAAAGGTCTTTAATTGCCCGTTCTTTGCCCTAGTCAGTTGGCCCTTCATATTGGCCAACATAGCGTCGCACCAGTTGAAAATGGTGCCTCGGTAACAATCAATCGCCATCCGCATTTGGGACCCAGTGGCAATATGCAAAGCGGCTGCGCCGCAGAGTCTGGTAACTGTAAAGGCAATTACCATAAGTTCAGGTAGGGATATGTATTTGATTTCTATCCCTTTCTCCTGGTGCTGATTATTGCACCACTCTAGCCGGAGACTAGCAAGGGATTGGCCACCCGGCCTAGTCCCGGACAGAGTCAATTGATCGCCCCTATTAGGCAAACCAGTGAGAAAATATATGTTTGAGGGCTCTATCTCGAGCTAGTGCCCTTCGATGTAAAAACATTGATCCTGAACGTTCCACCTTTCAACCAGCCATTCTAAGAATCGCACCTGGGCCCTCATGCCAGGTATGGCCCAGTATTTGTAGAGACCGCATGCCTTCAAAACCTCAATGGAAGGTGGATGATCTATTGCGGCCAAATCGACATCTTCGTGTTATCTTTCGCGCCAATCAAGCATGGTGGGCAATCTACACACCAGAAAACATTCATTAGAATTCATTAAATCAAGAACTGATGGTTAGGTTTTGAGTTTGGGGTTTTGAAAATCACTTTGCGTGGAGTATGCACCCCGTGTTCAGAAAACAGAGCGTGGGTACGCAGCTGTTCTGAAGGTGGGCTGCGTACCCCGACCATTTTCCCAATGGAGAAAATGTCGGGGTACGCAGGTTACCCATGGGGCACCTGCGTACCCCGAAAAGCGCATCTTGAAACCCCAAAGCCCCCAAAAAATCAAACTAGGGCTTAAAATGAAATTCTAAACGGATGAAAACAAAGAGGAGGATGTTGTGAAATACCTGAAAGAGACGGTGCTCGATTCCGACGGTCGGATTCTCCGCAAAGTCCACGGGAAGTTTCTTGTCAAAAGCCCTTTTCTCTCCCTCAACAGTAAAATGGTAAAAATGACATGGTAAAAAGTCTTTTTATAGGTTTTTTGGATAAATGAATGCTAAGTTTGTTTATTTTTCACCGTGAAAGGATATTTTTCAATGTATTTTTGCCTATCTTAAATAGGTATGAGTAATGTGTTGTTTTTGTGTAGGACAAAAGGACTTTAGGGTAAATTATCATTTTTCATGAACCAAAACATCAGAGTCATCTTTTAAGCCCTTTTCTGACTCCTAAAACATGAAGAGATTGCCGAGTGTTTCTTTTACACTCGTTAAAACGGAATTAAAAGATGGTCCCCTTATAGCCCTTTTCTGACCGTAAAAAATAGGAAAATATCGTCAGGTTTTTGTCGTTTCAAACTCGATACTGGAAATAAAACGACGTGTCCTTGATCGCTTTTTACATTTCAGGTCAAAGGCACTAATCATGAAAGTACTCCTTGGTCGCAAGATCAAGCGGTTCTCTCAGGTATTATTTTATACTTTTTCGGGCTTGGGAGACACAAATTTACGAAAAAGTTCAACTTGGAGTCTTCTTTAGTTTTTTCAGACTCTCTAAAATTGAAAAACGCCGAGTTTCTCCTATACTGGACTCGTTAAAATTTCACAGTAAAGGACCTGTTCGATTACAAACAGGAACGGACCACTCCTTCTTAGGGTTCGAATCAAAACTAAGTTGGACTCATCCGAAGGATCATCTTATAATCAAGCATATGTTATCCTCCTCAAGCTTGTAAAAAATAAAGAGGTACTTGCCAGAAATGGTGGGGGAAAAGAGAGAAGAATGAGCCTATTTGTTATCCTTTGTTACAGAAAAACCTTATTACCACTCTTGAACACGACACTTTTCATTCACCTGGGTTGGGAAATCCTTTGCCTTAAAGTTGATTAAACCACTTTGAAAGTCTTCAACCGTTTCTGGGTATTAACTTTGGGTCAATCGTCACCAAGCCATCTGTCGTGTCGTTATGTGTTCAAGAGGTCTCTGCAAATAAACCATTCATATGCAAAATACTTGTCATCCATTTTGACCATCCCTGAGTCAGTCCTTACAGCAACATTTCTTCAACTTGAACTATGATTTCGTGTTGTGGGCTTGCCTACAACGAGTCGCTTTCTATCGACATCAGCACATTATCTAGAAACATGACTTAGAAATCATCAGTACCTTGAAGTCTGCATGCATCAATGGCAGGTTTCTCGCCTTTGACGATAGTTTACATCATTGACTTTCGATCGAAGGATTCCGTGACGTGTTCGACATCAACCCATTCATTCGCATCTCATGGATTGTACTGGGTACTTTGAGAACCATTGACATCACTGGTGGTCTCTCTCACGCTTGTTAACAGTTTACATCATTGACTGGTAATCAAGTGGTTTCTACCATGTTCGACATCAACTCATTTATTCGCATGGATAGAATCGTACCAATTCGGGAAGTAGAAATGAAGACCCTGGATCTAGTTTCCACCATCCAGGCTGCGAGGAGTTTTGTATTCATTATACAGTAGACTAATCATAAACAGATGGCTGCGTCCATACTGTGTCTACAAGAGTCTATGATTATTATGTACTGCAAAATCATTCCTGTATCAGAGCAGTAGATAGTCAATTAGTTAAAGTTTTCAATCTGAGTATGGGAATGCCTACCTCAGCAATGATATGATCTTATATATGTATTTTGTGTTGAATACTTGCAGGTTTCGACTGGGCTCTCCACAAGATAATCCTTGAAATGATAAAGTACTTCACCCTTCCTAGATGATATAAAACCCTAATCTACTACAGGCTTCGCACTTTAGGGGGCAATCTGTTACACTAAAAAATGTCACCATGACTATTTGCAGTTAGTATGGCTCCATCAACTGTCATACTATCCTCCTTGGCAAGTCTCATACCTCTGCTCTCCATGTCAAACTCCAAAGAAGAGAGAAAGTCATTAAAAATATATATATCTCTGGGTACGCAGTTTCTCTTAGCCTTACCTGCGTGTACGCACCCCAAGTTCACAATACCTGCGTACTTGTACGCTCTGTCTGTAAAGCAATGGGTGCGTACTCCTGTAAAGGTCAAAAGGCGCAAGTTTCACTCCAAAAAGTTACTTGTGGTCATTTCTAGAGCATTCTAGAAGCTTGTTTGACGTGTATGAAGCGCCTCCAGATGGTTCATGTATCCCTACCAAAGAGGAACTTATCCCATCAAGAGGGGAGCTATCCCATCCAAAGAGGGGCTTATCCCATTGATGGTGGACCTGAATAACTTCCTCTAGAGCACTATAAATACAGGCATTGGGCCAGAAGGAGGGGAGGTTAAAAGCTGAACATTCCTAAGGGTAGATGCTGCTAGAATTAGGACTTCCTTGTAGAAGCTTGTGAGGAGAGATTCCCATCCTTTCTTGTTTCATTTGGAAGTGGGTGAGCTTATCAAAGTAAAGGAAAACTCTTGTTGGACCCTGGGAGGGACCTGCACAACACCAAGGCTCAGGTTGTAATGGTTTCTTTTGTTTCCTATTAATACAAATAAGTCCATTTTTCTCAACAATTTGTTATTTATGAGTTGTTTCATATACTCCTTGGTCTGTATGTTAAATATGTTTTGTTTTATGAGATATTCAGGTGCTATTTAATCGTTTGATTGTTAGTGAATGCAGGTTTCGAAGAGAAGGAGGAGCTCATCCGGATCGACGAGGCTGGACTACTACAACAGCGTTGGATTACAGGTAGGATCTAAACACTTGATTTCTCATATGGTAAATGCATATTTAGAGAAGGATTGCTCTTAATTGTCTTGTTTGTCACTAGAAAGCCTTAAGCTTCTAGGGAGGTTGGTTGTGTCCGCACTATCGACTCTTTCCGCCTGACACCCTTGATTTCAAGATGCATGGCCTTCACACTGGACTCATCGATAGTATCATGCTCAAATAATAATAATGAATTCTTATGTAACTATGTAAAGAACCAATATACTTAGTTACAACCTCTGGTGAATCTAATGGAATGCTCAAATTCAATGCTTGTTTTCTAAATTCTTCGGTGAATTTTTTCACATCTTGACCCTAGCCTTGCCTTAGGTGTTTCCATTCCATTAATGATTTATGTTTATATCCCAAAGGGTAAAACTGATTCTTCTATGCAAAAACAAAATTTGACCATGAGGAGAGAATGTTACCCAATTTTTTGTTGCCTTGCAATCTTCTCTTCCACCAAACAAGAGCGGTGCCGCTCAATCGAAGGGATGCCAACTGGATATTTGCCTCATCTTCCTTGATCTAATGCATCCAACAGTAGACCTCAATCTATCTAATCTAGTTGTTAAGATTTTCTGCATTACATTCCCCAACATACATAGGCAAGTCAAACTTTACATCTAGCTTGAAGAACAATTTCTTAGATGTATGTCTAGAATCATGATTAGAGTGATGAGAACTACCACTTGAAAAAGGAGAGAGAGGAGGCTCTTCTCCACCACCTTCATGATTTACTGATCCATTTTCATCAGCATCCTTCTTCTTGTGCCCAAGTTCCTTCTCATACTCTGAAAACAACTTGTCCACTTTCTCTGCCATATTGTAGAATACCTTGCGGAAATTTTATTCCTCTTCCCAATGAGCTTCTTCACTTGCCATGTTTCTTCTTCATTATGCATGTCTTACTTCAGGATCAAAGGACTTAAGCATTCCTTCTCTTTTTCATAGCTTGTTCCTGGTTAGCATATATTTATGGAATTCACATTGATAAAGGCCTGCTCTGATACCAAACTTGATCCAAGATCTTTTACTTATAGATGCATTAGAATTACATGAAACAAATATTATTAACCATGGAACTTAAAAGCACAAAAAACAATGAGGAAATAACAAGATAAGCATGAAACCATGACACAAATATTTGGTTACGGAGTTCGTCCAATTTGGACTACGTCTCTGGGCGCAGCTCAATAGTGGAGAGGCCTTCTTTCATTAAGTGGCTTAAAAAGAGATAAAAGTACAAGAAACATTCATTTACAATCCTTATACCTCCAATATGGAAGATGGATGAAGAAAGGAGAGCCCAGCTTCAGAAACAGAGAGTACCACCTGAATCTTGGTGAAAAATCATGCAAAAACGCCTATCCAAACATCCAATTCGAATAATCGGGCTTTCTGCACCCTCTCGGAACCTCCCTGCTGCTCAAGGTGAGGTCCCGTCCTACTGCTAGGTCAGGTTACTGCTATACGCACTGATCTTTTGATTTTTTTCTAATCTCCCCTTTCTCTGATGCAGATAGTCTTTTATATAATCTAGCAGCTAACTCCTCAATCCCCGAGAAGTTCTCAACAAACGACAAGTATAGCAGGAGGGTTTGTTTCAATACACATAGATTCTTGGTTCCAGAATAATGTGCATGTACAACCCCGTTAAACATAGTAAAAATACAAAAAAAAATGGTTCCATGGACTATTTCTTGCTTATCTTCTTAACCATTCATTAATCCCCTAAATCGACGGCTTAAGCACAGAGAATCGATGCTTAACTTATTAAACTGACGGCTTTGACAGACCCGACAATGATATGAATGAAGAGCCATAATTCATCGGTGTCGATACCTCATATCGTAAAATGAAAATTAGTGGAACCTGTAGATCTTACGATCTATGCACGTGGCATGTGCAATATGCGATTGTGATATCGCAATCGCAATCCTGACCACTAGGAGTCGATTCTGTACTGCCTTCCCTTTACGATATGTGATTGCGATCATCGCATGGTAATCTTGACTACTAGGGGCTGATTCGTAAACACTTGATCCACCTCCAATCCATGATATGCGATATCGCAATTGCAATTTGGATCTTGTCGGGGCTGATTCGTAAACATTTTCCTTTTGTGATTGCGGTATGCGATTATCGCATCGCAACTTTTCTTTCCTAGTGTCTATTTGAAACTGCTAACCTCTCCCTTCTGCGATAAGTGAAATGTAGGACCAATGGCAGCTTGCTATTTGGCACTTCCCCATTTGCTGGGAGTTCTACCACATCATCTTCTCCTGCCACCTGTCCAAGTCAAACATGAACTTTGACTTGCTCTAACTTCTTCATATGAGCTCGGATTCGAGTATCATTCACATCATTAGAATCAATATGATGAGCACTTCGATCCGATGCTAAGTTTATCCATGTTCTGCCACTTTGAGTTTTACGCCTTTTTACCATGCAATTGGTACTTTTTAGAGATCCACCTAGATCAATTATCAAGGGAAATGTCTAAAAATTAGGATGTCCATGTGGGATAGGGATGTTGGATACTTTTCTTGTTGAAATTTTGGCTCAATGTATATACCTAGGGTCATTAAAAAAAAAAAATGAACTCCAAATGAATATGATATTAATATGTCAAATATCTGACTAAAGTGAAGTTTGTGTTAGATAGGATATTCATTGAAATGATATAATTGGTGTACTAAAAATTATTGACCATGTTGTGTATTATAGGATCTAGATGAGGCCATGGAAACAGATCGTTTCATATCAAATGAGGACACAATGAATGATGTAGGAAATGAAGTACTCAAATTTTGATTGATATAATGGAATTTTGTGACATGTCCATATGTTTTCATGATATTATTAGAATTTATAGTGCATTATCAAATCTTGACAAAAACACACAAACCCCACCTTTTACCCTATGAATGTAACAACCCTTGGTTGATTTTCTATGTAAATAAAATAAGACTAAGGTCATGGGACACATATTCCAAGCTGAATGTTGGGTAAAACATAATGATGGGGTATCACTGATGATTAATTAATGGATGTGGAAATTGCAAAACGAATTGGCAAAGGAAAAGACGCATTAATTTATGAAAATAAAGGAAAATAGGAGAAAAGGATATGAAAGGTCACATATTTGCATGAGAGAGAAATTGAAGGGAAAATGAAGGAAAATGAAGAAAATAGGGACCTCAATAGTTGCCATGGTTTCTATGTTGGTTATGTGATGTATATTACTTTTGGCTCTTGACATTTTTTTATGAATATATGAATGGTTAATGAATGCATGTACTAACTAGTGTTGTTGCAACTATGTGGAGAGGGCACATATCCTTCTCGGTGATTTTCAAATGAATCTTAGACTTGTTGTCATTGAAATTTGAATGTTTAGTCTTGTTGTCATGTTTATTATGATTTTGAGAAGTCTTGGGAAGTTATAGGCAGTGGTCTGGATGCTGACCTAGAATTGTGGCTCAGATATTGGGACTACACCCTTTGAATTGGACAATTTGGGTTACAACTTCACTCACGTAGTGTTGTGCGTATGGTTGGAAGCCTTCAACCACACCCAGGCCTTGTCATGAATGCAGTTTGGGGTTAAGTTGTGAGAAAAGAAACCCTATCTTAGGGTTTGGTCACATGGGATGGTCCTTTGGCCCCTAAGTGTCGTATAGCCCTAAGGAATGCTATGAATTGTCAGTTGGTGGTCAGATGTAGGATCCACTTCCTTAACTAGAGCTTGGAGCTTGGGTCATGTCATATTAACTCTCCATCTCATGTTTACCCTAACTGTCCAGTGAAATTGGGTAAATGTGGGAGGATTTGTTACAAATTAGTATCAAAATTTCTAGGTTCAAACACTTAGACTAGATGGGAAAAACGTTTTTATCATCCATGCATGTTAGTTGTATATGTGCTGTTATGCATGCATTGTGATAGTCATTGTTGCAGTTGTTTCATCATGTAGAGGTTGATGATGTTGATGTTTAGATGATTTATATGTTGATTTCATTATATATACATATGTTGTGCTAATCTAGATTGATTGTGCAGATGAGATATCCTCCCTTGAACTTCACTAGGTTATTCTTGATCATGTTTATATTTGTTTTAGCTGACATTCCGTGTTTGTAGGAAGAAGAAGATCAGGATAACAATAAAAATGGATGATTATAATTCACATGATTCTCTCTACAGATAAGATCATGAACAACATGGCGATGAGTACTCCCCTGACATATCAGATACAATGAGAAGTTTGAAAGAAAATATCAGAAGTTGTAAAGAAAATAATGACAGGATCATTTAGTCACAGGAAAGACTTTCCAGGGCACAGGATAAGCAAGAAGAAGTTAATGTAGTCATCTTTCAGAGTCTAGCATATTTGTAGAGACAAGGACTACTTAGGATCAGTCATGGATAGGAGGAAAGAACCAATGGGTCATATGGCAGGAAGTCTCAATCATGATACATGTTTGAAAAAGATGACACAGTTAATGATAGTAAGTTCTTGGATACACCTGATAGGAGGGGTAATTATTGTGGGATCTATTCTAGTTCTGGTTAAGAAAGACATCATCATCATCACTGCTACCATATGTATAGGAGGAGTGAGAAGTAGTGCTTTCCAGAGGAGTGAGAGAAAGAAAATCCTTCTACATTAGATGGAGAAATGAATAAGTCACAAGATGTAGAATCTTGGTTTCTTGGGATGAATGAGTTTTTCATATTGCATGATTACTCAAAAAATATGAAAGCCAGGATAGCTTCTTTCAGTCTTAAAGGGAAATAAGACACACAGTGGGAAGATGTAAAGAATGTTAGAGGCATTTGAGAATAGGAGGTCACTTGGAGTGAGTTCGAGAGACTTTTCAGGAAGAAGTATTTATCTGAAAGATACTATGATGATAAGGCAAGGGATTTCTACGCATTGAAGATGGGATCTATGAACGATTAGGATTATACTATAATATTCTTGGAGTTATTGAGATATGTGCCTTATCTTAAGGAGGAGAAATAAAAAATTTAGAGATTCATTAGTGGGTTTTATGTATCATTCAAAGACATGATTGAGTTTGATAAGCCTAGATCATTGGAGGAAGCCATCAGAAATTTTAAGCATTGTTATGGGCAATCGAAGCACAAGACTAAGTCTAAGCAGGATTGGAAGGGTAATGAGAAGAATAAATGAAAGTGGGCTTGGAAGAGAGGAAAACATCAGGACATATATTAAAAGGAGATTTCAACACCATACAAGAAATTAAACGGAGTTGATAGAGGATAGATATTTTAGTTTGTGGAGCAGAAAAAGGGTGATGGAAGGAAGCCTTTGTAGTGTTGGAATTGTGTCAAGGATCATTGCAAGAGAGATTATCCATAACATCAAGGTGTGAGACTGGAGATTTACAGTGCTCAAGGGACATAGATAGTTGGGGATGTTGGACAAAGTATTCCTCAAATTAGATAATAGGCAGGTTGATCATTACACATCTATTATCGATATGGAAGGTAAGATTTTTGATCAAGTTGTTTCTATTTTGATTGACTCTAGATCTAACTATAGTTATATCATTCATCAACTGGTGGATAAGTGTTGTTTGAATAAAGAAGTGAATGCAAATTCTTGGTTGGTGCATTTGGCTACAGGTGTCAAGAAAAGAGTTCATCATTGGGTAAGATCTTGTGAATTTGAGCTGAACAATATGTCTACATCAGCACATCTAAATGTGCTTTAGATGGGGTCATACAGTATGTTATTGGGTATGGATTGGTTATACATTCATAGGACTAAGATCAATTTCTATGACAAGGCTATTGAGTGCTTGGATGATGATGGAGAGAAGAGAATCTCACAGGGTAAGAAGAAGCCTACATCAGTGAGAATGGTCACAACTATGAAGGTGAAGCATAGTAGCATGAAATGATGTGTATTGTTTACGGTTCATATTTCCAGTGATAAAGGGAAGGATGTTGAGGATGTTGAAGTCTTGAAGATGTATCTAGTCTTGCAAGAGTTTCAAGATGTATTTCTGCCAAAGATTTCAAAGTTACTGCCTCATAGGGAAGTGCACTTTTCTATTGAGTTGATGATGGGAGTGGCATCAACATCAAAGGAAACTTACAAGATGAGCACTCTAAAATTAGTTGAATTGAATTTGTAGCTTTAGGAAATGCTTGAAAAGGGATACATTAGGTCAAGTGTGTCACTTTGGGGTGCACTTGTATTTTTTGTGAAGAACATGGATGGTACTTTTAGGTTGTGCATTGATTACAGGTAGTTGAACAAGGTAACGATTAAGAACATGTACCCTTTTCTGTGGATTGATGAATTGTTTTAACAGTTGAAGGGTGCAACAATGTTCTCAAAGATTGATTTGAGATTAGGATATCATCAGGTATGCATGAAAGAAGAGAATGTTTACAAGAATTCTTTTTGGACTAGGTATGGGAATTATGAGTTTGTTGTGGTTCCTTTTGGTTTTACTAATGTTCTAGCTATTTTCATGTGTTTGATGAGTAGTGTGTTGTGTCCTTATCTACACAAGTTTGTGATAGTTTTTATTGATGACATATTGATATATTCTAAGAATTAGGAAGAGCATGTAGAACATCTAGAAACAATGTTGAGATTTCTAAGAGAACATCAATTGTATGCCAAACTTATTAAGTGCAGTTTCTTTTAGATAGAATTTCATTACTTGGGGCATGTGGTTTCCAAGGAAGGTATAGCAGTAGACTCAAAAAAGATCAAAGTTATCATGGAGTAGGAAAATCCTAGGAATATGGATGAGGTCAGATCATTCATGGGACTAGTAGGTTATTACAGGCGGTTCATCAGGAACTTCTCATGGATTGCCTATCATATTACATCATTGCAAAGAAAAAGAAGGAAATTTGAATGGAGAGAGGAATGTGCATGTTACAAGTGATCAACAATAGGGTACAAGTGATCAGGATGTTGATTATCATATCGCGACAGATGGTTTGGTCAAATCTAGGGATAGGATCTATGTGTCAGACAACAAAGAGCTCAATAAGCCTATCTTGAGGGAATTTCATGTCAAACCATATTCATTTCACCTAGGATAGCAAAATACATTGACATTAGTTAAGAATTTCTAACATTGGTTTAACTTGAAGAAAGATGTGGTTGAGTTTGTTGCGAGATATTTGGATTGTTAGTGGGTAAAAGAAAAGTGTAAGTATCTAGGTGGTTTATTGTAGCCAATTCCAATCTCAAAGTGGAAATGGGATGTCATTACCATGGAATACATTACAGGTTTGCGGAGGAAATCCATAAAACATGATTTTAACATGGTTGTGGTTGACAAGTTGACTAAGGCAACTAATTTCATCGCATTTTAGTCTATGAATTCAGCCAGTGAGGTAGCTCAGGTCTTTATCAAGGAGATAGTGAGGTTGCATGGTATCCCTAAGAATATTTATCTAACATAGATGGCAAGTTCACATCCAAGTTTTGGAAGGAGTTATTTTAAGGTTTCGGGACAGAGTTGGCCTTAGGTATAACTTATCATCTGCATAGAGATAGAGAGGGTCAAGTGGTTCTTGAGGACATTTTAAGGATGTAAATTATGCATCAGTAGAGGAAGTGGGAAGAGTATCTTCCACTAGTAGAGTTTGCATATAACAATGGGTATCAAGATTCCTTGTCGATGAGTCTATTTGAGGCACTTTATGGGTGGAGTTGTAATACTCCCATCAGTTGGAGTGATCTAGTGAATAGGGTATTGATTGGAACAAATATGTTGGCAGAGATGGAATAGGAAATACAACTTGTTAAGAAGAATCTAAAGGTAGAACAGGAAAGGAAAAAGAGTTAGGCATATCAACACAAGGTATTTAAGGAGTTTTAGGTTGGGGAGCATGTGTACTTGTGCATCAAGCCCAAGAGGAGCTCCTTGAGGATTGGATCATGTGCCAAGTTGACACCTAAGTATTGTAGGCCTTTTGAGATCCTTGAGAGGATTGGACTAGCGACCTACTAAATTGCACTGCCTCCAACAATAAAAATCCAAAATAGTTTCCATGTGTCATTGCTTAAGATATTTGTGAAAGATGATGATCATGTGATTGATTGGTCTGTATTGCATGTGGATCTAGAAGAATAATTCCAGTTGAAACCTCAACGCATTTTGTAGCAAAATATGCTCATGCTCCAGAATTGAGCAATCAAGCAAGTTAGAGTGCAAAGGAAACACTTTGGGCCCGATGAAGCTACATGGGAGATGGTTGATTAGATGCAAGCTATGTATCCTCCTCTATTCACTAGTTGAGTTGATGTATTTTGATATATGTTTTTATGTTGTTTTTTGGTTGTCTATATATACATATGTATGTAAATACCACCTCAAGCTATGTTATAAAGATCCAATAAGTAGTATGGTGTTCATGTTATGATGGTTATGGTCTCAGTAGTATGATGTGATGTAAATGTTGCATCAAGATGTGTTATAAATATCCATGGGAAGCATGTGTTTTACTGGTAAAAGCGTCATTGAACACAGAGGATGGTGTGCCCCCAAAGGGGAGGGGTTTGTAGCAGCCCCTGTTTGATTTTCTATGTGTTGTCGCTACTACAATACCCTCCAAAATTTCACTACATTCAAATTTTGGAACCTACTTTACCATTTTATTTAGTGTTTCCTTGGTCATCAAGTGTCATTTCAAGTTAATATGTGTGTTTGAAGTGTTCTTGACCTTCCCTAGGCATCGTCACATTCATTAGAACATCTCTAGTGAATTTCATGGCCATAACATCCTTCTTGTTGTAAAAATACACTTTTTGGTCGTAGTCACATACACTTCATCTATCATACTTAGGTAATGTACGCAAAGTGGCATTTTTATGTGATTATTCAAGCTAGTCTAAGTTTTCTTGATAATTTGATATGTGTCACACATCATTTTGTGTCTAAACTCATTGTGTTTTCCCCTTGTTTTATACCCAAAATTGGACAAATTTTGGGTGCAAAATGAATCCATTAAGGCAAGGATTGCATGAGCACACTCTTAAGCCTTGATCATGGATCCTTCATTTTTCAAAAGTGTGCCATGTTCCCTCCAAGGGTGCATAATGCACTCCTCAAGCATCATTCCTCTTCCTTGTTCTGAACTGTGCCCTTTTAGAAATCAAGCCTTCCTTTGAGTGCTCTCATTCAACTCAAAGAAGTGTGCCCTCCTTGAGCACATGGTCGCATACCGAAGACCCAAAGCTAAACTCCTTCAACATTCAATAATGCACCCTATTCTCACCTTGGCCTTTGAGTTCATGAGGCACCCTGAAGCCCTGAAGCTTCACCCTTCACCTTCGATAGTGTGCCATGCACCCTCATTTTCCTCCTTGGGCACATGGGTGCACCCTGAAGCCCTAAAGACTCACCCTTCAACCTTCAACTCTAGGCCATGTTCCCTCCTTGTCTCCCTTGAGTGCACAACACAATTGAGAAGCTCGAAGCCTTCTCCATGATTTCCTCTTTCTCTTGAGCACATGAGCGCATGCTGAAGCCCTAAAGCCTCTTCCCTTAAACCCTTCAGCTTTTCGAAGTGTGCCCTTTCGTCTAGAAGCTTTGCTTGCTCCTTCCAAGCGCACTGTTAAGGCATGAGTAGGAAAATATGCATAAATCATGCTAGATTAGGAGATTTTAAGGGTGACCCTTGCTTGTTGTGAGTGATTGTAGCTATAGTTAATGCATGAAAAGCATGAGAATCACACATGAAGAAGATTGGGCAAAGAAGGAAAAAAAATGAAGCCACGAAGAATAGAGAACGCATTGAAGTGTTGATGATAGAAGTACCCTTAAATATCCATAAGATAAAAGATCCTTTGGAGGGTGAAGACATCAACGATGAGAATCTACATGAAGAACAAAGACATGAGTGGCAACGAGTCACCCATTGAATAAATTCAATGTCATCAATTACTACAATCATCAATAATAGTGACTTGTCATGTCTCATCACATGATGACATGGAAGTTATGATGTAATGATGTAATCATTGTAAAGACAAATAGGTGAAATTCCAAGAGTCATGTATGAAAAAAGGATCCATGGAAGTCCAAAAGGCATGTAATACCAAGAGTCATATGTAATTCCAAAGTCATTTGGAAGTCCAAAGGTTGTAGAAGTTCAAAGTTCATTAGGATTTGGAAAGTCAAGAGTCATGGGGATGTGAAAGGTCATGCCTCAAGTTATAAAATGATCCTCATTACTCATGAAAAGGACTTTTGGGGAGAAATTAGTGGCTCTAATGCTCCACTATTGGAGCTAGTGATGTTTATTGTACTTATGTATCTTGGAACTTTTTCTTAATACTTGAATCCTTTTGTTCAACACATTTTTAAAAATGGATTGTGGATGCTTCTAATACTATTCTTTGAATGTTTATGATTCATGTTTGCTTTCAAATGTACTAAAGTAATTGAACTATTTTGGTGACTTTCGTTCTCAACCTATTGGAAATGTGTTGTAATGTTTGAAATGATTGTCACATCTATGTGAACTATTTCACCTGATGTTAGATGATTCTTTCTCATGTGTATGTGTCTCCATTTAGGTAGTACTATTAATTCTCTCTTAGAGGATCACTTTATTTTGCGTCAACTGTGAAAGAACCTTGATACATCTACAATCAAACATTCACAAGGCACACTCTCTTGCTCATTCAAAAGCACATGTGCGCTTATCTCTCGTGCTAAAAGCTAAATACAGGTCATATCTTTAAGTAAACGATAGTTGGGTCATATTCCATATGGGACTCCTAAACCAATGGTGTGAGGTATAATTGGGACCTTATGTCAGGGAGATCCCTTGTATGTTTGTGGTATCCAACACCATCAACATTCTGGCACAAGGAGTGTAGCCAGTTTTTTTATGGTTGATAACTCTGAACATCCTAATCATTCTTCTTTCAGACAAGGAAGTAACATTCCAAGCACTATTCTAACTCTTATTTCTAAAGTAGGAGGGTCTTCTAAACCTATTCTGAAGTTGGTATATAAAGTTACCTACAAACAACTTCTAGCACCTTAGCCTATAACTCGTCAGTTTACAAAAGTTATCAGTTTACTCCCTGTCACTCATAATATTTCACATCATCCTAAGAAGAAAGAAACAACTCATATCGGTGTACTAGTAGCATCAGTAGAATGTTTGGTTTTTTCCACTATTGAAGAGTTAGTAGAATCCTTAGAAGATATAGTTCAACAAGATCCACTTCCACCCATTAATGAAGGGTATGAGGAAGACATTGTTCTTTCCAATGAAGAACATTCGGGGACTGATTTTGTGTTCAACAATAGTTTAGATGGTGAAGGAGAAGTGTCCTCAGATTCTAAAAAGGAGGAGGAACCAAGAGAAGAAGACATGGCTAACCATGAGCTTGATTTCACAACCCAAGGCCCTATTTCTCTTCCGGATAACCTTCATAAAATTCCCAAACATGCAGAAAAGTTGTTATCAAAGTTTGATCCAGATAAGAAGACAAAGATAGAAGATCACATTGATGATTTCTACATGCATTTACGAATGTTAGAAGTATGGTATGCTGATGTTTCTTGTAGGATTTTTTCTTTTGCATTAGAAGGTAGAGAAACAACATGGTACCATAGTCTGTTTGTCAATTCAGTCCACAGTTGGAGGGACTTTAAGAAATTAATTTTGGAGAAATTTGCTGAGGAGAAGACTCCCGCCATGTTATTTAAAGAGCTCGAAAACAATAATATGGAGGAAAAGGAGAAAGTAAAAGACTTCAATCAAAAGTTCAATCACATATTGAGCAAGTTTCCCTTGGGAAGAAAACATCATGATTCAATCACTATTAGTTATTATACAACTTCCTTGACCACCAACATTTCCTCTTTCGTCAAACGAGTTGTAAAGGAAACATTGACATTAAAATTTGCAGTAGCAATTACCGTGGAGAAGGAATTGCATGCTATTGGAGTTATTACTGATGACGATGAATCAAAATACTCTAAGGAAACTGGCAGGTTGTCTCATCCTTCTTCAAGTAAGGCTAAGGAAAATGATTTGTCAAATATTGAAAGATTGACCAGGATAATAAAAGAACTTACCAATGAAATTTTAGAATTAAAGAGAAGGTGAAGTGAGAATTCCACCAGTAGCAAGCCTCCCAAGTATTTCCCATTCTGAAAGAATAACAACAACAACAATCGACCCGCCAATTCTACCCAGAGTTCGAATGTTGTGTTGAATATTGAAAGTATGGGTATGGATAACTATTTCTCTTTGCACCAAGAATATAAATAAGAAAATACATGCCTAGAGTGGAACCATAACATGAGTGCTCTGTTGCACACATTGTGGATTCTTTACTAGAATATGAGCAGTCATAACAAATGGAAGAAACATAAGAACTTGTAGTGATTGAATAAATTACAGGTATTGGACATGCAGTGAATGCTTTTGATTGCATTATCAATGCTAACAAGAAAACTATTTAAGCACCACCTCAAAGTGAGCGCGCCGCCCCCCCCCCCCCCCCCAAAGAAACAAAATGGTCGACATAACTTGAAGAGAAAAGGGCCTATTCTTGAACATGAGGTGACGAGACAAAAATTGAAGGAAAAATTATTAAGAAGGATCTCACCACCAGTTAATCTTGCTCAGAATGCACAAAGTAAGTCTAGAAATGCAACTGATTCTAAGAATACTTCCTCCAGCAAAAAAACAAGTCCATCACTCAGGAAGTGTGAAACAAAGTCACTCCTTTAGACACTTTTGTAGGTTTTAACCCCGTACAGAAATTACCTGTATACGAATTCTAAAACACAGAAAATAACAATGTGAGAGCATAACACATAAAACACATATACATAGATATTTTGTCCTGGATCCCAAAACCGGGACTACTAGCTTGATTTTCATTATGTTCCTTTCAATGTTACAATACATATTTATACATGTTGAAGCATCCAATACCATGGACCGAAAACCATCGTGTCCAAAACCATGGACTGAAAACCATCACGTCCAAAATGATGTGCGAAAATCATGCACAAAACCATAGGTAGGTCTGCCCAACCTAATATAGGGTCCAAAAAAAAATTTCGTGGGGCACTACCCTGGACCCCATAGAGGGGGGCTACCTTCCCCCTTCAAACCCCCTCGCTACGCAATTGGCACAACAATAAGGGAGCTCCACCCCCCCTCTAACCCCCCAGTTCACTACGTGGGCGAGTCATGGAAAGAATAACACAACCCAACATTCTCCCACTTGTTGATTTCTTTCCACAGGGGGGCATAAGAGAGCTTAGTCATTTATCCAGCCCTGTAATGCCCATTATTTCTCTACACCAAGAGAACTTCTCAAAGCTCACAAATTTTGTCAATGCATTTGCAGTATTCTTCAAAGTGTCCACCTTTACCAGCAACACCTTTTTGCCTTTTATCATATCCCTCACAAAGTGATACTGAACATCAATGTGCTTTGTCTTTGAATGGTAAGCAGGGTTCTTTGCCAAGAAAATTGCACTTTGGTTGTCACAGTTTATCCTTATATCTCCTTGTACTAACCCCATACTTGAACACAATCTTTGCAACCAAACTACTTCCTTGCTTGCATGAATGGCTGCCATGTATTCTGCCTTTGAAGTTGATAGTGCCACTACAAATTGTTTCTTACTCATCCAACTGACTGCACCTCCAAATAGGATAAACACATACCCACTTGTAGATCTTCTCTTATCCAATCTCCAGCTTAGTCCGCATCAACAAAGCCACGAATATCCAAAACTCTGTCTAATCCTAGTCTTCCTTGGTAGCACAAACCATAATCACTAGTGCCACACAAATACCTGAAAACCCGCTTCACTTCTATCCAATGCTCCTTCCCTTGTTTTGACATAAACCTTCTCAATACTCCCACTGCATGTGCAATGTCTGGTCTAGTACAAACCATCACATACATCAGGCTATAAACTGCATTTGCATATGGAACACGGGACATATCCTCTTCCTCTTCTTATGTCTTGGGACACTGTTCAGCAGATAACTTTACACCTACAGGAATAGGAACCTTCACCGGTTTACTATCCTACATATTAAACCTCTGCAATATTGTCTCGACATACTTCCTTTGGTTTAACCAGAGCTTCCTCTTTGCCTGATCTCTTTTAATTTCCATGCCCAAAATACAGTTTGCAGCACCAAGATCTTTCATGTCGAATTTGGAGGACAATTGGGTCTTCAAATCATGGATAATTTCTTTGTCATTTCCAACCAACAACTTATCATCCACATATAATACCAGATAAATAACATGGTCACCAATTAATTTAAAATACACACAGTGATCTGCTTGCTTCTGGTGAAGCCAAGTCCTCGTATAAATGTATCAAATTTCTAATACCACATCCTTGGTGACTGTTTTAACCCATACAAAGACTTCTTTAACTTGCATACCAGTTCTTTCTTACCCTTCACCGTAAAGCCTTCAGTTTGCTTCATGTAGATCTCCTCTTCCAGATCCCCATGAAGAAATGTTGTCTTCACATCCATCTATTCTACCTCAAAATCAAAAGCAGCAGCAACAGATAAAAGTAATCTAATAGAAGCTACCTTGGAAACAAGAGAAAAGGTATCACCAAAATCAATTCCCAACACCTAGGTATAGCCTTTTGCTACCAACCGAGCTTTGTATTTCTCCACCTTTCCTTCTGCATTTGTCTTCTTCTTGAACACCCATTTGCTGCCAATGGGTTTCCTTCTAGCCGACAGCTCCACCAGATCCCAAGCCTCATTTTTGTGCAAAGATGCCATTTCATCAACCATGGCCTCCTTCCAGAGTTTTCCATCCTCTGAATCTACTACTTCCTTCACAGTTCTGGGATCATCATTAGTAATAAATAAAGCAAAAATTGAACAAAAAGCAGATGGACTATACCTTTATGGCTGCCTTCTTTCTCGAACTGATCTTCTCACACCTGGAGTTTGTGGCTCTTCATCTTCTGGTTCCTCCTCTGCTGTAGAGTCTGATTCTTCCTCCTTTAGCTCAAACTCTATCTTCTCATGTTCCTTTGGTTGGACTTCATGTTTAATAACATCCTTCACCTCTTTGAACATCACATCTCGACTATACACATCCTTCCTTGTTACTGGGTTCCAAAGCTTATAACCCTTTAAACCATCCTTATACCCAATAAAGATGCACTTTTCAGATTTATTATCCAACTTGGTTCGTTTCTCCTTTGGAAGATGTACATATGCATCACATCCAAATAACCTCAGATGTGAAATAGAGGGTTTCTTACTAGTCCATACCTCTTATGGAGTCTTATCCTCCAACGGTGATGAAGGTGATCTATTGACCAGGTAACATGTTATCTCCACCGCCTCTACCCAGAATTCCTGTCCTAACCCAACACCACTGAGGATGCTTCTTGCCCTTTCCATCAACGTCTTGTTCATTCTTTCTGCAACTCCATTTTGCTGAAGTGTATATGGAGTAGTCTTTTCTCGTGCTATACCACACTTCTTACAAAATTTTTCAAATTCGTTACTGCAAAACTCTCCACCGTTATCTGTCCTCAATACCTTTATCTTCTTCTCTGTCTGGTTTTCCACCAGAGCCTTAAATTCTTTAAACCTGCCAAAGACTTCAGATTTCTTCTGAAGGAAATATATCCATGTATTCCTTGAGATGACATCTATAAATGATACATAGTACACAGACTTACCCAGTGATGGAACCTTCATAGGTCCAAACACATTTTTGTGCACAAGCTCTAATATCTGTTTCGCCCTCTTACCACTAGAGGGGAAACTCACCTGATTCTACTTCCCATATACACAATTTTCATACATTTCAAAATCCAGAGAGCTATTACTCATACCCTCTACCATACCTTTACCATGAAGTATTCGAAGGCCCTTCTCTCCAATATGTCCAAGCCTTTGATGCCACAGCATGGTCTTCTCTCCAGAGACCACAAGATTTTCTGTTCCACTTTCAGTAACCATGGAACTATTGCACCCAACAACAACAATGCTACCTTGCAGCTTGTACAGAGTTCCAATCCGAACTCCCCATATCAATACCAGTGCTCCTCAAACCATCTTGTAGGTATCCTTCTCGAACACTGTTTTTACACCTACATCATCGAGCTTGCTTACATAAATCATATTTCTGCCCAATGTAGGAATATGTAGAACACCTGGAAGTGTTCTAACCCTTCCACTTTGCAACTTCAACTTTACTTTTCTGTGACCAACGATTCTAGCCTTCCTATCATCCCCTAATAAGACATCACCACCATCGTATTTCTCATACTCGCAGAACCACTCTCTATGGGGAGTGAAGTGAAAGGATGCACCTGAGTCAATCAACCATGCCTCATGATCTACGTGTGTACTTGAAGAAGCCAAGTACACATCTCCACCTTCATCTGAGGTGGTTTTCGCCTCTGCAGAAGGAGCAAAATCAGATCCCTTTCCTTTGTCAGGAGCTTTAAATTTACAATCCCTTTTTTAGTGCCCTTCCTTTCCGCATTTCTAGCACACCACCTTTACAGGTTTTCCTGGACATTTAGATATCCCACTCGATGACTTATTTTTGTTTCTGTTCTGGGACCATCCTCATATAGACAAGGAATCACCATTATGGCTCTCCATATTTTTCCGTCTCATCTCCTCCATCAGCAAGGATGAGACTATTTCATCAAACTGTAAGGTAGTTGCATTGCTACCTATTGCAATAACTAGACTATCCCATGAATCTGGTCTAGAACACAACAAACTAATGCACTTATCTTCATATGAAATTTTGATATCAACAGATGATAACTGACTTACCATAGTATTAAACGCATTCAGATGCTCTGTCACCGAGTCTCCATCTTTCATCCTCAGGTTATATAGATTTTTCCGTAGGAACAGTTTATTCACCAGAGACTTAGATTGGTACAAAGTCCCTAACTTGTCCCACAAAGCCTTCGTCGTAGCTTCCCCTAATACATTCAGCAATATTGAATATGAGACACACAATCATATTGTGCTCTTTGCCTTTTGATCCAACTTCTTCCATTCTTCATCAGACACTCCCGTTAGTTTAGTACCCGGATCTACCGTGATCCATTGATCTTTATCCACCAACAGATCCTCCATCTTGAGTTTCCACAACTCAAAACTCTGACCATTAAATTTCTCGATCTCTATCTTTCCACTACTCGCCATCTTCTTTCACCGCCAGAATCGATCCCACAAATCTCCCACTGAACAGGATCTACCACAGGCCCGAGCGCAACCCCTCAGCAACAAAGGCATCCCCTTGAAGCCAAAACATCTCTGATACCAGATGTAGGTTTTAACCCCATATAGAAATTACCTACATATAAATTCTAAAACATAGAAAATAAACAATGTGAGAGCATAAAACATAAAACACATATACATAAAGATTTTCTCCTGGATCCCAAAACCAGGACTACTAGCTTGATTTTTCATTATGTTCCTTTTAATGTTACAATACATATTTATACATGTCGAAGCATCCAATACCATGGACTGAAAACCATTGCATCCAAAACGATGGATCGAAAACCATCGTGTCCAAAACCATGTGCGAAAATCATGCACAAAACCATAGGTAGGCCTGCCCAACCTAATATAGGGTCCAAAAAAAATTTCCCAGGGCGTTGCCTCGGACCCTGTAGAGGGGGGCTACCCAGCCCCTCAATCCCCCTGGACAGGGGGGGCTACCTGCCCCCTCAAACCCCTTGAACAAGGGGGGCTACCGCCCCCTCTGTGACCCCCCTATCGTGCAATCAGCGCAACGAAGGGGGGGCTCCCCCCTCCCTCTAACCCCCTCGGTTCACTACATGGGCTAGTCGTGGAAAGAATAACACAACTCAATAACTTTAGCACTACCTGCTAAAGGTGAAACAATTGATTATAACATAGTTGAATATCTAAAGAGAGCTCAAGCCAATATTTCCATCTAAGAGTTTGTGAAGATAACATGCCAATGTGAACTACTTGTCCAACCCTTTTCACAACCTTTGTCAGGTGACAAAGCTTATACCTCTCAAAAGGTGTCTGGTAAGTCTTTTGGTTCCATTGAATGTGTGGTTAATGGAATGACGAATAGATACTACATTTAATGGCTAGTGTGGATGTGTTTAAAAGTGTTGCCATAGAAGAGGATGAGTACGACAAGGATTTGTAGGAGGCATCTAATGTAATGAAAAGAAACACTATGCCTAAATGTGTGGTGTTCCTGGAAAATTTATATGACCTACAAAATGCCAACCAATACAAGGACTTAGAGTTCAAAGTTATCATCTGAACAAGTCAATTTGGGAAATCAAGAAGATCTGAAGTATGTAAACCTTGATACATTTTTTTCTCCATAAGAACAATAAGAATTTATCCGCTTATTCAAACAGTACTATGATGTATTTGAATGGACATACGATGACTTAAAGACCTATGGTACTCGTATTATCCAACATGTCATTCCCATAAAAGAAGGGGTAAAACCTTTCTAGAAGAAACTAAGTAAATTTCATCCAATGCTAGAGCCCCTAATCGAAAAGGAATTGAGGAATCTACTAGATGTCCGAATCATTTTTAAAGTTAGAAATTCCACTTGGGTTTCAAATTTGGCCCCATTCAGAAAAAAAGTCTGGTGAGATAAGGTTATGTGTAGATTTTCGTAATCTCAACCAGGCTTCTAATAAAGATAATTACCTAGTACCATTCATGGAACAAATTATCTAGACTGTATCTGGGTCTAAGATGTTTTCATTGCTAGACGGTTTCTCTGGTTACAACTAAGTGCTAGTAGTAGAACTAGATCATTTGAAAACTACCATAAGGACCGAATGGGGAACATTTTCTTTAAAGAGAATTCCATTTGTACTTATCAATGTCAGTGCTTCTTTTCAAAGAGTCATGTACGTAACTTTCAGTGTCTTTATTAGTAAAAGTGTAGTTTATCTGGACGATGTTACTGTGTTTTCCAAAAGATGATTGGTTCATGTATGTTGTCTGAAAAATATATTTGAGCGGTGTCATAAATATGGATTTCTCTTAATCCCAAGAAAAGAATCTTTGGTGTGTCAGAAGATAATCTATTAGGGCACATCATTGTGAAGAGTGTAATTAAGGTTAATCCTGAGGGTCAAAACCATTACACAAATCTCGTTCCTAGTGAATAAGAAGGCTATGCAGTCTTTCTTAGGAAAGGTTAATTTTCTATGAAAATTCATCTCTAACTATGCTCAAATAGTTAATCCTTTATGGGAGATGAATAAGAAAGACGAAACTTACAAATGCAAAAAACCGGAAAAGGATGCTTTCACTCAAATCAAGCAGGCTATTGCCGATGCACCTGCGTTATTCAGTCCCAACTATGGAAAAGATTTCCTACATTATACCTTTGCTTCAAATTCATCTATTGCAGTCGTATTGACTCAAAAAGATACCGAAGGAAATGAATGACCTATATCTTTCATGAGTTCTATCTTATAGAGGCGAGAGATAAACTACCGTGTCATTGACAAATAATTTATTGTTGTATACAAGGTAGTTAAATAGTTTAGTCCCTATCTTTTAAAAGCTCACACGATCAAATTTGTGACTCGTGCGATGGTAAGAACACTCTTTGTTCAGCAGGAGTTAGGTGAGAAAAGGGAAAATTGGATGACCTACTTACAAGAATATGATATGGAGTTTATATCTTTTCGTACCATTAAGGGTCATGGCCTCTGTCAGCTAGCAATAGAGGAGAGAGATGCTCCCGAGAAAGATATTTCCGGTTGGGAGCAGGAATATAGATGTACAATGTCTAATATGTTCCTCAGTCCACATCTACAACGCCATGGTAATTTCTAGAGCATGACACCTTGCCCAGGAATTTATCAAATAAATAAAAGAGGGAAATTCACTTAAAATCTCTATTCTACCAACTTGTTCATGGAGTTCTTTTCAGAAAGCATCAAAACAATGTCTTGTTGTTGTAACTCAATTTTACCTATGCAGTTGATTCTTTTGAAATGCATAAGTTTATTTTAAAAAACTAAATTTGAATTTATTTTTTGCACTTCGTAATAAGCGAGAAAATTCAAATGCCGCTTTTAAAATTTCAATCGGCGCAAAAAATGGTTTGAATTATTATTTTGTGCAAATAATGAACTGTCGTCGAAGGAGTTAAATGGCGAGAACCTTTCAATGTTCAAGATCATGCCTACCTGGATCAATGACCAACAAGAAATTGCGGGACCCCCCACACTACTGAAGGATAATGAAGGGGGGGTGGGTGTCTGCAATGTTGTTTTCCCTTTATCGCTTCTTTTGACATGGCACGATCCCATGCATTCCCCCTCGCCCCCAACAATCTTATATCACTTACCACCTACCCACCACCCTGCAAACCTATTTCACCCGCTGCCAATTCCTCCACCAAAAATCCCACTAATCTAGCACTCTGCTACTACCCCTGCTAAAATAGGCATTGCCAAACCTTCCGACAACTTATCAAATTTAACTGTTAAGCTATTAAATTCTCTCGCCAATGTTCCAATTAATAAATATTTACGCAATAATAATGGTAATTTGAATTAAACCGTTGAAACCTATTCCAAATTTATATCTTAGCTATCATTCCATTTCTATCATTTCACTATTCTCACCCAAAGAGATCTGAAAGACCAAACGAAAAACAATTGCAACAATCCTATGTGTTATTAGCCATCAATTTGAATAGGTAATTTCTTAAGTCATCTTTTGTTTTATTAACTTCTTGAAATGGCTAGTGAAAAGAGAAAATCGAATATAATTCTAGAGAGTTTGAACTTTCCCCTTGTTATTAACCTACATGAACTCCCTTTCATCGATACAAAATACAAAATTGCTGAAACCCAAAGTGAATTCGATCTCTATGAAATCCATAATTGGGTATATCAAAAATTTGAGGATGCCAGTGATGAATTTTGCTTCTGGGAATCAATGCTACCTCAATTTTATCTTCCCCAAACCTATCATTTTCCTGAATTCATCACATGGTGTGAGAGTTGTTATTTACCAATCCAAAGAGCCATAATGGCCAGAAATAATGAAATTTCGTTCTCAATAACCCCTGAATCCATTTTTCAAGCGTTGCAGATCAGTCCCCAAATCCCCCTTCACAATTTTTTGACTGATTCCCTCATACAAATTTACCAGAAGCTTACCTTTCAGCAACAAGCCCACATTTTTGAGTCTTTTATTCCAGAAAATTTGGAATTTCCCAGAACCAATCCACCATATTCTTTTGCAATTTTTATAGAGGTGTCTAGGAAAGTTATTTCTATGGTTTCTTGTCTTTTAGCGTATCAAACTCATCAGTGGGTAGATGAAGTCACCTATGATTTATGTTAGTCTTTTCATCTAGAAAGAAACCCTCAATTCTTTTTAATTTTAGTCAGTTTTTATTAGATGTTATGCATGAGAAATTTCTAAAAAAACCGTGTTGAAGGATCTTTCAAAGATCAGTCTATTCTACTCTATATATTTTTGTATCATTAGTCAGAGAGGTTTAAATTTCCATTACAAAATATGGATTCATAGGGAAGACCACAATCAGTCATCCTTTGGACCTCTTTGGTCAGAAAAAAACACAGAGGAATACACTTTTGTTAATCAGTTTTTGCATATGGCATTATGTCTTTTGAGTAGTGATGCAGTTCTGATGCAGTTCCTAGAGTTTCCACAGAAATAAAAATATTTTTACATCTCAGTGAACAATATAAGGTCAGATATTTGTATCTCTATCAAAATTTTACATAAATTGGAGTCTATGGCTGTGAAATTCCTCCTTATAAATTGCCAATTTTCCTGCTTATGAGGATTTTTTCTTTAGAATTCATTAGGTAGAGGATGAATATGGATGAAATCCATTTTGTGTCAAGGAAGAAAAAAGCTCAGTTCAAGTTAAAAGCACAGATTGGTCCATTTGTTGTTAATACCAAAGCAACAGAGAAGGAAGTGGAAAGTCTACTCAAACAAATGAAATTTAAATTAAGTTTTAGTTGGCCTTATGACCGACTAAGAATAATTTCAAAGATAAGATTTGAGAAAAATTCAATGCCTTAGGTTCATATAGAAAATCCCGAGATTGAGCAGTTCGAAAATCAAGAAGAATGGGAAGAAAACACACTGCAAGATATTGAAGAACAAAAATCCACTCAAACAACATTATAAACTCCAATATTAAAGGAAAAGGAATTTAAAAGACCAAGATAAAGAGTGCCACCTACAAGTTCAGGACTTAAAGCAGTTGGTTTGAAATTTTTCAAAAGGAGGAAGTCAATGAATATAAAAGAGGAGTCATCAAAAGGAAGAAATTCAGAAGAACACACTACATTAGTATTATCAAGCGAGCTTTCTTTTTCACTTCAACAAATGAAAGAAACAACTCTTGATAAATCCACTTCTATAATTTCTCCATACACAAGACAACAAAGTATCTTTGCCATATTTAGAGAGATGAAGAAAAAAAATGAAGTATTGAAAATTTCCAATGATACTAAGTTCTGGAAGCAATCGTCCACCACTCAACAGAGGCTCTTATCTACACTGGACCCTAATAGAGGGAAATTTTAGTTGGCATTCCTTGAGCCAAAAGTACTAGTTCTTAAAATTTCAGATGATTACAAGGCTTCTGTGTTTTCTTTTTATACAAAGCAGATACAACCAATAGATTAGATTGATCTCCACAAACAGGGAGGTGATATGATTTATTCCTCACTAACAAGTTCAACTATGACAACTTCTAAATTGCAAGCATCTTTAAATAATATTCATTCACATCTCAAGTTAGAAAGAATGTCTTCCTTAGCCAAGGATAATAGAATAAAAAGGCAATAAGATATGGTGATAAAGCTAGGATTGGATCCTAATGATGTCAACTATACTAAAGAAATAATCAAGAGGATAAATCATGATATACAAGCACTCAAAAAGCAGTTGGAATTTCCTACAACATAGCATCCATGATAATCCATGTTGAAGATGATTGTGGAGCAGAACATCCAAATACAGAAAATGGAGGTTGATATGGAAAAACTATTAAAAGAAAAAGAAGAACAAAAAAGTGAAGGGACTTCTATAGTGTAGGCATAGACAACCAGTGAAGAAGCCATAGAAATATTATCAAAGGCCATAGGATATTTATCCCTTAGAAATGTGGAAATAGAAAAATTAAAAGCAACACTGCAAAGATGGAAGAGAATAAAATAATCAAATAATGCATATATATTTTAAATATAGAAAAAATTCAAGCCAACTAAATAACTTGAAAAGTATGTAGATGAATCACACATAGCACATATGTTATATGAAGCAAAGGAAAAGATTTTGGTTTATATCAATTCAACCATGTTAGAGCTCCGGACATCTATTGAGATTATCTTTGAACAAGAGGAATTGGTAAGAAAAGAAAAGGCAGCCATAACGGAGATTAATGAAGACTTGGATCATATGCTAGGGGAGGCAACAAAGATCATCAAAGTGCTGAATTCAAAGACCAAAGATGAATTAGAAGACTTAGGATTTAAATATAGGACTAACACAGTCCTAGAAGTCAGAATTTTTTGACTAAAAGACATTTAATGTTAAAATTAGAAAATAAATGTCAACACTTAGAAGTGCAAATAAATAAATTTCTTGGAAAATTTCCATGCAATGACAAAAACAACTTCCAACTCTAAGATATTTTAGTGGCCAATTGACTCCACTAGAAACTTACCAGCATAGATTACATAACATAGAAATAGACAGGTAAAAATTTTCTAAAGTAATGGGAATCACAAGTGGTAAGGATTTTCTAGAAGGTCTAGAATATGATTTATTTATCCAACATGAAATTCAACATTTATTTATTACTAGACTGAATTTTGAAAAGTACACAGAGGTGGATGAAGAATACAAAAGAGTGGTTACATTCTCAATTTCAGATGATGAAAGATGGGACAAGTTACTCGAGATTATTAAGTAAATTAAATGCAACATTTCAAGGAAGAAACACATGAAAACAAGAGATGAATACATATTTTCAGGTGCTAGTACAATGAAAGAAGGAGCACAAAAAGAAGAATTATGTTTTCAGGCAAGAATTACAAACAACACCCTCGTATAGAGTGCTGATTATGTAAATCAGTTTCAGAAAGTCTATTTTGATATTGTATTAGTGTGATATCTCAAAATCATTTTGGATAATATTTTATTTTGTAAAGTATTGTATTAGAGATTTTTGAATTACACTCTATAATTATTTTGTAATTCGAAGTTAGAAGGGTTTAACCGTTGTGATAATCTAGATGTATTATTGTAATTTTCTGAAAGTTTTTGAAGATAATCAAAGGATTCTGATTTCAGTCTTAACAACATTTGTGTTCATGTGAGTTTTTCTAGGATATTCATCTCTTTTTTTCATCATATGTTCAAGGTAACATAGGAGTTAGGGTAAGGCTAAGTTAAGTATTAACTTCCCTAATAGCTCATTGCAAAGTTATCATCATTATAGAGATTTTCTAATTGAAAATTTTATTTGAATTAGTTTCTCTGCACCTTTAAATTTTTTCTTTATGTCATCTCTTGAACATATATTTGTTTGGCTGTAGAATTGTTCTGCACACATCTACTATATCTAGTGAATTAAGTATTTAGTATGAATGTTTAATTGTCATATATCTTCTCCCATTTCCACTTTCAAAATCAATTCAAAGATTTTATGTTTTTATGAATGAAAATTATCCCTTTGAAATTTTCAAGAGTTTTTGGATTATACAAGTGTTAATCATTTAATTCATTGGTCATCCAATTCAATTAACCTTTAGATGCTTTGGCATTGTTGAAAATAGCAACAAGAAATGCTAAAAATAGTACTGCTGTAAATAGAAATTTGGGTACCAGTGTTGGACATAGCAGCAGGGAATGAAAAATGGAAGTGCTAAAAATAGCATTGCTATAAATAGCATTTCGGGATAGATTCCAATTTTAGTTAGTCCCTGAACTAAAATTGAGAAGCAAAATTCGAATTTGATCTTAGCAGCTATTTGTAAAATAATTAATTAATTCATCTTGAGTTAATTAGTTGTAGAAAATCAAACATGAAGTCTATGTGAAGACATGCAACAGTTTCTCCATTGATTGAGGAATTTATCCCTTAGTTAAATAGATAAGGATGAGTTGTAATTAGTTAGCTCAGTTAACTGAGTTAAGTCCAGTTAGATTAGTTCCAACAGTTTATGGAATTAATTATGAGTTCAGTTAGTTAGCATGCATGTAACTGCTGCTCTCCAGACAGCTGAATATTCTCTCATAAATAACTCATGCATGTCAGTTTAGTCAGAGACCCAGTTGAGATCAGAAGAAGGGATAGTGTACTATCAGTTGGAGGATTTTTCCTATATAGGAAACTCATCCATGCAAAAGGAATTATCTCCTTCAGGATTGCGCAATTAGATCAGAGGTTAGTGAGTGTGTGAAGAGGCCAATTCACACAGGTGGCAGCACTAGACCCCAAGGAAAACTGCGCAAGGAAATACGTGGAGGGAAAAGGATAAGGTTTGTGAGAAGCCTTTGACTGTCTATGAGTAGCAGAGGGATTGCAGAGAGAGCAGGATAGCTTGTGAGCTGATTCTTTTTGTAATATGAACATATTTCCATTTGTATGATAATGCAGAGATCGGGGTTTTTAGCTGAGGCTTTCCCCAGAGTATTCTTCTGTGATTCATGTGTATGATTTCTTCTTCTCTGTTATATGTGTTCTGATTGATCTACCTCATATTCGATTAAGCTTCCGCAAGTTTGTTGTATAAGTAGATCTTGTATTTTGATTTAGTATATTGCATAATCTGTTGATCTTCAGTGGGAATTTCTACATGGTATCAGAGCAAAGGTGATCAAAGTGAAGAACAGTATACAAGAAGGGAGAAGTTCAAAGTTTGAGGTTCTTGAATATAAAAGTCGAGTTCTTATCACATCTCAATTTCACCAATGACATTCAGTGGTTTAAGACTCGAGTATGCCCTTGATGGCAGCTCGAATTATATAGCCTGGAAGGATCGCATGGAAGCAGTATTAGAGGATAACTGTCTAAAGGAATTCATTGATCAAGAAGTCCCCAATCTGGTAGTGGCTAATGCTACAGAATTGGCGGAATGGAAGAAATGTGTGGCAAGAGCAAGGATGTTGGGCAGCGGACCCCCCCATAGTATGTTTTTGGGGCTTGAAGCCCGAATTTTGGTCAAGGGTAATGTAAAGACCCCGTGAAATGCAGGCATGGAGAACAAGATTCTAGGGTTTTCTACCCTAAAATAATGTAATTTAATGTATGGTATGTCAGCCTATCCACGGTCAGCGGACCATGGGATTGTATAAATAGAGTAAGGCTCTAAGTGTGAAGGGAGTCATATGGGTTTTGGATGATGAACTAGCTCCGAGTCTGTAAATCCGAGTCTTGAGTTGTAGTAGTAGTAAGAGGCTTTGCAGCTGAATGCACAGAGGCTTGGTAAAGTCCGCAGCTGAATGCACAGAGGCTAGGTAGAGTCCACAGCCGTGTGTGTGGATCCCTGCTACTGAGTGCGCAGGGCGGAGTTGGGATTGTACTTGGACAAAGAATTAATGAAAGATAAGTTGATTCTGAAATATCTTGTGTCTATGATTCTGTTATATTTATGCATCTCTTTATAGTTTTATGATTGCGCACACTTGTTATGAATATTGAATGATTAATGAGAATATTGGGCCCACACAATCAAGTAAGATCTATAATAATGGCATAGTAAGGATAAAGGATCTAGAAAAAACTTCTTCGCGCTCTTTACAGAGTTGCACAGAAGAAGTTACACAAGTTGCGAAGGGCAAACGGCTATGTGGAGCAGCGTAAGGGCGCAAGCTCGGTTCGCAAAATTCTTAGACTTCATCAAGACATCCCTAGTGTGCGGAAAACTGGTTCCAACACCCTCCCATACTATCTCGGGTGAGACCTCAGTCCATGCACCACGAACTTTTGCCGAAAGGGCCGGTAGTTTCGGGATTTGTTTGGCTAAATCACTTCTGAACCTAGGTCAGGCCCCAACAAGCCAACAAATGGTTCCGCTGCTGGGACCGAGATCTACCTAAGGGATGTTTGATGTCATGCCATTGGAACCCAACAAAGAAAGAAATCAAAGAGTGGTTGGACAAGAAGATTCACGAGTTCGTGACACAGGAAAACAGAACTCCACAGGTATCCGAGAAAAGGTGGCTAGATCACTACGTGTATACGGAAATTCACGAGATCTTCTTTGCATCTTTTCCTTTTGAACTATATGAGTGGATTGCAAGGTTAGTCAATAGCCAGGGAAGGTGTAAGCTCGACCAACCGATTGTTTGGACTCTAGAATTAGTGTGTAGACTAGAGGCATCAGAAGATAAGATCACATGAGATGTGGACCATTGGCTCGACCGGATAATAGGGGGATTTATCATTGAGTTCACGATAGACATAACCGTGAGCTACAACGAAGCAGGACGACATTTTCTCCAGGGATCGCGAGGTAAGTACATTAAATCTCTGAATACCTAGACTACGATGTTATTATGTGAAAAGCGGGTTATGCGAATTCATTAATGTTTGGAACAACGCGGAGAGGAAAGATCTACAAAGGTAGCAAGAGATTAGGAAATAGTCCATTAATTTCACCTTCGCGAGAGAGCGAGGAAGAGCTCGTTCGGGTCTCCTCGAGAAGTGCGGTCAGTTTGATAAGGCAACGCATTTCGCAGTTACCAACCCCACCCATGCCACCACCCGCTTCACCTCCCTCACCTCCATCTCCACCCACTCCACCTCCACCAACCCCACAGTTCAGCATGGCAAGCGCGATCAAGCTACCCATATTCAGAGGAGTAGTGAATAAGGATCCAAATCAGTTCTGGTTCATGGTAAGAGTAGTGTGGGAAGCGCAAGGGGTCACAAATGACAACATTAAGAACGCTACATTGGTGAGCACCCTGCAGGATCACGCGTTGACATGGTATATCAAGCACTCTAGTGATCACCCAAATGTAGGAATAGTAGAGATCCAGAATGCGCCGAACAAAGAGTTTAGCCTGCCAAAATCAGAGACACAATCAATCATCGGGTTTAAAGAGATCATGATGCTTCCAGGTGAGACCCCCTAGGATCTAGATCAACGGCTGAAGAGTATGATCCATGAGGCTAATATGATGCTCACGGATGCGCAGCATCGCTCCTAGTTTGTGGCATCTCTGACACCACACTTGAGGACAGCGTTGTCGCAATAGAAACTGTCTACCCAGGTCGAAGCATTGGAGATGGCGATGAGGTTACATGAGACACCGATACAGGATCCAGGGCTAGGAGTTCATCAAATCCACACACAACTACAGAATCTCTACTTGGTGTTGTGGCTACAACCACCACCCTATTAAAACCTACCCTAGTAGCAATTTTGAATGGGTCCCCTAGAAGTTTGATCTTTCACTTCTTCGAATGATAACTCTCTAAATGATCTGTTTTATCCCAGGGATTTTAACTCTTTTACGAGTCAAATATTCAATTCTTAATGGTTAAGGCACCCTTAACAAATCTCTGTCGCATGATTCATCTATAACCCTTTCTAGCCCTTCATTGATATCCTTCATCGGGACTTTTTCAACCCTCAAAACCTCTCATCTTGTCCTTATTTCTATATCAATGCCTTGATAATAAAAATACTATACAACATGCATAACTTACCTTCCTGCTTATCACAATCAACACTGATACACAACACGCACCACGATACACCAGACTCACTGACATTATTAACCATAACACATATTTATTTCGGGTCCGGAGCCCATTGCATATCGCAATCGGCGGAGTCCAAGGCTTGTATATAATGCGCACCGTGATCTACCAGACCCACCGGGATCATTAACCACAGCACATATGTTTTTTTGGTTTGCTTCCCAATCGCAAATTGCAATCGACAGAACTCAAGGCCCATACACAAGGCATTCCCCAACATGGCAGACCCGCTGATATTATTAAGTGCAACATATACATTTTCGGGTCTGGAGCCCATTGCAAGTCGCAATCAGCGAAGCCCAGGGCTTATATATAAGGCACCCTGTGATATGGGGGATCCACCGAAACTATTAACCACAACACATATATATTTGGGGTATGCCTCCCCAATCGCGAATCGCAATCGGCAGAGTTCAACATTTATTTATAAAACGCGATGCGATATGGTAGACCCGCCGGCATTATTAACCGTGGCACATATATATTTCAGGTCCGGCCTATCGCAAAGCACAATCGGTAGAGCCCAAGGCTTAAACATAAGGCATGATGCGATTAGTGGACCCAACAATGATTATAGATCTGGGGGTATATTATTTGAAGTCTGGCCTTATGGTTCGGTCGCGGGTTTTCTCGTGTATTCCCATATATTTCGATAAAATGTTGTGGTCTAGGTTTTCAAAGGAAAATCTCGTAGAGTGAATGGTCTGCTTTTCAAGCATTGTCAAAGCAATCCTTGAGTTAAAATGAATATTGTGGGCGATGACGTGTCACAGCAGGTTCGGTGGTTTGATAATTATAGTTACTCTGTGTTGCAATATTAAATAGAAACTGTGGCTGAATGCAAGGTTTGTTTGTGAGCATGTTTGTCATAGTTATCATAATCATAGCTAATATGAATTATTTTTGCAAGCGAGTTCGAGTGGACCCGGTAGTGGATAAAGGCGATTTATATCAATATGACACCTCTGCATCACCGGTGTCAATATTGCAAAGACATATTCTGTAGAAAAGGATATGAACCGCCATAGTGCATAATGGAGGCATGCACCATGTCAAGAGGAAGCACAGCGCTGATACATCCAGATGTTATTACCTCCAAACACACCTAGATCATGCTAGATGTGGGATGATGAGCGCAGTGTCTTCAGTTTCCTTGAGGAAATGATAGGGAATAATGTCTACTCAATACAGGTGCGAAGGGATGACACGCAATCATCCTCTTTTAATCAACATCTATTCATTTCCACATAAATGAAGCGCTCCAGCATATATTCCCTCTGCATGTCAACGGTTACACCTGCTATTCTACGATTGTATATTCTAATTTGCATATTGAAAAGAGAAGGGAGGTGAAAGGTTAAGGGAAGACTGAGGGTCAGTTCCTTCTGCATAAATATTACCTCCGAAGATGAAGGGAGGACTTTTTTTGGGCAGAACAGCTTTTGATTTATTGTGCTAATAAAGAAGATTGTTTGGGTCAAGAAGGAGCCTTTTTTAGATTCATTTTCCTATTCTTTCATGTCTTTAGAATTAGGATGTTGTTGTTGGCATAAATATAAATGTGTTTTGTTTTGCGCATATTGATAACAGACAGTTTGTGATTAGTCTTGGTTATTCAAATATAATTTGTTACCATGGTTAATTCATGAGCGGTTTCTGATTCAAAACCTTGTCAAAAATCAGTTGCAAGCTTTATTGGTATGGAAAGGAATGTGTATTCCTGTATGAGTGATTAGATTGCAATTAAGATTTAATATAGCCTTGTTCATCCATGAAACAGTAATTGATTCATTTGGACTTGGAATCCATATATGATGTTTAATCTCCTTTTGTTATGCTCCTGTAGGATAGATTAGAATAGTTAGGACTAGCTTAAGTAGTTAGAATTAGCATAGATAGGATTTGATACATATAGGTCAGTTGTTTCTTTTGTTGATTTAATTGAATTTTTCCTCCAAGAAGCAATCTTTCAACACATATAACAATTTACGGGATCCTTTAAAACCCCTCGGAACTAGCCATTCCAAACAAAAGCAGATCTAATTGGGGTCTGCAATCGGGTTAGTTCCCCTTGTTGGCATAGCGAACATTTGCAGCGTCAACAAATTGGTGCTAGAAGGAGGGCCTAAACCACCGTCCACATATTTTTATGATTCCATCTATAAATGTCGTGCATGGACTCGAAAAGATTAATGCATGGATAATAAAGGTCGAAAAGATCCTTCCTCCCATTTGGAAAAGCCTCATTTCAAAGAAACAGAGATCCCTCTAAGTCCCGTGCTTGGGTCACCCTAAGAAGAGACATTGTGGGAGTATCCTATCACTCAAGAAAAACCAGTCAGAGTACTTGCTCGGGCTTATGCTCGTTCCCTCTCTTAGCTCCCCATCTTTCACTCTTTACCGCCGACAACTAAAACAAAGCCAATGAACTGTCCCATAAACGAAGAGACATCTGCAACCCCTTCTCTTGAAGATATTGTGCTAGAGTCCTTGTAAAGTATTGACACTCCTTGGGAAGAAATTCCTGAGGATCCACTCTCTGAAGGTAATTCCTAGCCCGATTTGGGAAATCCTAACAAATAACGCCCAGAGGAAAGCTTCAACCAGAACCTCCCTATCAATAATATGGTTAACTTTCCCCCTCTAGGTGGGAATCCACCTCTACCACCTCCTCTAGGTGGGAATCCACCTCTACCACCTCCTCCGGGTGGAAATCAACCCCCACCTCCTCCAGGAGCACTCCCTTCTTGGCTTGCACGGGACGCCATAGTAGTACCTGGGCAGCAGCATCCCTTACCCAAGAACGCAGAAAGAGTATTGCCTAAATTCGACCCTGAGTGGGGAGACACTGCTGATGACCATATTCACTCTTTCTTCCTAGCTGTGCGCATGTTGGGTGTAGTTGATGAGGATGTGGTATGTCACTTGTTCCCTTTTATACTAATTGGTACGACTTCCACATGGTACTTCAATTTGAGAATAGGATCACTCACCTCATGGGGTGCCTTTCAGCAGGCCTTCTTAGACAAGTTTGGTGATGAAAAAACACCTGCGGCCTTAGTTTTAAAACTATCCCGTTTAAAAATGGAAGCCAAAGAAAAGGCAAGGATTTTAACATCTGGTTCAACACTTTGTTCAACAAAATCACAGCTAACGCTAGACCTACTGATGAGATGCTCATGGAATTCTACATCACTGCTCTCCCTGTCCCTATTGCGATTTGGGTCAAGAGAAGTAACACACAAAACTTACAAGGTGCTATCGATGAAGCAATAAAAGTCGAGAATGAAATGATCAGTCTCACAACATGTAATTATACGACTGAACGAAAGAAAGCGTCCCAATCATCCAAGAAGAGTAATGGGAGTGATAACAAAGTGGCTGAGGGAAAAGAAGGGGACACCACAGATGTGGAAGGTTTGCATCGGATCATTAAGAAATTGATGAACACAGTCATCGATATGAAAAGGAATTCTGGAGAGAGTACAAGTGGGAATGGAGGAGATTATAACAACATAAAACCTTTCAAACCTTTCTATCGTAAGAAGACAGAAGGTGGTCATGGTCAACTTTCGTTGCCTGCTCCATCCAATGAACGGAATTTAAATACAGAAGAGTTGGCTCTTATCGGATTGCTCCTTAAGAAAGAAGAACCTATAGTGGAGCTAGAGCTAGAACAAGAAAATGAGGAAGAATACCAAGTAGAAGATCTCTTGGACGAAGAATCTCAAATCAATGTACTATGGGATTTCTATACAAATGAGAATGATGACAACGAAGGAGATAGTATGGTAGAAATCCACACTAATGAAATCCATACACGAAGTAAAGGGCCACTTGCGGGCGTGATGAAGCCTGTAGACCAGACAAAGAAAGATGTTTGCCCTTTGAAGGCATCCGCTCCCAAAGTTCCTGTTGAGAAGGGTAAACCTAGTGGTGATTCCAAGAGTATTCTAGTTGCAAACTATCCAAAGAAAGATAATACACCTCTGACTACAACGAAGGCAACTCAAAATGGTAAACTCCCACCTAAGAATGATAAAACAGGTATGTTTACTCTACCCTACCTTGTGTATAACATTGATTACAACATTGTGGATGATCTTAAGAAATCTCAAGCTAATATCACATACCTCAATTTTTTAAAGTTAACGCAGCAAAGAGATTTGCTTTTGAAAGCTATGAATGAACATAATTGCAAATCTCCCACCAATCCAAGTAGTCAAACCAAAACTTTGGTGACCCGTTAGTACCTCCAGTACATCCCAAACACCACCAGCCATGGAAGCCACTCTGTCAAAAATAAGTTGAACGCCCCAAGATGTTAGTGCAGCCATGATAGGAAGGAAATCAAAATCCATGACTCCACCTTTCCTTATCACATTTGAGATATTCAACATGAATGTACACAATTGCTTGGTAGATTTTGGTGCCTCGTCCACTGTTATGCCTTACGCTGTTGCTAAAAGACTTCACGCGATACCTGAGAAAACTAGAACTTGAGTTATGCAATTGGACTGAATGAATGTTAAAGTAATTGGGGAATTGAAAGATGTGTTGGTTCGGATGGCTACCAAACCACAATACACACAAGTCATTGACATAGTGGTAGTCAACATATGAGAGGCTTATAGAATGCTGCTTAGTAGGGACTGGTTAGCAAAACTAAATGGATACTTCTCAACTGATTGTTCCCATCTCTTGTTGCCTCAGAAGGGAAAAGGTGATATGCTGAGGGTTGATTGAGAAAGATACATGAAGTATGTGGTGATGGAACTAAATGGCCCCAATGAACCTGTAATGTTTACCAACTCTATCCTTGGGAATTATAGTTCCGACGTTTATGCCATCGAAATCTGTTTCGGAGAATTCCATGCAGAGACAGTTGAAGAAACTGTGACAAACACATAGTTGGAAGCTCTCCCTTGCAATCCAACTGATGAATTATCATGTATTATAGTAGATGATAGGACTAATTTTGTAGAAAGAAGTTCAATTGATGTAAGATTGGATTCTATATTTTGGACACTCTACTTTGAGGGCTCTAACTTACAAGAAGGTGTAGGTGCTGGGAGCATTCTCATTGACCCGTAAGGGAACCAACATCTAACGGCTAGCTGGTTGGAGTTCGCATGCACCAACAACATGGCATAATATGAAGGCTTGCTGCAGGGCCTGAAGAAAGCCATTGAAATGAAAGTGAAAAATGTTAAAGTTTTTGGTGACTCACAGATAATTGTTGACCAGGTAAGGAAAAGGATACATTGTAATTCGCCACACCTAGTAAGATACCAACATGAGGTATGGAGCTTAATTGACAATTTTGATTATTTTAATATCACTTACATACCTCGAGGGAAAAACTGAGATGCTGATCTGATGGCTAGTATGCCTTCAAAACTTTTGCCTGATCTTAAATTAAACAAGAATAAATATTATGTTGAATTGATTTTCAGACCATCTGTGCCTGATAACATCTCAAATTGGCAGGTGTTCGAAGATGACGAGCAAATCCTTGAGTTCCTGCACTGCGAGAAGACATTCAAAAATGCAGTCATTGATGAAAAAGAGCATGACAGGCTTATGAATGAGAGGGAAGATGAGGAAAAATAACAGTTCAATATAATTTCCAAGTCAGTTATCAAGATGGAGCACTTGTATGACCTGCATGATAAATTCAAGAAGCCGACTAACTGCAAAACACATAGCTCATCCATGAAGTATGAATCAGTCAACCTTGGAACCAAAGAAGACCCAAAAATTATTAATTTGGGCTTAGGATTCTCTCCAAAAGAAAGGGCTACGTTTGTTAAGCTGTTTAAAGAGTATAAGGATGTTTTTGCATGGACATATGGCGACTTAAAAACCTTTGATACCAGCATTATGTGGCATGTGATTCTGTTGGAGAATGATGTTAGGCCATACCAACAAAAGCTTCACAAGACACATCCAAGCCTGGAACCTTTTGTGAAGAAAGAATTAAACAAAATGTTGGACGGAAAAATCATTTTTCCTATCAGGCACACTCGCTGGGTAGCCAATCTCGTGCCAGTAAGAAAGAAAAATGAAGACATCATGTTATGTATCGATTTCAAAAACCTAAACAAAGCATCGTAGAAAGATAACTATCCTATCCCTTCTATGGAACACATTCTTCAATGCGTTTCTGGGTCAGAAATGTTGTCGCTATTGGATGGTTTTTCGGGATATAATCAAGTGTTGGTGGCGAATGGAGATTAGCTCAAGACAACCTTCAACACTAAATGGGGCACTTACGCATGTCGTAAAATGCCTTTTGGACTTATTAATGTGGGTGCCACATTCCAGAGAGCTATGGACATAGCTTTCCGAGGATTGATTAACAGATTAGTAGTAGTGTACATGGATGACATTACTGTGTATTCGTATCAACAAAGGGATCATATCTATCACTTGAAACAAATTTTCGAAAGATGCCGAAGGTATGGAATATCGTTGAATCCCAAGAAGAGTGTTTTCATAGTGACAAAAGGGAAAATATTGGGTCACATCCTCTCTAAAGAAGGGATTGTTATTGATCCCAAAAAAATAGATACCATCATGAGAATACAACCCCCTACAAATAAAAGGGCAATGCAATCTTTCTTCGGGAAAATTAATTTCGTTAGGAAATTCGTTTCAGGTTTCGCAGAAATAGTGTATCCCATGCAGCTAATGATGAAGAAAGACATTGTGTATAGGTGGAGCAATGAAGCTAAGAAATCATTTCAGTGAATTAAGGAGGCCATCGCAGAAGCTCCTGCGTTGGTTAGCCCCAATTTTGACAAGGAATTCTTATTGTACACTTTCGCTTCTAATGTTTCATATGCCGCAATCCTCACCCAAAAAAATGATGATGGCAATGAAGTCCCTATCTCTTATATGAGCTCTAATCTTCAGGGAGTAGAACTGAACTACCTAGACGTGGAGAAACAAGGTTTTGTGGTTTTTAAAGCTATAAAAAATTTCCGCCCTTATTTATTAAAGGCTAGGACTATAGTAATCATTCCCCACCATGTTGTAAGAGCCCTCTTCGTGCAGAAAGAAATGGATGAGCGGAGAGGGAATTGGATAACCACCCTTAAGGAATACGACCTCAAGATTAAGCCAACGAAGATAGTTCAAGGGCATGGATTGTGTGAGCTCGTGACAGAGGCCTTAGCGGATAAAGAAGGGGTGTCCAAAGAACTAGAAGTGCAGAGCATACAGAATGCACAAGTAGAATTTAGGGAGGAGCCCTTATGGATTAATGAGATGTTGTTGTGTGAGTGCGAAATGTCGGAAGTCCTTTTGGATCCTGAGTCATGGTACTACGACATACACTTTTATCTAACATGAGGATCATGTCCTAAACACATGGATGCATCACAAAGGAGAGCGCTAAGATTGAAATCTAATCAGTATCACTTGGCCAATGACACATTATACAGAAAAAAAATTATGATGGAATCTAGTTGAGGTGTTTCGAAAAGGATGATGCTAATCATATCTTGAAAGAAATGCACGACGACCCAGCAGGTGGTCACTATGGCGGAGAGACCATTGCTCACAAAATATTAAGAGCTAGATATTATTGGCCCACAGTGTTCAGAGACTCACATGCCTACGCTCGGAAATGCAAGGTATGTCAAACTACTACAGGATGAGAAAGAAAGCCAGCCATTCCCCTCAGTCCCGTTATGATTTATCGCCCGTTCCAGCAATGGGGCCTAGATGTCATATGTGAGATCACTCTGAACTCTTCACAACAGCGTAAGTATATACTCACAGTGATTGTCTACTTCACCAAATGGACAAAGCCATCCTGCTTCGGAAGGTAACTGAAGACGAGGTAATATCATTTATTGAGAAATCTATTATCAACAGGTTTGGCATCCCTGATGCTCTCATGTTTGACAATGCTTCTTACTTTTCATCACTGAAATTGACTGAATATTTTACTGATAAATCAATTCACATAAGGTATGTGTCAAACTATTACCCCCAGTGAAATGGAGTTGCAGAGTCCTCAAATAAACACCTCATCTGCATAATCCGTAAATCTGTCGCTGACAACCAGAGGAACTGGCACAATGCTCTAACAAATGCCCTTTGGGCCGATAAGGTCACCCCAAAAGTAGCATTAGGAAACTCCCCATACTTCCTTGTCTATGGACAGGAGGCCATCATGCCTCCTAATGTTACCCTTCCCTCTTTATAGCTCTCCCAAGCTTCAGGAGGGACCCCTTTAGCCTTACTTCAAAAAAGGATCAACCAACTGGTGAAGTTGGAGGAATTGAGAGATAAAGCCAGAAATAAATTTAGAAATCACCAAATGATTGTAAAGAGATAGTTTGACCATCATCTGGCAGGAGATAAAGATTACCAAATAGGAGAGCTAGTCTTGAAATGGGAGAAGTTGAGTGAGCCAAAAGGTAAGCACACGAAATTCCAACACTTATGGCTGGGCCCATTCCAAGTTGAAGAAAAAATCGGTCAGGGAACTTACAGATTGAAAACTTTACAGTGAGAAATTGAAAAACTCCTGTTAATGGCCAACATCTTAAGAGATACTTCCAGTAGCCACCACATGGTGGTTACCTCCTGAGTAGGTTAGGATTCATTTTATTTTGATGTTAGCTTAATTACATTTTAGTCATGTCCTTTCTTATTTTACACAAAGTTTATTTTCCTTTTGAATTTCAGTCCTTTTCAGCCAATTGATTTCGGTCCTTCAACCTTGTCTTCACCTTTATAACTCTCTTTAGATTTCCCTCATTCACCACCTTCAGCTTTTTGCCTCCCTCATTAACTTGCTGATGAGTCTGCCAATCTTAAATTCATCGTTACCTTGCAAATCAAGCAAACTTTCAATGAGCTTATGGGAACTAGAAAAACAGAAGTGGAATTCAAATCAGAGCCACTCATTAGCATTTGTTGGGAACTAGGTAGGATTTGTTGATAACCTGGATACCGGAGCATGTAAGGGCATCTTTATAAAATGAAAAATGTGTAACCACAGCTGGACTAGCATGGCGGGACGCTGCATGTTTAAATTCTCATCTAGACCTAGCCTATACTTGTCTGTAAGGTTTATAGTCATTCTCCATTGGTTCCATCCACCACACTATAATTTCCAATATCTGTCATCTACAATTAAACCTCCTTTCATGGGCTAAGCTTATTGTCGTATATCCTGTGGAAAATCCAATTGTGCTCTAGTCCTTGTGCTTGAAACTGGAAGGACTTATTTAAAAGAAAATGAAATGTCGAGTCCTTGTGCCAATCTGGAAAGACAGGTTGTTTGGGAAGCTGGTTGGAGTAGGGACTATTGTTGGGCTCAGAGTACCGGTTGACACAACAAGCACAACCTTGCTTAAATAGTTTTAAAATATGGCATGATCCATGACTGCGCCCCATTCAATCATACAAAAATATAGCATTGAAATTCTTACATAAATTGCAGTTAAACATATCTAAATCAAGTTTGATGAGCGATAAAGAGCTGAGGTACACACCTAAACAGGTATTGACAAACCATTGATGGCCCCGAAAGGATTTCTAAAAGTAAAAAATAGGTAAAGGAGGGTCAATAAATCCCATAATACTACCATTGGAGAATGCCTGTCAAAATCAGTAAGTTGAAGCTATTTGTCTTTATCCCACCTAAAGCAATTAATGTTGAAGTGGAACCCATGCCTGTCCATCTATACAGTTTTCATTTCAAGTTTATCTTAACACCCTGATGTTATATTGATCCAAGGTTTATTTGGAAACATAGATAACTTGTTCGTCCATTGGTTTGCCATTTGTTGTGGCCACAACCACCACCCTATTAAAACCTGCCCTAGTAGCAATTTTGAATGGGTTCCCTAGAAGTTTGATCTTTCACTTCTCTGAATGATAACTTCCTAAATGATCTATTTTATCCCAGGGATTTTAAATCTTTTCCAAGTCAAATCTTCAATTATTAATGATTAAGGCACCCTTAATAAATCTCTGTCACATGATTCATCTATAACCCTTTCTAGCCCTTCATTCATATCCTTCATCAGAACTTTTTCAACCCTCAAAACCTCCCATCGCGTCCTTATTTCTATATCAATGCCTTGATAATAGAAATACTATACAACATGCATAACTTACCTTTCCACTTATCGCAATCAACATTGATACACAACGTGCACCACAATACACCGGACCCATTGACATTATTAACCATAACACATATTTATTTCGGGTCTGGAGCCCACCACATATCGCAATCAGCGGAGTCCAAGGCTTGTATATAACGTGCATCGTGACCTACCAGACCTGCCAGGATCATTAACCACAACATATATATTTTTCAAGTCTGCTCCCCAATCACAAATCGCAATCGGTGGAACTCGAGGCCCATACACAAGGCATTCCCCGATATGGCAGACCCGCTGATATTATTAAGTGTAGCATATACCTTTTCGGGTCTGGAGCACATCGAAAGTCGTAATCAGCGGAGCCCAGGGCTTATATATAAGGTGCCTCATGATATGGTGGACCCACCAGAACTATTAACCATAGCACATATATATTTCGGGGCCACCTCCCCAATCGCGAATGGCAATCAGCAGAGTTCAGTGTTTATATATAAAACGCGATGTGATATGGTGAACCCGTCGACATTATTAACCGTGGAACATATATATCTCAGGTCTGGCCTATCGCAAAGTGTAATCGGTAGAGCCCAAGGCTTAAACATAAGGCGCGATGCGATTAGTGGACCCGACGATGATTATAGATCCGGGGGTATATTATTTAAAGTCTGGCCTTATGGTTCGGCCGTGGGTTTTGCCATGTATTCCCATATATTTCAATAAAATTTTGTTGTCCGAGTTTTCAAAGGAAAATCTCGTAGAGTGAATGGTTTACTTTTGAAACATTGTCAAAGCAATCCTTGAGTAAAAATGAATATTATGGGCAACAAGAATACGTGTCACAGCAGGTTCAGTGGTTTAATAATTATAGTTGCTATGCATTGCAAGATTAAATAGAAACTGTCGTTGAATGCAAGGTTTGTTTGTGAGCATGTTTGTCATAGTTCTCATAATCATAGCTAATATGAACTATTTCTGCAGGCGAGTTCGAGTGGACCTAGTAGCGGATAAAGGTGATTTATATCAAGATGACACCTCTGCACCACCAGTGTCGATATTGCAAAGACATATTCTGCAGAAAAGGATATGAACTACCATAGTGCATAATGGAGGCACACGCCATGTCAAGAGGAAGCATAGCGCTGATACATCAAGATGTTATTATCTCCAAACACACCTAAATCATGCCAGATGTGGGATGATGAGCACAGTGTCTTCAGTTTCCTTAAGGAAATGATAGGGAATAACGTCCGCTCAATACAGGTGCAAAGGGATGACACGCAGTCATCCTCTTTTAATCAACGTCTATTCATTTCCACAGGAAATGAAGTGCTCCAGCAGATATGCCCTCTACATGTCAACGGTTTCACTGGCTGTTCTACGATTGTATATTCTAATTTGTATATTGAAAAGAGAAGGGAGGTGAAAGGTTAAGGGAAGACCAAGGGTCAGTTCCTTCTGTATAAATATTACCTCCGGAGATGAAGGGAGGACTCTTTTTTGGGCAGAACAAATTTTGATTTATTGTGCTAATAAAGAAGATTGTTTGGGTCAAGAAGGAGCCTTTTTCAGATTCATTTTCCTATTCTTTCATGTGTTTAGAATCAAGATGTTGTTGCTGGCGTATATATAAATGTGTTTTGTTTTGCACATATTGATAATAGACAGCTTGTGATTAGTTTTGGTTATTCAAATATAATTTGTTACCATGGTTAATTCATGAGCGGTTGCTGATTCGAAACCTTGTTAAACATTAGTTGCAAGCTTTAATTGTATGGAAAGGAATGTGTATTCCTGTATGAGTGATTAGATTGCAATTAAGATTTAATATAGCCTTGTTCATCTGTGAACCAGTAATTGATTCATTTGGACTTGGAATCCATATATGATGTTTAATCTCCTTTTGTTATGCTCCTATAGGATATATTAGAATAGTTAGGACTAGCATAAGTAGTTAGAATTAATGTAGATAAGATTTGATACATATAGGTTAGTTGTTTATTTTGTTGATTTAATTGAAATCTTCCTCCAAGAAGCAATCTTTCAATACATATAACAGTTTACGGAATCCTTTAAAACCCGTCAGAACTAGCCATTCCAAACAAAAGCAGATCTGATTGGGGTCTGCAATTGGGTTAGTTCCCCTTGTTGGCATAGCAAACATTCACAACGTCAACACTTGGAAATGCAGAGCTTGAAGCAGGATGGGGGGTCGTGGCTAGAGGCGCATGAGGAAGTATGGTGCATAAAATGCAAGGGCCAGGGCCATGACAAGGATCACTGTCCAGCATTCGCAAACTACTTGGCAGGAGGGGGGCAATGCCATTGAGACCAGAGGCACAGGCAAGGCCAAGTGCGACACTCTCATTATGGTGCGCGATCTGTTAGATAGGAGGAAAGCACATGACGAATAATTGTCATTTGCTGCAGAAGTATACACTAGCACCCCAACAACTGTTTTGTAACTTCTGTAGGTCGGTGGGCCATGACAAGCGTACTTTTCATAGCTACGAGTAAATGATGGATCGGACCCCAGCCTATTGGATGCAGACAGAAATGCAAGCCCTCGACCCAGCGGCAGGGATGACGTGCGTTGGATTTCAAGGGCGAGGTCAAGGACGAGGAGGAATGGGACCAGGAAGGGGCCACAGACAGTTAATCTGTTACAATTGTGGAGGACAAGGGCACTATGCCCGCAATTGTACTAACCCGATGAGAGTATCCTATTCATACTGTTCTTAGTTTAATCATGAAATGGTACATTTCCTGACACTGATTGCACAGATGCATGAGAAAGGGGTACTCCAGCCTCCTCCAACTCAAAATATTCAAATGATGAGGTCTGAACCGCGCGAAGAAGACCTAAATGTGAACATGGTGGTTAGAAGTGGTGCAACCACAGGGGAGGATAAGGGGAAGTAGCTCGAGGGAGATGCATGGGTTCGCAAGGCTCCTACAAAGGAACCTGAGTTTGACTTAGAACACGCAAAGGAGATGTTCATGGAAGCTAAGAAGAGCTTCGTGGAAGCCTCCACTTTAGGTAGTAAGGATCAACCAAAGCCAGGGATGGATCCTTCTATGCTTACTACCTTTCTGGAGACATGCATGAAACTACTGTGTGACAACAAGGCAGTGAAGGGACTACAGGAGTTGATCACTCGATGCATGGGGTCGGGAGAACTGCACGTAGTTCGGAAATTGGGGAAGCATACATTGCACACTGGGAGGGAAATGGGATTGACGATGCAGATTGGCGAATATGAAATGGATCAGGTAATCCTAGACTTGGGTTTGGACGCGAATGTATTGCTAAAGCAGACATGGGAAGGCATTGGCAGGCCCGCGTTATAGTGGTCCCGTATTCAATTACGAATGGCAAACCAACAGAAGATTTTTCCCATGGGGAGGTTGTAAGGGGTAACAGTTGATATCGAAGGCGCGAGCACACAGATAGACTTTGAAGTAATAGAGATTGTTGATGACATCAATCCTTATCCCACGTTGCTAGGAATAGACTGGGCCATTGATATGAATGGAATCATCAACTTGAAGAAGCGGAAGATGATATTTGAGAAAAAGTCCCTACGCGTAGTAGTTCCGCTGGACCCAACTGAAGGAGTGCGCTACACCGAACCTGTGCGCAATGATGAAAGAGACGATGAGCTAGATTGTATTTACCAGATAACCACACAAAAGCAGGAGTGGGTGAACCTGACTATAGATGGGAGAATCTCCTGGGAGTGCGATAGTTCTTATACTTCAGATTTAGATGAAGAAGTAGAACGCTAGTAGAATCGGTTGCATGAAGTGACAACACTAAATTGCAACATGATGATTAGATCATTGTGTTGCATGGCAACAGAGGCAAGGGAACTACCAACCTATGATCGGTGACAGCGGTGGATGAATTCCTGGACAAATTTGAAAGCGCAGTGCCGGAACAGTAGCGGTACAGTGCGATGGAATGGGCGCTGTGCGCAACCCCGCACAATGGTGGGGTACACATCAGAAGACCATTGGGAATTAGCGCTAATTTAGAAGACGGATGCATTTGCGATTTGGAAGCCCTAAGCATCAGACAAGAGCTGGGCAGCCAGGATGAAGCAGCCTACGCGCCCACCTGTGTCGATGGGTGCAGACGTGTGCTGTGCAAGAAAATCCCAGACTAAGGATTGAAAATCAGAACCAGATGCAGCCGCAGGAAAAGCGACGCACACCACAAATATTCCATGTCGGAGCATTCAAAATACTCTGGGGAATCATGAATAAAGTTTACCAGGTGGAACGAACCGATTGGGACCTGCGCGTACCAGTGGTCCGATGGGCCTATAGGGCCATGCACAAGAACTTGAGCGTGGGGATGATTCCAAAGACAATGAGCCGAGTCGAGGCCATAGCTTTGAGAAAGAATCCTCATACAATAACTCCCATAATTGGGACAGCACGTGAGGACCAAAGTGAAGAGATTATGCAGCCGCGTGAGGATGAACGTATGCAGATTCAAGGAACCATTCGGTAAGGGAACCTTGAGCTTCGCAAACTCAAAAAATATTGGGTATGACTGAAGCAGAGAAGCATGATAATGGACGCAGAAATTAGAAAAACTGAAATCACACAAGTAATACGCATCAACAGAAGGAAAGGAGAACATATGGGTAGCCATACCATTGCGCTAGAAGATTGTCGCTGGGAATTTTTGGATCTGGTACCATGGTCGTGACCACACCTTACTAGACAAAGTAGCGCACTATACAAGGAAGAATGTGACGTAATGACAGATGCGAGGGTAATTGAGGGGTGCCCGCGGACTGGGCTGGCAGGTAACTTGAAGCCTCACACTGATGGTGCGACCACCTGACTATCTGTAGGAAGCACAATCTCAACGCTCCAAGCAGTTGAAAGAGAGCACGGGACTATAAAAGAGTCTATATGGGAGATGCGTGAGATGGAGGTTGCACGTAGGGTCGAGACATCACAGGGGTTGCGGCCATGCATAAGGGGTTGCGATGCCGCACGAGTAGGCTAGAAAGTGACCGTTGGTGTCACTGTTAATGACAAGAGGTCCGATTTAAGGCAACGAGGAGCAGACGATAGAGCAGTGCGCTACGGATCTTCTTGCAACACAGGCACAGTTGGATGGACTTCGCGCCAGCAGAGTGACTTGGGACGAGTCACAATGATTGTGTTGGGGGCCTATGTTGGGTGCTAAAATGTGTCTTTTAAAATTCCTAATTGCCTCACATTAATTATCAACCTGGGTAAGTCCTCTTATTTCAAGAGTGTACACAATATGTGCATGTTATAATCACAGAGAGTAGTGTTTCTTAAAATGTAGTATAGATCTTTAAATACAAGAGTAAACAGATGCACCTAATAAATTCCAATTGCAATTAAAGAAAACTCAATATTCTAATGAAATAAAATCTTATATAAATTCAAGTAACAACAGCATTAGTTGAGAGTATAGTAGTGATAACTCATCTCTTTTTAACTGATTTAGTCTAAATCAAACCCAATCTTCAATAAATAATCTAAACAACAATGATATCAATCTGTGAGTTTCCATAGCGATAGTTAATACTCTTTACAGTTGATTAAATCAATACAATTCACGATCTAAGTAATTGAATCTGGAATGAGTGTAAATCGAATCAAATGATAGTGTTGTAAATCATATAAAGCAAATATATTCTGTCAATACAAGAAAACAATAAACAGCGAAGGAAATAAAATCACATAAAGCAAGAAAACTGTCAAACCATCACATTTACGAGAATAAAAAATGTATGCCACAAAGGAAGCAGTTAAATCCACCAGAGGCCAAGCCCTTAGCCGCTAGCGAACACTGTTAATTTACTTCAGATAAGGCAAATGAACAGCAACCTCAAATTATATATTAATCATTGAACTTGAGTAACATTACAATATGATCCCGTTCTCTTGACAACACAAGTCTATAAAGTAAAATTACAATTTGAAATAATAGAGATCCATCCCCTTTCCTCCTATCCTATCCTATTCTATCACTAATTATTTATCTAACCTCTAATAATTCATCCCCCTCTTTGATCTCTGTTCTGATTTAAATACATAGAGAGAAAAGAGAATTTACAACCGAGATGATTACAATATGATTCCCGTTACAAAATTGGATTGTTCACAACAAATTGATCAGCAAGATCATGTCTAAAATATATTTCCACCAACATTCAACAGGAACAGGTCGAATTTGGTATTGCGACTGAGATAATTTGGAAAGCAGCCACAACAACGAATATTAGAAAAACATCTTCAGAGAACCTTCCGTTTCTCTTAATACGGACCAAATTTTGGAAAACGACATCTCACAAAACTAATGCGGTCTATTCTAAACAAAACCCATGTTTCGGATTTTTCAAATTCTTCTCCATTTGCCCGAAACGTCCAATGCAAAACTGTCACTTCTTATTCCAGCGAATTTCGGAGTTGGCACATTTAATGATGAGCTGAAGATCAAATCTGCAATCTGGAAAATATCTTAGAGGCCAAAATGGTGAGTGAAGTTACAACAAATTTATTAATAAACCATCATTGGTAAAAAAATGCATAATAATCAATTTATTAAAAATAAAGGAAAAGAAATCATATTTATCCATAAGAGCATAAATAATTATAAAACAAAATTATATGATAAAGTATGATAAATGACGTGCTAAATAATGGTAGAAATGGATGAAATAGACCTTAAAGAGTGATAATAATAATGACAAACTAGCGGCCCAACATACCCCCAAACTAAATATATTGCATGTCTTTATGCAACCTAAAGACTATGTATTAACTATGCAATAATACAAAAATTGTTCATCCCAACTCATGAAATGGATGGAACAAATGAATTATTCTTCAAATAATGAATATTCAATTTTAGCAACGCTAATGAAGGCATAACAATTTTTGCATTGACGTTCAACTATATGTATATGAAGTTGTAGCAAAATATGATATAGGTAACAACAAACTCCATTAACCATTTTTTCAAAAACTACAAACCAGATTTTGCTGAAATTTTGCAAGTAGATTTCTTCTTTACTAATGCTTCTATGATCCAAAAATCAGATCATTTTGATGCACGGATCATGAGATATAAACAAAATGGCTGTAGGTGATAGTGCATGATTTCTGAAATTTTATGAACTAATTTAATTTGAAATTATATGGGTTTGTGTATTTTAATGATACCTCTTTGTTATCTAGAAATCACAAGAATTAAGTTCATAGTTTTAAAGATATATGCAAATCAATTTCTGCACTATATAAAAATGAAATTGTAAGCCTTAGATGAGAAAGAAAGTAGAAAACATCCATCATGTGTAGCAATTCCTCCCCCAAACTGGAGAATCAGCATGCCTTCATGCAATGTTAGAAAACAAATTGAGGTGGTTGCTACAATCTATTGAAATCTATGCTTGGTGTAAAATAACATGGAATAAGGGAGGTATTGAGAATGAATAAGAAGATCAATGGATGATAAAGAATATGAATGGCATGGTCATAATAAATAAATAAATGAAAGGAACACTCCTCCAAACTAAAAGAATCTATGTCTTTGAAAAATGAGAAGTGGTAAAGATGTGGAATGAATGATGGTAAATAATGCTCAGTGGATTTTCATAAAATTCTCCTAAATTCGTAATAAATAAGAAAATTATGCTATTTTACTTCAAGTTTTACCTCCGAAAATAAAAATGTGGAATGACATATATGGATTGGCATTTGTTGAAGCTGATGTAGGCTGAGCAGATACTGAAAGTGATGCAAAAGGTGGAGGCCATGCAAGCACATCATGTCTGAAGAATTGTGCGTGTTCACAAGTTACTCGAGCCTTTGCTATTAGGTGCAATAGTGTGTCCTTGCTACGAATATAATTCCCCCCATACTTGTTGTCCCCCTGTAAACAATTCACTATTCTGCATGCAATTTTCTTGAATCGATAGTGTTAGTTTTGAATAGCAACAGATAAGATGCATGCAAAAATTTCAATCAGAAAAACTTTTGTATAAATGCAATACTAATATTTTGTCAAATCATCAAGTTATGGCAGAGTTCAGTAATTATATCGCATTCTATCCCATAATGCATACATTCTCCCCTCCAATTGGAAAAGGGATTCCATGACCATAAAAAATATGAAATGTGTTGTTCTAATGGCAAGGCAAGGGAATGAATAATATGACAGCAATTCAAGCAAAGTACACATATCAATGATAGGACTGCAAGATGTATGGTTATAATGAGAGCAGAGTGTGTAAAGATAGTTATGAATAAGAGATAGGACGCTTTGGATCGATGATAAGTTATGTGAAAAAGAAAAAGGACAGCAATATGCCAAAAAGATGCTTTGCTGACGGTATTCTAGCTGAAAATGATGCAATTGATTGGAAAACAATTTCTTATACATAAAAGTTCAAAATAGGGAAAAATTAAGGAAATAACTTCTTCGATAAAAAGAGAGAATAAGAAAAGGGTATTATAGTAATAATTGATGATAAGATATAACTTCAATACCATAAGCAGAGCCTCTGCTGCCAGCAAGCGTCCATAGCCTCGGCAGGGTTTCTTTTTAACCCGTATGAGCCAGGATCCTCAATTTATAAATGGAGAGTTCTAATGCTGTTCTACAGAAGAGATCAGTGTGCTGGCATGGTAACCAGATAACCACACTGCCATTCACTGGGATGTAGCAAAAGTTATCAGGCTGGCTCGTGATGAGACCTCCTGTCCCAAGGATATTTTGGCTATCCAATGGATCATAACCCTGGTGTGGTGGCCATAGTGAGAATGTCACTTTGTTATAGCCCTATGAACATGGTAGGCTGGCTCGTAATGAGACTCCCTATCATCCATCTGCAAACAAAATTTTGCTATTATTACACATTTTTATGATAAAAAGAGGGAGGCTTAGTACTCCTTAAGAGTAGGGATGGTCGAAGAAGTTGAACATGTCAATAGAAAAAAATATACCCATAATCTCATTTATTACAGACAAAGAAGATTATAACCAGGAAGAGTGGAACTAGCATGGTATTAAGATGAATGATGCAGTAAAGTAGTATATAAATAACTGTTCCTTTAGAAAGAATCTCTCATCTAGAAGTTGTCCTATTAAATATTATAACGTGAATGATATTAACTCACTTCAATAGAATCCATAATTCTTGTCCTCATAAAAGTAGTGTACTTCATGCCATGAAAGGGAGTCAGTAAAATGCGGTTGAGATGAACTAGGAATAATCCCACAAGAGGAAGGAAGGGTTGTTCTTGAAAATACTTCCAAAGTGTTGTTCTCTTGAAGGAATAGCAAAAACACTCGAAAAACAACAAAAACACTTGAAAAAGTGTTGTTCCCTTAAAGGAAACAGCAAAGGAAATGCACACTAAAAAGTGTTGTATAGGGAACAACAAAAAATACACACGAAAAAGTGTTGTTCCCTATAGGGAACAACAAAAAATGCATGCAAAAAAGTGATGTTCCCTATAAGAAACAAAAAAATACACACGAAAAAGTGATGTTCCCTGTAGGGAACAACAAAAAAATGTACGCGAAAAAGTGTTGATCCATATAGAGAACAACAAAAAATACACACAAAAAAGTGTTGTTCTCTGTAGAGAACAAGAAAAAAATGCACGCGAAAAAGTGTTGTTCCCTAATGCACACAAAAAAGTGTTGTTCCCTGTAGGGAACAGCAAAAAAATGCACGCGAAAAAGTGTTGTTCCTAATATGGAACAACAAAAAAATACACACAAAAAAGTCTTGTTCCTTATAGGGAACTGCAGTTGTTCCCTATAGGAAACAACAAAAAATACACATAAAAAAGTGTTGTTCCTTATAGGGAACAACAGTTGTTCCCTATAGGGAATAGCAAAAAAATACACGCAAAAAAAGTATTGTTCCTTATAGGGAACAGGAATTGTTCCCTATAGGGAACAGCAAAAAATACACACAAAAAAGTGTTGTTCCTTATAGGGGATAGTAGTTTTTCCCTATAGGGAACAACAAAAAAAATACATGCAAAAAAAGTGATGTTTCTTATAGGGAACAACAGTTATTCCCTATATGGAACAACAAAGAAAAATAGGGAAAAAAAAAAAAGAAAAAAGAAAAAACGACAAAAAATCATCTCTATTGCTCTAAGCAAATGATATTGAAAAATTAAAATAAAAATTGTATGTACAAGTTTCAAAAATAAATTCTTTATGGGACTAGTGTTGTTGAAGAGTGGCCTTTTGCAGCGAGAATTTTCATGGTGGGGTCCTCATCGTTGAATCGCCAATGGAGCAGAAACTACAATTTGAAGTAAGCAACACCTAAAACACAAAACCATAAGACAAATCAGAAAAGAAACAACACTTTATTTAAAAACAATATGTAAATAAATAAATTAAGTTACAACAACTATGATGTTATTTCCTCAGGGAATATCAATCTGTCAATGGAAAAAAATGATCTCTTGGAAAAATGTTTTGGCAGTAGTGACATGAATCTTCGAATGGAAATCAATTCTTCATTTTTCTGTTATGAATCCATTAGGTAATGAATTGGATGAAATTCCCTTGTTTCATTAAAATTTCTTTCAAGAATCACTCATTCATAAATTGACCTTCTTTATTTTCCTAAGACCTGCAAAAAACGAGTGTCTACCTGCAATAAAACATTAAATCATGGAGAAAGAGATGTGATCGGGCTCCCTTAATCCAAGAATTATGCAAAAAATAACAAGTAGTTACTCTATAAAACATTTCCATGGAAAAAAATAACAAAGTAAAATTTATGTATTACCTGCGGGAGAGCAATGGCCAATCATGCTAACCTACAGTGTTTTAATCATAACTTCTTTGTTTTTCATCCAATTTGAGTGATTCCAAAGCCATATGAGAGATAATTCAAAGGTATATCTCCAATAGAAACAGGCTTTAAAAATTCAATGATATGATATGTCAATTTTACTTAGAATAACCTGCATAACAGAGTCATTTTTGATTTCCCCACTTAGAACAACAGTGGATATTTTAATCATGGTTTTTTCGTTTGATGACGGATTCAAATGATTCAAATTGGAAATTAAATAAGATTAATTTATTTATCTCCAATAGAAACAGGTTTTGAAGACAAAAAGAATTGATGGGTCAAATACTCTAATGAACAGCCGGAAAAATAGAGTTTTAAGAGTGCTGATTTACGATAGACAATCAGTATTTTGGTCATAAATTTCTCATACGATATAAAAAATGAGTGATTCAAATTTCCTTGTAAACTATATTCATAGGGTAATATACAGTAGGAACAATTTTTCAAAATATAGTCATTTAGGCCTCCAAAAATGGACTGTCCCGACTGTGTTCCTGAGCTGTCTACTGGAGACCCAGTCAATGTTTTGGTTATAAATTTTTCATTTCAAATCCAAATTGGGTGATTCAAATTGGGTTGTAAATTAGACATAAAGAGATACTTAGGATAGAAACATGTTTTAAAAATATAGTCATTTAGACCTCTAAAAATTGACTGTCCCAACTCTGTTCCTGAGCTGCCTACTAAACACCTAGTCAATGTTTTAGTTATAACTTTTTCGTTTCAAATCCAAATTGAGTGATTCAAATTGTATTGGAAAGAAAACATCAAGGGATACTTAGGATAAAAACAGGATTTAAAAATATTCACTTTTGTTCCTTCAAAACATGACTGTCCCGACTGTGTTTTTTAGAAATTTCATCAAGCCCTCAAGCCAAAAAAATACGATATTCAATTTTTTTTTTCCAAATCGGTGATAAAAATGAATATGAGTGTTTGTAGAACTGTTATTTCCATTATAATTCAACTACATGCACAAATAAATCAAAATATTTATCACTGATGTTGATTTCCACACCATGTTGCAACAAAAAACAACTATTTTTTCATTAAAAAAATTGTTTATTTTATTTCCTTATTTATTTTATTTTCTACACTACCCTATTCTAATTTGAAAAATAAATATGATTACGTATAAGAGTACTTCCAGTGGAACCATTTTCGAAAGAAGGCTTCAAGTATGTATATACCCAAATTTGAAAAATGCATGTTAATGAATATTAGGGTATGAGAAGCCAACCTCCCTTGAAAAGATGGTGTCAAAAATTGTTGAAGTATGGAGTGATGTTGCAAAAAAATGATGGAGTGAAACCAATCTTCAATATATCCTTTACTCTCTTGATTTCCCATAGCCATCGTATCATGAAGTTCTTGAGCTTTTAAAATGGCTTGTTGATGCAAACTAGAAGAAACCTCATTTTCTTCCATAACTTTTACAAGTTTTGAATTTGAAACATTCTGAATCTCATTGTAAGTTTTCTCCAATGGTGCATGTGAGATAGAATGGGTGGGAAGGATGGGTAAATTTTGCAGTTCAACAATGTAGGCATGTTGTATTGGTTTATTGTGGTGAGGGTGTGGAATGAGTTGAGTAGGAAATTGTGTACGAAATGGAGCATTTTGATGATGTAGTTGATTGGGTTGAGTGGATGATTTTGATAGGCAAGCAAGATGTTGTGGAAGAGCTGGTGGAGAATATGGAGGATGTGTTTATGCTACAAGATGAGGGAGAGTAGTCATGCAATCATAAGATGAACCATGCCAAACTTGTAGACAAGATTTGTGGCGGTTATATTGAGATGGACATGACTGCCCTAACACATGAGTATTCCATAATGGATTATGCAAGTAAGAGAATGGAGAGGATTTGTGGGGGTTATATTGAGATGGACATGACTGCCCTAACACATGAGTATTCCATAATGAATTATGCAAGTAAGAGAATGGAGAGGAAGTGTTTTGAACCATACTTGTAGGCCACGATTTCCATGATTTTGACCTTGTTGCAGCTTTTTCATCTCTTTGATATGCTACTTCCATCCTAGATAAGGCAGAACAACTATCTATGGGATGCTCCTTTCGGTAATGAGGGAAAACACTTCTTCAATTTCTTGATTTTTCTGAACCTGCAAAACATCCAATTTTGAATTTAGAGAGCTAATAAAATCAACTTTAAAATTTTCAAATAAAACATTGATTTCAGCTCTTATGTCTCATGTTCTTGTAGCAGATTTGGAAAAGAAAGAAGAAAATTCTCTAGAATTCTTACCAACCTTGGAGATTCCTCTTGAATACCTTATGCACAATTCACAAACATCATCATATGACAACTGAAAAACATCACATTTTCCTATCAGATTTAAGAGTTCTAAAAATTCATCTTTGATTCCTTTGAGTAGGAGTGTTTTTAAGATCTCTTTTTCCAAATACTTATGCTTTGATTTTTGAAGGTTGTATCGAAATCGCTCCACATAGTCCTCCAAGCTTTCATCTTCCCCTTGTATCATATTGAAAATATCTTCATTGTCCTTGCAATAGTCCTAGTACTTCTTCTAGAATACGTTCCTCATGTTCTCCCACATTTTGATGCAGTTCCCACCTAGGCTCATGAACCATCGGAGAGTTGTTTCTTTTACAGTAACAGGAAACACTTTTAACCTTTGATCATTAGTACAATAATCATATCCTCTACAAAGTATTTTGAACTCAAATAAGAATGTATTTGGATCTATGTTTGTCAAACCATGAAAATTTGGTAGAGAAGATGGGGGAATTATGTGCATTTGTGTCACTCCTCCTAGATCTTTGATAGGGAATTCAAAAGTAGAAATGTGAGCCATTTCTTACCATAATAGAAGATGTTCTTCATGTGCTTCTTTGAGGCTCCTACTTCAAATGTTCCTGTCAATTGGTTAGTGAAATGGGTGGTGCTTACATCACCACTTGAGTGGAATTATGAGATTTTTTCAAAAAAAATTCTACAAAGGAAACAGTTAAATCCACCAAAGGCTGAGGCCTTAGCTGCCAACGAACACTGCTAGTTTACTTCAGATAAGGTGAATGAATAGCAACCTCAAATTATATATTAATCATTGAACTTGAGTAACATTACAATATGATCTCGTTCTCTTGACAACACAAGTCTGTAAAGTAAAATTACAATTGGAAATAACAGAGATCCATCCCCTTTCCTCCTATCCTATCCTATTCTATCGTTAATTATCTATCTAATCTCTAATAATCCATCCCCCTCTTTGATCTTTGTTCTGATTTAAATACACAAAGAGAAAAGAAAAGTTACAACCGAGATGATTACAATATGATTACCATTACAAAATTGGATTGTTCACAACAAATTGATCAACAAGATCATGTCTAAAATATCTTTCTATCAGCATTCAATAGGAACAGGTCGAATTTGGTATTGCAACTGAGATAATTTGGAAACCGACTGCAACAATGAATCTCAGAAAAACGTCTTCAGATAACTTTCTGTTCTTTTTAATATGGACCAAATTTGGGAAAACAGCTCATTTCAAAAGTAATATGGCCCGTTCTGAACAAAACCCATGTTTCAGATTTTCCATATTCTTCTTCATTTGCCCAAAACATCCAATGAAAAATTGTCACTTCTTATTCCAGCGAATTTCTGAGTTGGCACATTTAATGATGAGTTGGAGATCAAATCTGTAATCTGGAAAATATCTTAGACACTAAAATGGTGAGTGAAGTTACAAAAAAATTATTAATAAACCATCATTGGTAAAAACATGCATAATAATCAATTTATTAAAAATAAAAGAGAAGAAATCATATTTATCCATAAAAGCATAAATAATTATAAAACGGAATTATATGATAAAGTATGATAAGTAATGTGATAAATAATGGTAGAAATGGATGAAATAGGCTTTAAAGAGTGATAATAATAATGACAAACTAGCGGCCCAACAGCCTATTGGGCAGCAGATCCCCCCATAGTATGTTTTTGGGGCTTGAATCCTGAATTTTGGTCAAGGGTAATGTAAAGACCCTGCGAAATGCGGGAGCAGAGCATGAGATTCTAGGGTTGTCTACTCTAAAATAATGTAATTTAATGTATGGTATGTCGAACTACCCATGGTCCGTGAACCATGGGATTGTATAAATAGAGCAAGGCTCTAAGTGTGAAGGGAGTCATATGGGTTTTGGATGATGAATTAGCTCTGAGTCTATAAGTTCGAGTCTTGGGTTGTAGTAGTAGTAAGAGGCTTTGCAGCTAAGTGCACAAAGTCCTGGTAGAGTCCGCAGTTGTGTGTGCAGATCCCTGCAGCTGAGTGCGCAGGGCAAAGTTGGGATTTTACTTGGATAGAGAAATAATGAAAGATAAGTTGATTATGAAATATCGTGTGTCTATGCTTCTGTTATATTTATGCATCTCTTTATAGTTTTATGATTACACGCACTTGTTATGAATGTTGAATGATTAATGAGAATATTGGGCCCACGCAATTAAGTAAGATATATAATAATAGCATAGTAAGGATAAAGGATCTAAACAACACTTCTTTGTGCTCTTTACAGAGTTGCGCTGAAGTAGTTACACAAGTTGCGAAGGGAAGACCGCTGCACAGAGCAGCGCAAGCGTGCAGGCTCGGTTCGCGAACTTCCTAGACGTCATTAAGACATCCCTAAGGTGCAGAAACTTGGTTCCAGCATCCTCCCATACTACCTCGGGTGAGACCTCAGTTTGCACACCACGAACTGTTGCCGAAAGGGCTGATAGTTTCGGGATTTGTTTGGCTAAATCACTTCTAAACCTGGGTCAAGTCCCAACAAGCCAACAAAGGAGAATCCTCGTGGAGGGAGTTCGAGACCACATTGTCTCAAGCCTCCATGGGAAGGAGACACCATTTTCGATGTGGAAAACATTGAAATATCTATATCAGAACAACAACAATCAAAGGAAGCTGGCACTGAAATACATGCTTAGGAAAATCAAGTATGAAAAGGGCGACATGATCTCTACATATCTGAACAAGCTCACCACCTGCAGGGATGAGCTTAGAAGTGTAGGTATCACAACAGCCGATGATGACATGGTGAGTCTTGCACTCCTCGACCTTCCTAAGAGCTGGCGTAGCTACCAAGACTCGGTAAATGGAAGAGAAAACTACCAGATTGGGAATGAATTTGGTTGGATCTGATGTAGGAGGAGATAAGAAGAAGCACCAGAGATGGATCCTCATCAAAGAAAGATGATGAGGAAAATCTAGCCTTGGCAAGTAAGGCGAAGAAAGGGAAGGAGAAGGATTCTCATCCCAAATCAAGTTCTTCCCATGGTGGGAAGAAGTTTGACAAATCGAAAGTGTGATGCTTTCATTATCATGAGGTGGGCCATTTTGCTACAAATTGTCCACTGAAGAAATCCAAGATGGAATCCAAGGAAGGATCTGAAGGTAAGGCATTGGCCTCACAGTTCGAGTTGGATTTCACCCTCTTCGCATGCATGCTTTCATCCATGGTGGGATGTGGTTGGTTTTTTGACAGTGAAGCTTCTTTCCACATGACTAGCGATAAGAGTTTGTTCAGTACCTTGGAGGAGAAAGATCTCTAGATACTCATAGCGATGGGTAATGATGAAAAGTATAGTTTCTCAGATGTAGGCATGGTTTTTTTTCAAAGGGAGCATGGAGCTCGCATTACCCTGATTGATGTAAAGTATGTACCAGGTCTGAAGAAGAATCTTGTGTCCATCGCTATGCTGGAAGACAAAGGCTATGATGTAGTCTTCAGTAAGGGAAAGGTTTTCCTTCGACACGTCACCACTAGACAGATGAAGCAGATCGGTTCACGAGTCAAGAACTTGTATGCTCTTGAGGTTCAAGATGCATGCAAAGCCTTGAGGAGCAAGGCAACTGATGGAGACTTGGTAGTTGAGAGGGAGGGTACATTACCTCTCAACATGCAACACTAGAAGAAGTCTCAAACAATTGTGGAGGAGCCACAATTGGTGAAGTGCTTCAGGAGGTTGTGGAGCAGCCACAACTAGAGAAGCCGAGAGGAGATCGAATGGAGTCATATACTCATGCAGAGACCTTCAATAGGGTAAATTTCGAGCCAAGTGGGCAGAGGGATCGCATGCATCCATACCTCCAGGTCGGAGGTGGGGCGATGTGGAGTGACAGTCCAAAGAAGGCTGGAATAGGGGCAGGATCATTGAGGTACCCAACCTCTTTGATTAGAACTTGCTATGGGTGCCCCGACGAGGAGTAGCAAAACTGGCTAAGTGGGTAGAGACAGATGCGGATGGAGCGGCTGAGAGAGCTACAGTGCAGGAATCCCAAGACAGTGCAGAGCTAGTTGGCTGCAACAATGTGAGAGGCACAGGAGTGTTGCACCAGTGCAGGATGGCACAGAGAGGTGTGCAACGGTGCAAGATGCATGGAGTGTTACAGCAGATCAGAGGTCACATAGGGAGCACTTGTCAGCAGCAGAGGGAGCTTCAGCATTAGAGGATATTTCTAGCCCAACAAGGAGGTCAGTTGGGAGATTTTTTTTGTTTCTAGAGTTGCTGGAGCAACAAAACTTGGGAGAAGTGTTGCATGCAGAACATTTCAAAGGTTCAGGATTAGGCTCGAGTTGAATGCCTTTCTTGTTGAGAGGGAGTATTGAAAATAGCAACAAGAAATGCTAAAAATAGAAGTGCTAAAAATAGCACTGCTATAAATAGTAGTTCCGGTACCATTGTTGGACATAACAACAATGAATGAAAAATGGAAGTGCTAAAAATAGCATTGCTATAAATAGCATTTTGGGATAGATTCCAATTTTAGTTAGTCCCTGAACTAAAATTTAGAATTAAAATTAAAATTTGATCTTAGCAGCTGTTTGTAAAATAATTAATTAATTTAGCTTGAGTTAATTAGTTGTAGAAAATCAAACATGAAGTCTATGTGAAGACATGCAATAGTTTCTCCATTGATTGAGGATTTTATCCCTCAGTTAAAGAGATAAGGATGAGTTGTAATTTGAGTTGTAATTAGTTAGCTCAGTCAACTGAGTTAAGTCCAGTTAGATTAGTTCCAACAGTTTGTGGAATTAATTGTGAGTTCACTTAGTTAATGATTGCATGCATGTAACTACTACTCTCCAGATAACTGAATATTCTCTCATAAATAACTCATGCATGTCAGTTCAGTCAAAGACCCAGTTGAGGTCAGAGGAAGGGACAATGTACTATTAGTTGGAGGATTTTTCCTATATAGGAAACTCATCCATGCAGAAGGAATTATCTCCTTCAGGATTGCGCTGTTAGATCAAAGGTTAGTGAGTGTGTGAAGAGGCCAATTCACACAGGTGGCAGCACTGGACCCCAAGGAAAACCGCGCAAGGAAATAGGAGGCTTGGAGGGCAGAGGAGAAGGTTTGTGAGAAGCCTTTGACTGTCTATGAGCAACAGAGGGATTGCAGAGAGAGTAGGATAGCTTGTGAGCTAATTCTTTTTGTAATCTGAACATATTTCCACTTGTGTGATAATACAGAGATTAGGGTTTTTAGCTGAGGTTTTCCCCAGAGTATTCTTCTGTGTTTTATGTGTATGATTTCTTCTTCTCTGTTATATGTGTTCTGATTGATCTAGTTCATATTCAATTAAGCTTTTGCAAGTTTGTTGTAGAAGTAGATCTTGTATTTTGCTTTAGTATATTGTATAATCTGTTGATCTTCAGTGGTAATTTCTACAAGCACAGTTCTCGAGCCTAGAATTATCTACAAAGATACTCCATCAAATTGGCACCATTTTTGGGGAATGAAGTTTGAATTTCATTTCCCTGGGACAATGATAAGACTTCCCTCTTAATGATGAATAAGAATTTAGAAGGCTAAAATCTTTCACTTGGAGACTCCGTTGGTTAAATTTGGCTTCACACAGGTATACTAGATCTCATTCAGGTCCTTAACTTTTCTCTGCAATTTCAAGTCTAGAGAGACTTGTGAGAACTACATCTCTTAGACATAAAATAGAAGCTTCTACTTCTACTTCTGCATATTTTCCACTTGAAGTAGTATCATAGGCTGAGCCATTTGAACCAATACATATTCCTATTGAATTATTAGATTTACCACCTAAAGTTTTGGAACTCCTTTCCAAAGGAGTAGATCTTCAATCTACTTTATTATTTCATCAACTTCAATCCTTTGAGCTTCCTACCTCCCTTTCAAATGCATCTAATACCGAAGCAGAGCTTGAAATTCAAGTGTCTGAATTGAAACTTGCCAATTTTATTTCCTCTATTATACATACTTATCCTTCTACTTCTACCAATCCTGAAGAGGGACTTAGTATTTATACAAATCCTTTAGCCTTTGAAGATCAATAAAATTCATCCTTGAAGTCCAAAAGCTAGTTTTTCATCCACAATTTCTCAAAAATCGTACAATTTCAAATCAATCATCTTCTAGCAAAGTTGTTTCTTAATGGAGATACATGGCCATATGTTGAAGATCATTTGGTTGTAGTCCTTGATTTTGCAGACAATATGAACATTGAACATGAAGATGTCTATATGAGACTATTTGTCTAATCATTAGAGGGAGATGTCAGAATATGGTTTAGGTAGTTACAAGTAAATTCTATAAATACATGGAATGAATTAACAAATATCTTCAAAAATCAATGGGGAATTAGAAAAGATCATGTGTATTACTTAAAAAAATTGAAGATTTGAAGAGGAATCCTGGTGAACCTGTTGCTGAATTTATGAAAAGGTTTGACAATATTTACATGATGATGCAACCAGATTGTAAACCCCCAGTCACTGCAACTAAAGTTAGATTTTCTAAAAATTTTGATGATGAATTTGTTGTAATGTTGAGAGAAAGAAAATTTGAAACCTTAGAAGTATGTAGACCAATGCAATTGAGGTAGAAGATAATAGGTCGACATCTGGTAAATTGAAAGCCAAGGTAGAAAAAGATGAAAGGAAAATGAAAGCTAAAGAAGAAAGTATTTCATCATCAAATAATAAAGAAGAGGAACACAAAATTGATGAAATAACTTCATTATTAATAATTTTGTCCAATCAAATTTTAATAATGGAAACACAACCCAAAGTAGCTCAACAGGTTGCAAATAGGCCTCTAATGCAATATAGAAGTCATTTTCAACCACATATTTTGCATAGAGAGAGACCAAATAATGACCAACGAATTCAACCTCCATTGATGATTGATGATCAATATCCTCAAGAAGTTGTACCAGTTGTGACCAATGATATCAATTATTTTCATGACCAGCCTTCTGAAAATGATCTATTGTTCCTCTCAATCAAATCCCTCATCCTATTCAAAATAAAACATCCGCTGAAATGTCAAAATACTAATCTTTTTCCAAATTTCTGATTGTTGAGTTAAATAAAATATATGATTTGAGACCTAGACAAAGCCCTAGTATACCTCCAAATAAGGTTAATTTTGATACCCCACAAGAGAAAATAGCATAAATTTCATCTATTCCACCCCAAAACGAACCACAAGATTAGTATACTACAGAAAAGGTTGTCCCTACTATTTTCAATATAGAAAGAGACTTAGAAAGGGTAAAAGTTCCATTCCCTTATCTGAACTTCCAAGGAATCTAGGTTATAAGCAACAAGTTTCTAAATGGATACAGTCTTCAAGTGTATATGTTGAAGGATATGTGATTAGCTTAAGGATGAGATGCCTTCAGTAGTTTTTAGGTGTAGTTCAAACATGATAGATGAAAGTCTGCCACCTTTCTATGTTACATTAAAGGTTCAGAATTTCTATTGTACAATTGTATGCTATATTTTGGTGCTTCTAATAATTTGATGCCTAACGTTATCATGGATCAACTTCAGTTGCAAATTACTAGGCCTTATCATGACTTGTATACATTTGATTCAAAGAAAGTACCATGCTTGGGTTAATCAAAGATCTAGTTGTTACCCTTGCTCAAATTCCTGTCAAAAGCATAGTAATGGATATAGTAGTCACAAACATCCCTCCTAAGTTTGGTATGTTATTATCAAGATCCTGTTGTGCTAAGCTTGGAGGAAGCTTACAAATGAATATGTCCTATGCTACTGTTCCTATTTATGGAGGTGAGCATTTAAGGCTCTATAGGGAAGTTATATTTATAAACATTGTTTGTAAAGCTAATCAAGTAGTAAATCATCCTCTATATGCTTTTGATCAAGATTTAGGGTGCTTTGCTTTGGCTACAAATGATAAGTGTAATACACAAAAAAAAATTGAAGACACCATAAATTTTCCTCGAACCTCAGGCATTGATGTCTGGAAAATGTATTTTGATGGAGATTTTTCTAAAGATGGAGTTGGGGCAAGAATTGTTTTGATTTCACTAGAAAATAAAAGCATTACTCAATCCTTTAAGTTAGATTTTGAAGTCACTAATAATGTAGCAAAATATGAGGCTTTAATTTTGGGATTAGAGTTGGCGAAAAATTTGACTAGCAATATTTGTGATTCAAAATTGATAGTGAAACATATAAAAAATCTTTGTCAAACTGGGAATCCTAGACTTAGAGCTTACATAAATGAAGTATGGGATTGTGTGGGCAATTATTTTAAAGCTTTTAATATTTCATCTATCCCAAGAGAAGATAATATTCATGCATATTCCTTGGTAGTTTCTGCAAGTACTTTCAAAATTCCAGATTCCTTACAGTTACAGTATCCGATTGAAGTGAAGTATAGGCCTTCTATCCTAGAAAATTTAAGACATTGGAAAGTCTTTGAAGATGATGAAAAATTAAAGAATTTTTTGCTGGCCATTGATGTATTTTTTTCCTTACATGTTGAAGAAGAAAACAATGATGAAGTAAAATAAAATGTTGATGAGTCAGATATAAATTTTAAAAAGAAAATAATTGATCATGATATCATCTAGTTTCCTAAAAATTATATTCCAAAGGGATTAGTCCCTCTTGAAAAAATGTTTGATCATAATGAAGTACTAATATTTTCACTGTTAAATTCACAACAAGAAGATATACATGATTGCAATATTGGTACTCTAGAGGAAATAAGAAATGTCAAAATCTCAACAATTTTTTCATGGGATGTTAAAGCAAAATATATCAACTTATTCAAAGAATACAAAGATGTATTTGCATGGTCTTATGAAGATCTGAAAACTTATGATATATCCATCATTGAACACAAAATTCGTTTGAATCCAGTAGCTAAGCCATTTCAACAAAAATTGAGAAAGAGGTAAGGAAGTTTTTAGATGCAAAAATTATTGTTCCTTTAGGATATTTTGAATGGATATCTAACCTGGTGCATGTTAGAAAGAAGAATGGAGAAATAAGAATGTGTATTGATTTTAGAAACCTGAATAAAATGTAATTGAAAGATAATTATCCACTAACAAAGATGGATCAATTATTTCAAAGAGTAACAGGTTCTGATAGGATTTCATTGTCGGATGGTTTTTCTGGATACAATTAGATTTTCGTCAGCCAAGAAGACAGAAAAAAGACATCTTTCACAACTCCATGGGGGACTTTCATGTATGCCAAAATGCCTTTTGGTCTAATTAATGCTAGTGAAACATTTCAGAGAGCCATGGATTTGGCATTTATTGGTAAGGTAAACAAATTCATAGTATTTTCCTTGATGATTTGAAAGTATTCTTAGAGTCTGATGCAAAACAATCAAACTTTTAAGGAAAGTATTTCAAATATGTAGAAAAATTGGCATTTGTCTTAATCCAAAAAAATCATTGTTTTCCATGAGGGAAGGGAAATTTTTATGACATATTATTTCAAAAGAAGTATTTACAATTTACCCTAAAAGAGTTTCAACAATTCAAGTAATTAGTCTACCTAGAAATAAGAAAGAAATTCAGTCATTCCTAGGGAAGATAATTTTTTTAAGAAGGTTCATACCTAATTATGTTGAAATTGTTAACGATATTACTGATATTCTCAAGAAAGATAATGAATTCAAATGGACCACACAAGCTATATTCTCTTTTTCTTAGATCAAAAAGATAATTTCTAAAGCTCCAGTATTTTCCAGTCCTGATTATTCAAAACTTTTTAGTATTTTATCTTTTTCTTCAAATACCACAATAACAACATTTTTATTGTAGAAAAATGAACATCAACATGATAAACCAATTGATTTATTTAGCAAAGTCACGAGGGATGCAAAACTGAAATATGACATAATTGAAAAAAAAAACTTATGCTCTAGTACAAGCTTTGAAAGCTTTTAGAATTTATGTCTTGCATTCTCCCATAATTTCTTATGTGCCTAATAATGCAGTAAAGACAGTGTTGACTCAGCCTGATATAGATGGAAAGAGGGGGAGATGGATTGCTAAGATCCTAGAGTTTGATTTAGATATCAAACCTACAAAGCTGGTGAAAGGACAAGGTCTAGCTAAGTTGTTGGCAGAATCAAACTGCAAAATTTTGGGCATCAATTCAATAATGCAGGTTTCAGAGGAGAAGAATCCACAAGAACCTTC